>CM066035.1:53203609-53576959 GCA_033557465.1 Ichthyophis bannanicus
CCAACAGGGGCAGACACACCCACACCACACCCACAGGCCCCATTAGCCAATGCCTTCTGGAGAGGCAGGACATTGGGCCCTGTGTGCATCTCCCAATACTAGCACTTGCATACCTTAGCAATGCCACCCTACACCTGGGTATATGGTACACAGCTATCAAACGTTTCCTATGATTACTGGCAGATAGCAATTCCTACGTTAAGCACAGTTTGCTCATTGAGCTCCATCATAACAATCTTTCTGATGTCTGTGGTGTGTGCTGCAGGTCTGGTTTCTGACAGTGTTTACCACCCTGGGGAGTGACCCCCAACAGTATTGCGTAACATATCCATGCCTGTACTGTGCCCAGGACTGGTGTGGTGGCCAGGGCTGCTAAACTCCTCTATAGTAGCACAATGCTGGCATAGGTGTGGGGGTGTCTGTCTGTCTATCCAGTGTGTGGTGGCTGCAAACACCCTCCACAGCCCACACTGCCAGCACTGTTGCCAGTATTGGCCTGCCAATGTGCATAATGAGGAGCAAGGTTCCATGGGTATAGCCCGGACAGGGTGGCCTGGCCAGGATGCATCAGCACAGGGCATAGGGCACTTGCTGGGACATTTTAGTGCCTGGCCACCACCTACACAGACAGGGTGGCCTCAGCATGTCCTGCTGGGAGATCACTCTCACCCTGACTATGCAGTGACCACAGGATGGCTAGGCACCCCCATAGTGCTATTATAGTATTTCTTTCATGTGATATTTATGGGTTTTGTTTTGGAGCCCAGTCACTGATGTATCTGCTTGTTGACATCCCAGTTCTGGATGCATGCATTTCCACCAGGAACATGCACTATGGACTAGCTAGCAGACTGTTTTCAGCTGGTATGTGTCTTGATGGAGTGCCTTGCAAGGTGCAGTGGCTGAAGGCTTGTTGCAGGAGAATATTGGATAGTGGTGGGGTGCAGCTTAGCATATCCAGGCCTTCTGTCTGCTGTTGTGTTATAAATGTGTACAGAGCTGCATTGACTGCCCTGTAGGGTGTCTGTTCCCCAGCAGGACTGGTGTTGATGGTCCCCTCTACTGCCACCATTGCAGGGAGGTAGAATGTGCATCTGTTGATGGAAGACCATGTTTGCCACCCTCAGCCCCTGGAGAAGGAGGGTGGTGGTACATGATCCTCCTGGGGGTCCATGGGGGCTACACCTGACTGAGGCAGACAGATATAGATATCTCCAAGGTGTTTCTGCAGAAACTACCTATCTCATACATTAGCACTGCTGGGGACCTACAGCATGGCCTTTTTCTGCCATGGAAGGTGCTGTGGACCTGGTGCTGGGCGCCCCACCGCACACTCAGGGTGAGCACAATACCTGCACAATGTGACGGTGTGTATCTACTCTGTGCCAGTAACACACACGGTCAGTGCCCCCTACCAGGCCGAGGTGCTGTGGGGGTGGACATGGTCAGTTCCCCCTACCAGGCCGAGGTGCTGTGGGGGTGCATACCCCATCTTGTGTTCTTCTGTGGACAGCTGATTTGCATGTGCAGTGCATCATGGGTACGGGTGGCCTAACCCTATCCTGGTGACCACAGCAGACTGTCTGTGTGGTGACGTGCAGTCCCTCTACAGCCAGCCAGGGGCTTACTAGCAGCTGTGGAGCTGTAGCCCACTGGTTACTTCACTGTTTGTGGAGCTAGAGGTCATGGGTTCAAACCCACAGTGGGGTTATTTGATAGGGCTGCCTAAAGCATTATCACTTTTTAATGTACATTATTGCTGCCAGCAAAAACACTCTCTGCGTACTGTACCCATAAGGTGCCTCAGAGGACGCTTTATAGGGCGCCCTATAGGGCACCTTATGGTTACCGTCCATATAAGGTGCACTATACGTTATCCTGTGGAGCGACTTATAGGGTGCCCTATAGGGGACATTTTAGGGTGCCATGGCGGACAGTGCACTTTATAATGTGCCCTATGGAGTGCCTTATAGGGTGCCTTATGCGGCACCTTCAGTTACGGCATGTGAGGGCGTGTTTGCTGGCAGCAATTAATAAAATGCAAATAAAGTGCTGCAGGAAACAATACACACATTGCAAAGCTGATGCCTCAGCCAGCCTTATGTATTAGGCACACTGGGGAGCAAACTCATGACCCCTGTATCAGCAGTCAGTGCCTTAACCATTGTGCTACACTGCTGTTCCTCCTTGCATGTCAGTGCACCTACTTCAGATTTCCATGCGTTTAAATGCACAGTGCTGCCATCAAACACAGTGCTATGACCTTGCTGTGCCTCATAGGGCACCCTATATGGCACCCTATAGGCCACCCTTTCTGCAACACTGTAGGGTGCCGTGGCGGACAGTGCACTTTAGAATGTGCCCTCTGGGGTACCCTATGAGGCGCCTTATGCAGCACCTTATGTTACAATACTTTGAGGGTGTGTTTGCTGGCAGCACTAATTAAAATAAAAATAAAATGCCCCCTACAGCAACATTACCTATAACAGATAATGCCTCAGCCAGCCTTCTTCATTAGGCACAGTGGGGGATTGAACCCATGAGTCCTGCATCAGTGGTCAGTGTCTTAACCATTGTGCTACACTGCTGCTCCTCCTTGCATGTCAGCGCACCTAATTATGATTTTCATTCCTTAAACTGCACAATGCTGCCATCAAAAACAGTGTTGTGACCTTGCGGTACCTCATACGGCACCCTATAAAGCGCCCTATAAGCAACATTCTAGGGTGCCTTGGCGGACAGTGCACTTTAAAATGTGCCTTATGGGGTGCCTTATGTTAACACGCTTTGAGAGTGCGTTTGCTAGTAGAGGTAATTAAAATATAAATAAAATGCCTCCTAAAGCAATCTTCCCCATAATAGGTAATGCCTCAGCCAGCCTTCTTCATTTGGCACAGTGGGGGATTGAACCCATGATCCCTGCACCATCGGTCAGTGTCTTAACCAGTGCACTGTGGCTCTGTTTTTGTGCTTGCACATCAGCGCGCCACTTATGCTTCCCGCGCAAGTTTCTCATGCGCTAATGTGCTTGGCGCACATGAGCGCAGCGCACATTAGCGCATGCTTAATCCCGGTTTTGCTTTTTTCTGACTGAAACGCCCACTCCTTATATGGCAACCGCACACTAGCGCGGCGCGCACCTAACGGGGTTTTAGTAAACATACCCCTATGTGTATTCCTGTTGCAAAATGAGAAAAACATTATCATTTTTGGCCCACCCAAACCGAATCCAAGACATGCCCCCTTTGAATGTGGGGATCCTGGCGCATCTGCACATATAAATACTACCATTGTAAAATCAGCATTTACACATGTCTATAAAGTAAACGTGTAAACGCCACTCGTCACACAGCAGATGATGTGCAAAGCTGCTAAACGACCTCCTAACTTTGCAGATAACTGCATAAATCATTTCTGTTCAGTATGGAAGCCCAGAAACTGCATAAATCATTTCTGTTCAGTACGGAAGCCCAGAAACTGCATAAATCATTTCTGTTCAGTACGGAAGCCCAGAAACTGCAAAAGCTTTGGCCAAACAAGTTTATGTTCAGCCAAAAATTAGGCAGATAAAAAGGGGACGAATCAGAGGGATTCTGGGAATAGTGCTAAAGGGCAAACAGCACCAATATTCAATACTATTAATTAATTAAATTTAATTTGTTTAGTTTAATTTAAAAACACAGTATTGCAATGATGAAACATCATTCTTAGAGGATTTTATCAATTAAAACAACATAAAAACAAATAATCATTAACCATTTCTAAATAACATTAAAGGAAACATGATCACACCATCCACCCTCCTAATCAAGGAATCATCAGCCCTCATCACCCCATAATCCCAAAAATCAGATTGGGAACAAGAAAGTTTTAAATTCCTACAAAACATCCCCCAGCCTGCTCCCTGTCATAGCTCAAGGGGAAGCTTCAGTTACAACAGAATAAAGATAAATGACAGAATAAGATAAATGGATAAAGATAAGCTAGCTGCTTATCTTTATCTATTTATGGAGGTCTACACAAACAGCAGTCCCATTTAAATGAAAATTTGCTGCTAAAACATATTCGGGTGACTTATCTAGATATCTTGAAGTGGTGACCATGCTACTGAAAATTACTATTTCAGACTTCATGCCTGTACTGTCTTTAATCTCTCTGTTGAACCCACTTACAATAGGTGTGATGTGTATTTTTAGTGATCTGAACTTTCTTCCACTGGGAACAGCACCAAAACTTTGAACTGACTTCATTGTGGCTACTAGTTTTTGCATGGAACTGACTTTACACAATTTTTAACCTAAACCAGAATTAAAGTGATGACCTGGAGGTGCAAGACCTTTGCTTTAAAATAAAATGGAGAATAAAACCTATATTTTAGAAATGGATATCCTCCAGCATTAGCTACTTCAGGGTATGAGGTCCTTGCAGCCTCAATGCATGTCCTTTTTTGAGAGTTTTTTAAAAATCGTCCGTTACTTTCCATCACTGAACATTTCAAGGAGCTGGCAGTCATGGAGATCACTGTAAATTACACATTTTTTTGTCGCTACTATCATTGCATACATCCTTCCTATCGCACAAATGTACTGTGAATCAATAATGCCCGGTGGCATGAAATACAAGATCAGAGATAGGTAAGTCCAGGTTTTCCAGAGATCTCCTATGCTACAGTGTTTCCCTTATATAACCTGGGTAACATACAATAGCTCAGGATAGGCAAGGGATTCCTGATTTTTATCTGGACTGTGTTTGAAAGGGAGAATGTTGAAGAGGAGCCTTCCAGTGGTTAGAGGGCCAAGGCTGTCTGCTCTCCAGGTGCCAGAAATATGTTGCCAGGCTGTCCACCCCAGAAGTAGCTGCGTGAATTTCTGAAACGTTAAGCTGTAAAATATATTTGGTCCCTGTTATATGGCAGGGAGTATATGTATCCCAATTTTTATATTAGCAAAATTAACATTATTGTGTCAAACTATCTTGGAATACTTTGGAACAAAATGTCAGTATGATTTACCTTGTAGTACCTGCAACAAAAAATGTAGGAAATAATATGCCTTTGAACTTGCTTAGCCAATATTCAAACGATAGAAAGAAATTCTGTCTCATTTCATTTAAAAAGTGCGTTTATTGCTTCATTTATTAAATCTGAGCTGCATTCAGCTAAATAAGCTCTCTTCAAAGACAGAAATTGATTCACATTTTGCAAAGCAAACTAAGTCATATGGACAATCTTGCAGCTTCCCTGTGTTTCTTCCTTCCCCGCAACTCACTTTAGAAGTTTCTCAGCCTAAACAAGGATCTTATTTTAGACATTTCCTCCTTTTGTGGAAATGTTCTGCCTGTAGCTGCCTTATATCTGCTCTAGATGATTATTATCATAGTCCATACTGTCTTTTGACTCTTCCACTGCTTGCACTTTTCCTGCTGGTTCCTCACTGCAGTACTCCTTTGTTGTCCACTTTTCTCTTAGTCTGCTGAATCCAGGATTCTTAGTTCTCAAAGTCCTGTACACAAGATTTGCACATGTTACTTAACTATATAACATCCTTTTTGGACTTTTGCCACGCAGTCTGTTCCTTGCGTCGTCTTCCAGGTGGTTAGAGTTCCACTTGAACCATTAGCCTCTCAAACAAGCTTTATCCCAGGCCCAAACAGTCAGTCTTTCAGCTAGGCAGAGCCCCTGTGGTTCTACCTGGTCTGCCACCACCCTCCCATGAGTTCTCCAAGGTTCTCCCTTATGCTGATTATCTCCTGGGCCACACAACAAGGATAGTGCGGACATGACTCATAGAGCACCACAGCTGCATTATCTGAGAACTGATGGCACCTATAGTTCAACATTGTGTTTCTGTTCAGCATTCATTTGGCAATGCTCGTCTCCTTTTAAAAGTCACGATTTGGACGTCTGAGAAACCATTTCACAAATGGCTTTTAAAGATACCTACAGTGTGGGGATGTCCAAGTAGGCAGGAGGTGTGGTGGAGTCTTGTCTGGGACAGTGCAATGAACTAAGACCTCCTTGCTCAATTACAGAACCATCGGGGATGTCTGCAGCCCCGTCCAAGTTTAGACCTACTCCAGACTTTAATAGGCATCGGGAAAGTGCTTGTTTTGGCTGTAAAATGGCTCAAGGGTATAGAGAAGATGGCGAGCTATGTGACTAGCCCAAATCACAAGGAGCAGCGCTGGCTTCCCAGGTCCTAGTCCACTACTCAGACTATTAGGCCATTAGACATTCTTAAATACTAGTCCGGGGATCTTCCAATAGATGTCCATATTTGTGAAATCATGCCTGAATTTGGACGACTGCTTCTTTTTCAGTCGTTCTGGCTTGCATATCCCAGATTGGATTTGGACGTCCTTTGTAAAATGTGCCTTGTTGTGTCTAAAAGGACATCTGTCTGTTAATGCTAAGTAGGATTTTGGCCAGTCCTTACGGTGGGTGGTTCTTTAATTTGTGATTGGTTGTCTGTTTCTTAAATGCCATAAATCAGCGTTCTGTGGTCCACTGTATCCACAACAGTTGCAATAATTAAAAATGTTATAAAAATATTAAGACAAATTATTGCTGGAGTACATGTTTGTTCTCCACCACTGTATCTCTTTCTATTTCTTCTGCTCAACCTTTCCCATCTTGCCTGTGGTCTCCACCCTCCCACTCTCAGAGATTCGGCTTCCAGAGCCCTTTGTATTCTGAGAATTGTAGTCCTTCCCTTTCCTCTTTGTAGTCCTTCCTTCTTCTCCGGAGGCTTGTTCCCTCTCTCCCTTTTGATGAGAATATAAATTCCATTACAATATCTAATAACTAAACAGGAGCGTCTCGTTAAAGCAAGTTTTCAGATGCATATTTAAAGGGAAGCAGGGGTTAATGTTTGCATGTATTTTATGCAGCTACATTCATAAATTAAAGTATTTTATAATCTACGCAAGTATGTGCTCTGCTCAGAGACCACCACTGGCTACGTCTATTGGCAGAGTATGTGTGTTCATATCAACATGTATACCGTTAATTACACATTTACGCACTCATCAAGCTACATACGCATGAGAATAGCTTCATAAGATTACGAGCCTAATCAAAAATCAGTGTTCAGTAATTTTTGTTTTGTTTATATATTTTATATCTTGTATCATCAATACTTGTGGAGCAAAGAGCAAATCCAATCTTAATACATGCAGTGATGATACATGATACAGGATATATATGAAAAAAATGTGATGTTTGATTATATGGTCTTGATGTATATCACTGGAATCTGTCTTCTTTTGGGTTCATAAAATATACCTATATAAAATATATATAAAAATATATATAAAATATAGCTCAACACTCCTTTTACTTATCCGCTCTACACATTACAATGCCAACCTTGTCCCTTGTATGATATTTAAATTTAATTACTTGTATGATCTTTAAATTTAATTATATAGCTCTGTACATAGTTCATCCCCTTGTTCTTCCAGGTTTTACTCCCTGTTGATTGTAAACTCAATGTATCCTGTTACATTGTTGTATATTTTGTTTAAATGTAAACCGCACTGATTATAATAGCGCGGTATATAAGAAATGCAAATTAAATAAATAAATAAAATGAATACCTCCAATGTGAGGTTAAACACATTTGCAGTGAAGAAAGTAAAATGGATACTGTGCTATATTTCCTTAAGCAAAGACGTCTCTGTTATGTTTCATTTGCCTCCAAAAAGCCTCCTTAATTTCTTGGTTTCTCAGGCAATAGATAATGGGATTCAGCATTGGTGTCACTATAGTATAAATCATGGCCACTAATGAGTCTACATCAGAGGAATAAGATGCAGTAGGACGAATGTACATGAAAACAAGAGGAAGGAAGAAGAGGTTCACAACTATGAAATGAGATGCACAGGTAGCAAAGGTTTTCCTGCGACCACTGGAAGAGCTAATTTTTAAGATCGATGATATTATTTTTATGTAGGAAGCTACAATAAGAGGCAGTGTTACCACCAAGACAAATGAGCTGATGGAGGAACCAACAGCAACGTTGATAGATGTGTCAGAGCAAGCCAACTTAAGTAAGGGTGGATGGTCACAATAATAGTGGTAGATCACATTGGACCCACAGAATGGCAATTTCTGAGCTAAAATGGTTTGAGTGAATGGAGCCATAAAGCCACTGATCCAGGCAGTGATGCAGAGACAAAAGCAGAATTTTTTAGTCATATGCATGGGATAGTGAAGGGGTGTGCAAATGGCCAAGTAACGATCATACGCCATTACAGTCAAGAGGAAGCATTCTGTTGCAATCAGAGAAAGAAAGAAGTACATTTGCAACAAGCAACCGCTATAGGAAATGGTGCTGCTGTTCAGGAGAAACTTGGCCAACATTTTTGGCACGATGACAGATGTACAACTGATGTCCAGAAGGGATAGGTTACTGAGAAAGAGGTACATGGGGGTGTGGAGCTGCTGATCGAGCCATATAAGCGTAAGTATAATCCCATTACCTGTGATAGTGAAGAGGTAGATGGGAAAAACTATCCCAAAGAGCAGCATCTGCACATTTTGAAGACTTGGGAATCCAAAAATGATGAAGTCCTTCACTGAGTCTCTGCTGGTGTTATAATTTGCTGCACTTCTCATGTTTTGTCTTTGAAACTGTAGGTAGAATTGGCTTTTCTACATAGCAAAATGCATTTCAGTTAGTACACTCTGCATATTCTACTGAAACACCTGAAGGCAGCTTGAACTCAACAGATGGAACAGCAGACAAGAGAGAAGGCAGCTCATCAGACTTTAGTGAAAGCTGGATTCTAGAGTCTAGGCACTATAATGCTTAACATTCTGTAGCAGACAAAAAAGAAAAGAAACCATGTAACAAGGGGTCTACGCCTGGGCACTTTTTGTCTGAAATTAAAAGAAACCGACTGATCTGTACAGAGCACTTCTGCTGACTGCCCTGCTCTTCTAAAGACAAAAGTAGGTTGTAAGCCAGAAACTAGATGAATCTGTAACATCTCTTCCTCCTGCGTGATCATCTTTCATTCCAGCCATCTCTGAGCATCAGTATTTAAAGAGACCACCATCGATCCATGGAGGATAATGATGACAAATCTCACTATGAAACATCTGCTCATCTCTCCTTTGTTTTCTTAGATCTGAGTTCTCTGATAAGATGTGAGTCATGGAGTCTTTAGTCCAGGTTGGAGGATCTGCTCTTTGGGATCTTTGCAATATGTCTCCAGGGAGTGCACAGGTGTGTTAAATCTGTGCATATCCCATGCTGGAGTTTCAGCAACTTCTTTTGGGAAATCACAGGTGTTCTTTAGGAGAAAGGTATAAGAACTAGCAGAGGGAACTCTAACAGAGCCCTAAGCTGTGACTCCTCAGGAGCTACCTCAGGAACTGGGTTGGAGGAGTGGGGGCGGGAAGTGGTGCTACAGACCACTGTTGAAACTTACTATCAGTAAATGCTGTATAAGTGTTTACAATGAAAGAGGTTTCTGCATGGATGCAATAATGGCATAGTCAGAAATTTATGGTTTTTTTTCAGGGGACTAAGGAGGGAGCCTGGGCATATTGATCTGAACCACACTAGTTTTACCCTTATTGACAGATAATGCCTTCCCGTGCACCTGCCGATGGATTTCTACATATCCTTCAATAGTTGTCTTGTATCATGGGTAACACTTTAAATATTTGAAACTCTTTGGAGTCGATATTTAGCAGCTGCGGTCAATGCTTTTAATGTGCCTGGCTACCGCCACTGAAATTAAAACCTATCTGGCTTCTGGCACCAAATATTTGCTTTTGCTAACGCTTGTGGCAGGTATCTGGTCAGCTGTGATATTCAGCCACTAACAGGATAGGTAAATGTTTCTTAGCTGACATCCTTTCTGGCCTGAATCTGTTGATATCAACTGATTTCAGAAGCTAAGCAGGGTTTGGCCTGGTCAGTCCTTTGATAGATCGCCCACCTATACCAGATACACAAAGCTTCCCGACCATGTTCCTCATTTTGGTTCTGTATTTCTTTGGCCTCCTTTTATCTGATGACTGGCAATTAACTTTAAGCTCTGTGTGAACACCTTGGGGCTCGTTCTTTATGTCCTGGCAGTTTCTGAGTAGGCCTGGCCCTAGATATGTTGAACCTGTTTCCCGCACACGGCCCCCTCTTTAAGAAGCTCCACGCTGTGCTTAGATACCTGAAAGAAAGCTGGAGGATCCCCACTTCTTCCAGCCACCACTGCCACTGCCATCATCGTATTTCTCTAGCCGCAGCAATGACAGCAATAACTTCAGCAGCACAACACCGGTCCTCTTGAAACATGTTCACTCCTCCAAGGCCATGCTGCTCATGCCCCCCTCTGGTGCATATCTTTTGCGCTAGAAGAGCCATGACGACATTGCCTTAGGGTTGCCAGGTGCAGAAGTCTCACAGCTCTTCTACAGCCGCTGCCGGGCTAAGGAAATGCAGCAGTTGTGTTCATCAGCAGTTGAGTAGAGGAAATACTAAAAGGGAAGTGTACAGGAGGTGGGTTGGATTTGATGGGATATGGAGGGTCAGGACCATATGGCAGAAGAACAGAAGAGAGAGAAGCTACAGACATGGGAGTGGAAAACATGGAGAAGGAAGGGAGATATTAGACTTGGGGGAGGGGGAGGTCATAGGGAAATGGAGGAAAAATGTAAGACATGGGGTGTTAAAGGAAGATGGAAAAGAGATGATGGGGGAGTTACAGAGAGATGAAGAGGTGCAGAGGAGATGCTGGGATGGTGAAAATAGTAAGGTGGAGATAGATGCTGGACGGGGAGGGGTCCTAGAGGGAGAGGGAATGCTGGACATGGGGGAGGTAGGAATAGGAAGATAGAGGGGAAATTCTAGACATGGAGAGGGGTGAGACGGAAGGAAGATGCTTGACACGGCTTCTGCAGAGCGGAGAAACTATACTTGACAGGAAATACAGAGATGGATTGGAGATGCAGGGCGGGAATGCTGGACATGAGATAGGGAGAGATTGGATACGGAGTGGGGGTATACAGAAAAACAGTGGGATATGTTGGATGGGGAGACTGGAAAGAGGCAGATACTGGATGGGGGATGGGATTTGAGGACAGAGGGAGGGGAGATATGTTGGACAGTGAGGATAAAGAGACTGGATGTGGGCACAGCAGGGAAGAGAGACTGAAGAGTAAGATGCTGGGGAAAGAGAGATGGGAAATGGGACGGTTGGGGTTAAGGTTGACAAAATCATAAACAGAAGGTGAGAAATCTGAGTCCATATAAAGATTAAAAATGCTATGGAAAAAAGCTGAAAGAGATCAATGTCAGACATGGTTGTAGAAGACAAAAGTAATCAGATATGAGTCCCTATAAAGATGCGGGAAAGCTGGAACCAGCATGATTAGAAAAATAAAATGGTTAGACAACATAGGTAAAAAAAAAGGTTAGACAACATAGGTAAAAATTTGATTAGAATATATTGCTTTTTGTAATTTATATGTGCTTTCTTTATATGCACGGTGGTCCCATCAGAGTCAACCCTTGTCTCTGGTAGTCACCTGCCTGCGGAGCACCAGGAGAACTCTCAGATGGTGGCTGCATCCAGGGAACCTAGAAGGGGGTATGCTGTCCAAGTCCCCGGTGTGGGTTCTGCTGATGACCCATGCCTGTCAGGCTGGGGAGCCCATTGTGATGGACATTTTGTTCAGGATCATTGGAGCCCGCAGGAGGCCCTATAGTTGTCCAACAGGCTCGAAATGCGAGCAATGATCTTGGCGCTAGGGATTTTTGGACAATAGTTGTGACGGAAGGCGGTCCAAGTCTTCTCAGACAATGCAACCACGGTAGCTTACATCAATCGGCAAGGTGGCACGGGCAGTGCAGCCCTGGAGGAGGACACCGAAAGGCTGTTCGGATGGTCAGAACTCATCTCCAGTCATTGCTGGCAATGTGACGACATATTACCTCAGTCGAGTACACGTGGACCCCAGAGAGTGGCAGCTCAACCAGGGGGTGTTCAAGCAGGTGGTCCACTGGTGGGGCACACCAATCATGTACCTAATAGCAACGTTCAAGTTGACCAAGGCCTGCCATTTTTTCAGCAGAAGAGAAACAATGTCCAAGGACTTGGATGCTCTGCAGTGGCCTGAAGAGGGTCTCCACTTTGTTTTTCCCCAATGGGCACTCATAGGCCGAATAGTGCAGTAGATAGAGGTGCACAGGGGATTGGTAATTCTGGTGACACCGGACTGGCCGAGAAGTCCGTGGTATGCCAACCTGATTCAGGTTCTGGCAGATCGACCATGGCAGCTTCTGGTTCGGAAGGACCTCTTGATGCAGGGGCCGCTGCACATGCCCCAGGTGGATTGATTCTCACTTACGGCATGGCTCTTCAGAGGGCGAGGATGAAGAAAAAAAGATATTCGGGCTCGGTGGTAGCAACTCTGCTTCAGGCCAGAAGGAGGTCCACAAGTCTAGCATACATTCGTGTGTGGCACATTTTTGAAGCGTGGTGCGGAGAGTGGCAAGCACACACTTTGTTGCTCTCGGTCCCGGACATCTTGACTTTCTTGCAGTCCAGGTTTGATAAGGGCCTAGCCTCCAGTTCCTTGAGCATTCAACTGGCGGCGATTTCCTGTTATCAGGGGAAAGTCCACGGGGTGCCTTTGGGCACTCACCAAGATGTGCTGAGATTTCTTCAGGCAGTGGCCCACCTCTATCTGCCGAGGAGAGTGGTGGTACCACCTTGGGATCTCAATCTAGTGCTGACGGCGCTGTTTGGGGAACCCTTTGACAGGCATAAAGAAGAGCAGAGACGCTCTTGCTGAATGAATCAGGGATACACAAGGAGCAAGAGGCGTGTGATGATCACAAGATGCTTTATTGATATACCCCAACGCGTTTCGGAAAATGCCTTCCTCAGAGGAAATTGTAGCTTGCACAAAAAAATAATAAATAGATGAATAAAACAATAATGATTACAAATATAACCATAGACATTAAAATATCACAAATAATTAGATAAAAAGTGATAAAAAGAGTAATGCATGGTACTTAAAACAATTTTAACACATACATACATATACAACCATTAATACGTTGTAACAACCAAGCAGACATAGGGTAGTGTGTAATATAGGATTTGCAGGTATAAAAAATGATGACAAAAAACATTTAAAACAACCATTTCTGGACCACATATATATTGTATTCTGCTTCCTATGACATACTACATGTGGTTAAACACATGGACTAGACCTATAGATGTTAAACTGACAAAAAATGGAATAAAAGAACTAAATTGTAGTGCAGTTATGTATTTGTCACTTTTGGGGTCAAAATTGTGTAGTGTATTGTAATTAAAAATAAGGGGGAATAAGGTGTATAGACATATGAGAAAAAAATGTGTATATTGAAAAATATATTTAAAAACATATATATATATATCCATACTCACTGTGGAACAGTATTTAAAAATTGCTCTTAAATCTGCATATTACAAAGTATTCATCTTGAAAAGTTGCTCTATGAAGAGAAATTTATTGTTACCAAACCGTGATAGCATACATAAACATACTAAGGAAGCGGAAATCATTTAAATACAAAGTTTACAATATAAAAATGTAAATTGATGGGGGTACCAAACGCTAAATGTGCTTGGTGTTTGGTCTTGAACTTAAAAAGGGGAACAGTAATGGAAGTGCCCTGAGCACCTTGTATTGCAAAAAAACGACGAAAACCAAAGCTTGTACAGCGTCATTGGAAGCTCATTCTCTGTTAAAATAAGACAGAGTGGTTACTTCAAAAGAGGAAAAATGTCTATAATGTGTTATAGAGTGAAACTGGATAGTTGTCTCCCTAATATGCAGACAGTGTTATTCAAACGTTCAGATTATTTATTAAGCGTTATCAAAGAAAACTAAAAAAAAACGATATTGAAACTGTTACCTGGTAGATGTGTAATTGCCGTTGCTCTTATAAGAAGACTGAAGAGAAAATAGCACTATGTCCAATAGCACTCAAAAATCAAAAACAAATCTCTCAAAGCAAAGAATGCTGTACCTTACCTAAGGTTAGAAAACCGATTGTTAAACGCGAAGTGCTTTTTGTAGACGCTGAGAGAAAGCGCTCCAAAAGTTAAAGGAAGGCGTGGCTTAGCTATTAACACTGCGATCGTGTGGGAGAGAGTGGACGTGGCTTAACTATTATTTCTGCGATCGTAACAAAAAAAGAGAAGGTGTGGCTTGGTTATCTCTGCAAACGTGGTGCAGGCAAAGGCAGTCATGTTATCATTCATTAATAATACATAAACATAACTCATTGTGCCTTTTTTGCACAATTTACAAAATCAAGGCATTAATTAAGAAATCTATATGAACTGTAATGCGTTCAATCTCAAATGTATCTGCTAAAAGTAGTTACAAACTTACCTATAATGAGTACATTAAAAAAGGCATATTAAAAATGCTGAATCCAAATTGCACAATGAAGCATATATTATAAAAAAAGACTAAAAACGGGCAATTAACCAAGTGCAGGCAAAGAATATAATGAAGACTGAAAACAAAATCTTCCATCAAATCTTCATAAGTAAAAAAGAGGATCATGGGAAAACCAATCCCTTGAAGTGCCCTGACTTAAAAGGCATACCCTATTCACCAATTTCTTAGAATATGAACACATCTTCATAGAGTGAAATATGTGTGTATACAAGACTATTTCCAAAAGAGGATTTAAAAAAAGGTAAAACCATTTTTATTATTATTATTTTATTACAGTTTCTTATATACCGCGCTATTTAGAATCAGCGCGGTTTACATCATAACAAAACGACCATAACGAAAAACTGTCAGGTTTTACATTGAACAGGAGTACAAACAAGGATAACTGGGTTAACTATATACATAAGCTATCTACACTGTAGATATAAGTTGAGAGGGCATTTCTAGACTGGGTCATTTCTTGGAAGGGATATCTAGTTCAGTTGTTATTAAAAACGGGCTTATGTGATTAGTGGCTAAAGGCGAATACCAAAACATATGGTCCATCACTACACTATCCGGAAAAATGATAAAACTTATTAAAAATGGCATATAAATTATGTAAATCCAAATTGTTAATACCTTGATTTATATTGTAATGGTGGAAATAAATAATGTAATAAATAAATACTAAATAAATTGAGGCAAGGATATAAAAAACGCTGTCTTCAGATCGCTTTTCCTATGGCTGCTAACTGTCCGCACATAGCGTTTGACCTGAAGCAGGGTGTCTAGTTTGAAGAACCCGAAACGTGTCACGTCGTGTATTTGCTGAGTGCGACGGTATTGAAGACAGCCTTGACAAAAGCTAACTTTCAGCTAAGTAAATGCTCTTTTATATAAGTTCTATTAAAATTAAAATGGAAGGGCCACAGTGGTGAAAGGAGGTTTCCTTTTTACTGAGCTGGCATTTCCGACAAAAAGACAAAAAGGTGAAAAAATAACAAAAAACATTGTTGGGCCGTTTGTTGAGTTGGGCTATTTTGAGAGTTTGGGTATTTTTATTTCTTAAGTTTATTATTTGACCCAGACCGTAGGTTTTCTTGGTTTTTTTCCACATAAATAAATACTACGCTGTAAGGTTGTATATGTGGACAAGTGTAAACAAGTAATTACAGAAACACAGATAGATCCACCTCCTGGTTTAAACCATGTGGCTCTAAGCTATTAAATTCATATATATACTGTTGTTCTAACTTAAGTAATGATTTGTTAACATCGCCTCCTCTCCAGTGTGGTGTAACAGTTTTCAAGACTAAATATTTCAGATCACTAATTGTATGTTTTAATTGTGTCCAGTGTGTAACTAAGGGCTTATTTTTTTATTCATCTATTTATTATTTTTTTGTGCAAGCTACAATTCCTCCTGAGGAAGGCGTTTGCCGAAACACGTTGGGGTATATCAATAAAGCATCTTGTGATCATCACACGCCTCTTGCTCCTTGTGTATCCCTGGGGAACCCTTTGAGCCATTGAGTTGAGCTTCCCTGAAGGTTTTGACGTTGAAAATGGTATTCTTGGTGGCGATTTGCTCGACACTCCAGATTTCGGAGCTTCAGGCCCTGTCGTGCCAGGAGCCTTTCCTTTCCTTCTTCAAGGAGAAAATGGTTCTGTGCTTCTTACCTTCTTTTTTGCCCAAGGTGGTGTCAGTGTTGCATATAAATCAGGTCGTTTCCTTACTGGCAGTGGCGAGTGTAAATGTGGGCCCAGGTACACCGCAGCTGTGCCACTTGGATGTTAGAAGAGTTCTGCAAAGGTATATGAAAAGGACATCGTCCTTTCGAAAATTGGACTGTTTGCTCTGTTTGGCGGTCCATGCAAAGGTCAGCCTGCATCTAAGGCCTCTATTTCCAGATGGATCAGGTAGGCTATCACGTCGGCCTACATCTTGAAGGTTAAAGCAATACCGGTGGGGCTGCGGGCACATTCCACGAGGGCTCAGGCAGCTTCCTGGGCAGAGTATAGTTTAGTTTCGCTGATGGGTATTTGTATAGCAGCAACATGGTCATCGCTGCATGCTTATTTATTTTATTTTATTTATTTAGCTGCATTTATATCCCACTTTTCACCGGGTCAAAGCAGTTTGACAGAAAATCGGGAGGGGGTGTACAATAATCAACTCGACAGATAGAAGGAGGGGCCATCACCAGGGGGGCTAACATTGATGATCTGAACAGAGAGTAACAGTACTAGACAGTTGACGCCGGTCTCTCAGTTGGGAGCAGAGAGGTTAGGTCAGTTTGAATCTGGATGTTGCAGTCAGTGAGAGATGTCCATCTCAGATCCGAGGTATTCATGAAACAGGAGAGTTTTTAGCTGTTTCCTGAATGTGGGGAGGTCTCCGTTGTTTCGGATCTGGTTTGGAAGGGAGTTCCAGAGGGAGGGCGCATACAGTTCGAATGCCCTGTTA
This sequence comes from Ichthyophis bannanicus, assembly GCA_033557465.1. Lineage (NCBI taxonomy): Eukaryota > Metazoa > Chordata > Amphibia > Gymnophiona > Ichthyophiidae > Ichthyophis > Ichthyophis bannanicus. The sequence goes on from CM066035.1 coordinate 53,220,538, forward strand.
CAGGTTTGTTGATTGAACTTGGTTCGTTCGTCTGGGATAGTGCTTTCTCTAAGCATTATCGCCTGGATGTCCAGGCAGCGGGAAACGCCCACTTCGGATTGGCAGTGCTTCAGGCCGGTTGTGCAGGTCCCTCCCGTTAGTTGGTCTTGAAGGACTAGAAAAAGGGACTGTTATTTCTGGAGAAAGATCTGCAACTGTGAGTATATACTTCTGGTAATTTTCTAAAAGGAATTCTTTGTATTAAAGCTAATTAATCTGTGAACCCACTATTTTTTGTTAAATCAGTCAGGGCCTAGTAGCAGCAGTTTAAGTTTAAATTTAAAACACAGAGGAGAACTTTCTGGTTACATTTCATACCCAGCAGAGAGCTTGTAGTTTAAATTTAATAGTCACTCGGGGCCTAGTAACAGCAAAGTACTTTTTGTTTAAATTTAAAACACAGAAGAGAGCTTTCTGGTAACATTTGGAACCCAGCAGAGAGCTTGTAGTTTACATTTAATAGTCACTCAGGGCCTAGCATCAGCAAAGTACTTTTAGCTTAAATTTAAAACACAGAAGAGAGATTTCTAGTTAAATTTGGAACCCAGCAGAGAGCTTGTAGTTTAAATTTCATAAGAAGTTAGAGCCTAGCAGCAGCTAAGAGCTATAATTTAAATCAAATCAGAATTTAGCTTAGCACAAAAGGCAAAACAGGGTCTGTACTCTTTGAGCAACAAATAAGGTCATCTAGAGACCTTTACAAAGAGGCCTTCTACCTAGGGGGCAAGAGACCTGTGAAACATTTTCAATAGGTGTTAACACCAGGTGGCAGATCAAAAGGCCATTTTGAAAGACTCCTCCTATCCAAGCAAGGACTGTTAATTACCCAGGAAGTTGGTCACAGCTTACTTCAGCAGCACAGGCATAAATAGCTCAACCAGAGCTCTGTGATCCTCTGTCTTGAAGGACTAGAAAAAGGGACTGTTACTTCTGGAGAGAGATCTGCAACTGTGAGTATATACTTCTGATAATTTTCTAAAAGGAATTCTTTGTATTAAAGCTAATTAATCTGTGAACCCACTATTTTTTGTTAAATCAGTCAGGGCCTAGTAGCAGCAGTTTAAGTTTAAATTTAAAACACAGAGGAGAACTTTCTGGTTACATTTCATACCCAGCAGAGAGCTTGTAGTTTAAATTTAATAGTCACTCGGGGCCTAGTAACAGCAAAGTACTTTTTGTTTAAATTTAAAACACAGAAGAGAGCTTTCTGGTTACATTTGGAACCCAGCAGAGAGCTTGTAGTTTACATTTAATAGTCACTCAGGGCCTAGCATCAACAAAGTACTTTTAACTTAAATTTAAAACACAGAAGAGAGCTGTCTGGTTAAATTTAGAACCCAGCAGAGAGCTTGTAGTTTAAATTTCATAAGAAGTTAGAGCCTAGCAGCAGCTAAGAGCTATAACACAGGTACACTAAAAAAAAAAATTTTTTAAACTGCCTCTAATGTTTCGATTGATTTTTACGTTTTTTGGTGCGCTGAATCCAAATCTGGTAACCAATTTGCTCCATCACGTACAGATTTTTTGCTACATTGGGTTAGCAGTTTGAGGTGAACGTTTCAGATTGAGTGCGATCGAGATAAAAGTTTCTTGGATGAATTCTTTATACTAATTGTTTAGTAGTTATTCAAATAAGAATAAAGAAAATTGTAACAAGGCAGCACATAAGAATAGAGTAATGTCAACAAAACACACTGTGATGGTAGCAAAATTGTCTGCACTTAAAACAGCCACATACATGTGCACAAACATTGAGCATATAAGAGCGAGGTTAGACACAAAGCAAAGCAAAGAAATGTGCAAAATATGTTGTACAGGTATGTATGTAAGAATAGAAAACGCAAACCGCACCATTGCAATACATGAAGACAAACACCCGATGGTGTGAAAATAAAATTCTAATAAATGAGATCCGACACTGTGGTAATAACTAGCAAATTTTTATTTCAAAGTTTAGTAAAAACATGATATTTGTCAACACAGTTTAGATTTTAAAGTCATTCTTGGGTCAATCAATCTCCTGGTGGGCCCGTTTCTTCTTCTCCCGAATGCTTCTCTTGGTGCGCTGCTTGGCGTATTTTTCATCTGGGGTTTCCCGCAGCAGCAACCAGCAGAAATCAGCCATCATAGTGGTGTTCCATCTTCCTTGGTACCTTCTCTCTGCGTCCTTGATGTCCTGGTGAAACCTTTCACCTTGTTCTTCACTGTACGCCCCCAAGTTTTCGGGAAAGTAGTTCACATGGGAGTGCAAGAAATGGACTTTAAGGCTCATGTTACAGCCTTGTTCTTTGAAGGCATTGAGCATCCTGGCAACAATATCCTTATAGTTCTCATCCCGCCTGTTCCCCAAGAATTTGAGAACAACATCCTTGAAGGAATCCCAGGCTTCTTTTTCCTTCTCAGACATCGTTTCAGCGAATGATCCATCTGAAATGAGTTTCCTTATATCAGGGCCAACAAACACTCCTTCCTTTAGCTTTGCTTCAGAAAGTCGGGGGAACTTTGAGCAAAGGTACCGAAAGCACTCACCATCTTTTGGAAGGGACTTGATGAATTGCTTAATGAGACCCAACTTAATGTGGAGAGGTGGTAATAGAATTTTATCACGAGGTACCAAGCTCTCATGAAGAACATTTTTCTCACCGGGTCTCAAATACTCCCGAATTGGCCAGTCTTTTTTCCCCCAGTGTAGGTCGCGGGCCCGGCTATCCCACAAGCAAAGGAAGCAGGGATATTTGGTGAAACCGGATTGCTGCCCTAATAGCATGGATAGAATTTTAAAGTCTCCACAAATCATCCACTTATGCTCATCATAACGAATCTTCTGAAGAATCAGGGCCAAATTCTCGTATTTTTCTTGGAGAATAACAGAGTGAGCAATAGGAACTGAAGCGAATGTGTTGCCATTATGAAGAAGAACACCTTTTATGCTGTCTTTTGACGAATCAATGAACAGCCGCCATTCAGCAGGATCATACTTGAGTTTAAACTTTTCCATCACTCCGTATATATCGTTGCAAAATACCAAATCTTCCTCTTTGCTGAAATACTTCAAAAACTGTGTCTCGCGGTTGCGGTACCAATAAAAAGTTGTTCCTGGTGACAATAGATTTTTCTGTTTAAGCCGAGAACCTAGCAGTTGGGCAGCATCTTTTGGGAGTCCTAAATCCCGGACTAAATCATTCAATTCAGCTTGAGAGAAAAGTTCAGGTTTCGGATCTGGTTCAGTTTCAAACTCGGAACTACTGGACTCATCGGGAAAAGCCATCTGATGAGTCTCATCATGATCAGAACCGTCCACACAAATATGATCCAAAGATTTTGGTGGTTCAGGCACAGGTACTTCGTTGCTATGAGGCATAGGCCTAATTGCTGAGGGAAGGTTGGGGTAACTTATTACGTTCTTATTTTTTAAGTTGTATCCCTTCACAATGCAAGAGCAAAAATAGCAGTCACTGCTGTGGTCTCTTTGTTCACGCCACATCATAGGTATTCCGAAACAAAATGCTTGTTTTTTACCTTTCATCCATAAGCGTAGATCTTCCTCACATGTCTTGCACACTTTGTGAGGAGCCCACGGTTTGTCTTGATCGCCTAACTTCAAACCGAAATAGGCGAAATATACTTTTTTAATAAATGCAGAAATGTTCCTCTGCCACTTTTTCATGGTATATTCCCCACAAATAAAACAAAAACTGTCCGGAGAGTTGACGCAACCTCTGGTTCTGTGAGCCATCACAAATACACAGCACTGCAAACTACAACTGTAGTGAACCACTTCGGAATAAAGCTGGATTACGACTGAACAAACAAAAGGTAATAATGAACTTGCAAGAAACTGAAATTTGACAGGAACGTTCATGTCGCAACCACCGTGTTTGAGCGAGCGAACGAACGAGGCGAGGCGAACAGGAAAGAACATGCGCCAGCGCGAGTACTGGATTTAGCCCCCCGCCTCCCAATTGTCCTGTTAATGTATAAAATGAATACAAAACACTCTAAAATATCATGAGGGAGTGTTTCTAGTTAGTTAACCATTACAACCTCTATTTTGGGCCAAGAAAATAAACTGCAGTCGGCTAAAAAGAAATTATGTGAACATTCCTTATATGGGTAAGAAATCTAATTTTGCAAGAAAACGTGACGTGATGGAACATTTTGGCTATTTTTCCTGGATTCAGCACCCCAAAATCTATAGGAATCAGTTGCAAAACTGGAGGCAGTTTTTTGGTAGTGTACCTGTGTAATTTAAATCAAATCAGAATTTAGCTTACCTCAGCAGTACAAGACAGGGTACTGTGGAGCAGCCCTCTTTTAATAAGTGTTATTTCCCTCCCTCCTTCCCCACACCCACCCACCCCTGGGATAATCGTAGCTTTATAGGTACTTACACATCTAAAAAGGCAGGAGGTGCTCTCAGGTGAAGCTCATTACCCAAATCAGTCATACACTAAGGACTTGAGATTAGTTAAGCTTCAGGTGAACAAGGTATATTACATGTATTAGGTACAGTTTTATTAGTATAAATATCCATAGCAACCCTTAGTAGGTAAAGAACTTAGATCTAAACACAAACTTAAAACTAAGATGCAGACAGCAGTCCAGCAGCGGGATGGGGGCTTTCCAGTCTTTTGCATTGAGTGTCACATGTATGATTTTCTCCCAGTTGGTGAGAGGTCTTACGTGTGCACTAGGTGCAAGGAGCTCTTTGCTCTCAGGGAACGAGTCCATTCTCTAGAGGCTAAAGTAGCAGACTTGGAAAGCATAAGACAGACAGAGAGGTACATAGACGAAACCTACAGAGATATAGTCCTGAATTCCCACCTCCAGTCTGGCAGCATCCCTGTTGCCATGGAGGAGAGAGGTCACGTGACAGGAGAGCATCACCCTGGTGTGGCAGGAAGTGATCCTGTAACTAGGACCTGTCCTCCAGGTGATGTAAAACCCTCTCTCACCAAGGAAGTTTCTCCAGGGCCATGTGCCCATGAGGGAAGGGTTAGGACAGCCGTTATAGTTGGTGATTCGATCATTAGGCATGTAGATAGCTGGGTGGCTGGTGGACGTGAGGATCGCCTGGTAACATGCCTACCTGGTGCGAAGGTAGCGGACCTCACGCGCCACCTAGATAAGGTCTTAGATAGTGCTGGGGAGGAGTCTGCTGTCTTGGTACATGTCGGTACCAATGACATAGGAAAATGTGGTAGGGAGGTTCTGGAGGCTAAATTTAGGCTTTTAGGTAGGAAGTTGAAATCCAGAACTTCCAGGGTAGCGTTCTCCGAAATGCTTCCTGTTCCACGCGCAGGACCCAAAAGGCAGGCAGAGCTCCAGAGTCTCAATGCGTGGAGGAGACAATGGTGCAGAGATGAGGGTTTTGGATTTGTTAGGAACTGGGGAACATTCTGGGGAAAGGAGGGGCTCTTCCGAAGGGATGGGCTTCACCTTAACCGGGATGGAACCAGGCTGCTGGCATTAACCTTTAAAAAGGAGATAAAGCAGCTTTTAAACTAGATTTTTATTTATATTCTCTTATATACTGCGCTATTCTGGATCAGTGCGGTTTACATTGAACAAACTAAAAATACATTGAACAGGGCATTATAACTTGGAGATAACTATTTTACAGGGAACATGGGCTATGGAGGGTTAAGTGGCTTACCCAAGACCACAAGGAGCACCTGTGAGACTAGAAACCCCAGTCCTTCCGGCCCAAGGTTGCTGTCCTCTAGTGGGATTTGAACCCCTGATCTTCTGGCCTGAAGTACCTTGCCCCAACCACTAGGTCACTCCTCCACTCCTTAGGGGAAAGCCGACAGTTGCCCAAGAGCAGATGGTTCGGAAGAATGTATCTTTGAAGGATACTACCAAAAGCAGAGAGGTTCCACAAAAGAGTAAAGTAGCCCAAATGTCCTCAAGTATGGAGCAGACAGAGCTTAAAGATCCCAAATTACCCATGTCTAACAATAGCCAAATTAATATGAATAAAATACAATCTCCAGGAACAAGCAGGAATGAGTCTTCACATATGAGTATCGTCGGTACCGACGGAGCCTGCGCGGGAACGCTCCCCAGCGTCCAAAAGGAAAGCTTTTGGGAGCATCCCACAGTGCCTGTGCGCTGCCTTCCCGCCTTTCCTAACTGCCTCTCTCCAGTTCTTCTTTTCCGCGAAGCCAGCAGGTCGTGTTTCCTGTCACCGCTGAAGAATTTCTTGTTTTCTTTTATTTTTCTTTAGTCGCGTGTCTGCCTTCTCGATTCCGGACCGGTACTACCGGTCTTTTTTCTTTCTTTAAAAAAAAAAAACAAAAAAAACCTTTTTCTCTTCAGTGCATTTTTTCTTCTGGGGCCTTTGGCCTACAGATATATTTTTCTTCATGGAAAAACCCGCCTCCGTGTTTAAAAAGTGCACGAAGTGCAGTAGCACTATTTCTGTCACCGACACCCATGACTGGTGTCGGAAATGTTTAGGTCCTGACTACTCCATTGCGGATTATGAGTCCTGTTCCATGATGTCTAAAAGAGGGTTACAGAATCGGGCAGCCAAACTTCCTCCGATGCAGCTTCTGTAGCATCGACGTCTTCCAGGGCTTCTTCTTCATCCCATGGATCTCAGGTAACCAAACTTAAATCTGGTCGGTCCTCAAAGAGTTCATCTCCTTCCAAGTATCGAGATGCCCCCGGGCTTACTCTTGAGGAACCCACACCAGCAAAATTACCCGGCGGGAGGCTCCGGCTTCCAAAGCACTACCTATGGGGTCACAGGTTGACATTTATTTATTTATTTTATTTATTTAACTATTTCTTTTATACCGCCCCTTCCAGAGATCAAGGGCGGTTTACATATAACAGATTAACAGTCTTGTACACAATTTGTATACATTTTACATAGAACAGTAGAAATCAACTATTTACATTGAACAGTAAATATAAACTTTGTAGGTATTGTAACAAAAACAACTTGAAGGTATTAAAGCAAAATCTTTGTAGGTATTAAAGCAAACATTGATGGCTCGGCCTCGACCGATCACCTGTTACAATGTTCTGGGGTACCGGTGCTCTCCACCGGTACCGACATCCAGACATTGGTAGCGTCAGTGGATCAGAATATTCTGACCATGCAGCGTGCCATCACGGCATTCATACAAGCTGCGACACCTACGGTACCGCAACAAACCCCGTTGTCGGTACCCGTACCGATTCCGGTACAGGATCCGATTCCGGTTCCGATACCAGTACCGCTTGCATCGACATTAGCATCGACGGCAGTGGTACGCTATCCAGTGATGCCCATCAGTACCGACACGGTACCGATTACTCCCGAGGTCGATACCTCCCGGTATCCGTATCGGGCTCTGCGAGAGCATCCAGACAGTCGATACTTCGATTCCTCTGAAGACTCTGATTCCTCAGAGGCCTCAATTGAAGCATCGGGGATCCTTTCTCAGGAACACTCTTCTCCAAAAAGGAGAATGTCTCCTCCTGAGGATTTGTCTTTTCAGGACTTCATCAGGGAGGTGGCCAAAGGCCTGTCCATCTCAGTAACCTCTGAATCTGAACCTAGAGCCAAAAAATTAGATATCCTTCAATATCCTAAGGCTCCTAAAGAGGCAGCCACCTTGCCAATACATGAGATTCTTTTTGATCACATGTTGGGCATATGGGAGACTCCTCTTTCCACCTCCCCTCATTCCAGAAGGTTGGACACCATGTATCGTGTTCCTCCTTGTCCTGGTTTTCATAAGACTCAGCTTCCTCACCACTCCATTGTGGTAGAGTCTGCTATGAAAAAGATCAAGAGTACAAAAAGGCACTCCTCTGCTCCTCCAGGAAGAGAATGCAGAACCCTAGATGCCTTTGGAAGGAAAATCTTCCAGGCCAGTATGCTTATAGCCAGAATCAACTCCTACAGTCTCTATATGGGGATGTTTCTGAAAGAAGTTACAGATCATCTGGAAACCTTATCTCCTTTTATGTCAGAAGATAAGAGAGAAGAATATATCACCTGGCTTAAACATGCACAGGATGTATCCAAGTTTTCCAACCGTGCAGCCTTTGACTCTTTTGAGGGGGCCAGTAGAGCCTCGGCCATTGCCATAGGTGCACGCAGAGTTGCTTGTTTGCAAGCCTCTGATTTGGAATCCTGGGTACAGGATGGTCTAGGTAACCTTCCCTGTACAGGCGAAAACCTGTTTGGCAAAGATTGGCAAGCAAAGGCCAACCAGATGGATGCTGAAAATTCTGCTTTAGATAGACTTTCAAAGTCTACTACTACTCCTTTTAAAAAGAGGTTGTTCAAAAAGGGATCTTTCCCAAAGAAAGAGAAATTTTCTACTTATGGTCAGGCCTCTTCTCAAGGTCGTTTTGCTACAAAGAGACAGCAACAACCAAAACAGGCCAAAACCCAGGCTGCGAGGACTGCTACGGCCCAACAGCCTCAGCCTCCTCAGGGCCTTTGACTTCCCACTAGAGAACTTAGCCTTTCTGGCTTTAGAAAATCCAGAGCCTCTCACCATCCCAGGAAGGTTAGCTCACTTTGCTCCCAGATGGGAACAAATCACAGCAGAGCAGTGGACCCTCTCCATCATAAGGGAGGGGTACAAACTTCATTTCTTAAACCTTCCTCCTCACACCATGGTGAAACAGTTCAATTCTCCAACATCTCTCCTCAACCTTCTAGGTCAAGAGATTGCTACCCTTCTTGCCCAAGGGGCAATAGAAGAAGTACCCCTTCTTCAACAGGGCTCAGGGTTCTACTCCCCCTATTTTCTCATCCCAAAGAAAACAGGGGGCTACAGACCCATATTAGATCTCAGAGAATTGAACAAGTTTCTATGCAAGGAGAAATTCAAGATGACTTCTCTTGGAACTCTCCTTCCGTACCTCCAGAGTCAAGACTGGCTTTGTTCTCTAGATCTCAAGGATGCATACACCCATGTCCTCATCCATCCAACACACAGAAGGTTCCTTCGGTTCCTTTACCAAGAAAAGCACTACCAGTATAAAGTGCTTCCTTTCGGTCTGGCCTCTGCTCCAAGAGTGTTCACAAAATGCATGGCAGTAGTAGCTGCATTTCTACACACTCTAGGAATATTCGTATTCCCATATCTGGACGACTGGCTCATCTGAGCTACGTCCCAGTCAGAGGCCCAGACTTCCCTAACCTGCACAAGGCATGTTCTTCAGTATCTGGGACTGGTAATCAACATTCCAAAATCCCATCTCACCCCTACTCAGTCTAGAGTTCATAGGGGCCTTACTGGATACCACAACTGCAGGGGCCTATCTTCCCCAGGCCCGCTGCCTACGCTTGGTGCAGTTAGCCTCCCAGATTCAGTTAAAATCCCATTTAACTGCTCGAGAGATGTTACAACTCTTAGGCCACATGGCCTCCACGGTGCATGTGGTTCCTTACGCTCGCCTTCACATGAGGGCAGCTCAGTGGACCCTATCCACCCAATGGACTCAGGCATCAGGTTGCCTGTCAGACAAAATAGCAACCTCCAGTCGCCTTTTTTGGTCCCTCCACTGGTGGAAGTCCACTCAAAATCTGTTGCTGGGGTCCCCCTTTCAACAGGTGTTACCCCAAGCAACCCTAACAACAGATGCCTCTCCAAAGGGTTGGGGAGCTCATCTACAAGATCTCTCGACCCAAGGCATCTGGTCTCCACAGGAGACATCTCTACATATCAACCTTTTAGAGCTCAGAGCAATCTTTCTGGCTCTCAAAGTCTTCCACACCCTGCTCAGCTACAAGACAGTCCTCATCCACACGGACAACCAGGTAGCCATGTTCTACGTGAACAAGCAGAGGGGAACTGGCTCTCTGTCGCTTTGCAACGAAGCTCTCAGATTGTGGGCCTTCGCCAGAGAGCATCAAATCCATCTCATGGCAGTGTATCTTCCAGGGGTTCAAAACTCTTGGGCAGACAGACTCAGTCGAGTTCTGCTTCCACACGAATGGTCCCTACATGGGGACCAGATAGCCAGAATGTTTCGGATTTGGGGTACCCCAGACATAGACCTGTTTGCAAGTCCGTGGAATGCCAAACTTCCCCGGTTTTGTTCCAGGATTCCATGTCAGGGAGTTCAGGCTAGGGATGCCTTCCTCCTTCATTGGGGGAAAGACTTCCTCTATGCCTTTCCACCTATTCCCCTCATTCCCAAAACTCTGTTCAAGCTTCAGAGAGACAAGGGGGCTATGATTCTCATAGCACCACATTGGCCACGCCAAGTGTGGTACCCTCTACTTCTGCATCTCTCTCAAGCTCCCTCCCTGAACCTGGGGTCTGCTCCAGATCTCCTCTCCCAGGAGGAGGGAACCTTGTGGCACCCAAATCCTCAGTCTCTTCATCTCAGAGCCTGGTTGCTGAAGGCCTAGACCTTCAGGATTTACACCTTTCTCAGCAAGTAAAGGATATCCTTCATGCTTCCAGAAAGCCTTCCACCAGACGTTCCTACGCTTTTAAATGGAAAAGGTTTTCCATTTGGTGTGCAGAGAAGGGTCTCAACCTTCTTGCAATACCTTTGAATTCTTTATTAGACTATTTACTGCATTTATCCCATGCAGGCCTTAAAACAAATTCAATCAGAGTCCATTTGAGTGCTATTGCAGCATCCCTTAAATCTCTCAATGGACAACCTATTTCCTCTCATCCTCTTATAGCAAGATTCATGAGAGGCCTTCTTTTGACAAAACCCCCCATTAGACCACCTCCAGTGGCATGGGACTTGAATCTGGTTCTTGGCCAGCTTATGAAGCCACCCTTTGAACCCTTAGCCACTACCTCTTTGAAATTCCTTTCCTGGAAGGTTATTTTTCTCATTGCTGTCACCTCAGCTCACCGTATCAGTGAGTTGCAAGCTTTAGTGGCTAATCCTCCTTATACAAGGTTCCATCATGACAAGGTAGTCCTCAGAACTAATCCACACTTTATGCCTAAAGTGGTCTCACCTTTTCATCTGAACCAGGAGGTGTATTTACCTGTCTTTTTTCCAGGACCTCATGCATCAACTGCAGAGAGGAATCTTCATACCTTGGATTGTAAAAGAGCACTTGCTTTCTACTTACACCGAACACAGCAACATAGAAAGTCCTCTCAACTTTTTGTTGCTTTTGATCCTTCTCATTTAGGACTTCCAGTCTCCAAGAGAACTCTGTCTAATTGGATTGCTCAGTGTATTTCCTTCGCCTACCAGAGCAAGAATCTTTCTCTGGAGGGCCATGTCACAGCTCACAATGTGAGAGCCATGGCAGCCTCAATGGCTCATCTTAACTCTGTGTCCATCGACCAAATCTGTCGAGCAACCACCTGGGCATCGGTTCATACCTTCACAGCCCATTAGTGCTTGGACAAGAACTCCCGCCGGGATGCCTTGTTTGGTCAGGCTGTTCTCAAACACCTGTTCCATACCTAATCAACTCCGACCCTCCATCCCGGACTGGATGCCTGAAATTCATGGGTGCAGGTGGAGCCCTTCCCAAGGACTCACAATCTGGGTGATCTCCCAGGCATCTCTAGCTGGGGAGTCCCCATATGTGAAAACTCATTCCTACTTGTTCCTGGAGATAGCACAGTTACTTACCTGTAACAGGTGATCTCTGGGAACAGCAGGAATAAGTCTTCACAAACCACCCACCTCCCCTAGGAGTTGTATCTCTCTATCTATCTTTCCTTTCCTCTCTCTCTCTCTCTCTCTCTTTGTCTCAGCTTTAAAACTCGAACTGGAGAGAGGCAGTTAGGAAAGGCGGGAAGGCAGCGCGCAGGCGCTGTGGGATGCTCCCAAAAGCTTTCCTTTTGGACGCTGGGGAGCGTTCCCGCGCAGGCTCCGTCGGTACCAACGATACCCATATGTGAAGACTTATTCCTGCTGTTCCCAGAGATCACCTGTTACAGGTAAGTAACTGTGCTTTCTCTAAAATGCTTATATGCAAATGCTAGAAGTCTAAAAAATAAGATGGGATAGTTAGAATATATAGCACTAAATGAAAGGTTAGATATGATTGGAATATCAGAGACATGGTGGAAGGAGGACAACCAGTGGGAAACTGTGATACCTGGGTACAAACTATATCGTAATGATAGAGCTGATCAAATTGGTGGAGGGGTTGCTCTCTATGTTAGAGAGGGCATTGAGTCAGAAAGGATTAAAGTTTTGCAGGAAACAAAATCTGCTGTAGAATCTATATGGGTTGAAATTCCATGTAAAAGGGGGAAGGCAATGGCAGTGGGGGTGTACTATCGAGCGCCTGGCCAGAATGACCAAATGGATGATGAAATGCTCAAAGAAATCAAGGAAGCTAATGTGACGCTCGCGCCCCTACTAGGCGGTTGCCTAGTAGGGACGGCTGGCCACCTTTATCCCTTCGAGGGTTGTAGTTGTGTTAATAAGAGAAGCCAAGTGGTTATTCAAAGCGCACAGGAAATTTTTATTCGGTTTCCAAAGTTGGCAAGTGATGAACATAAAAATTCTTTAAGCACTTTTTCCAGACAAAAGAAATACAGGATAATTTTCTCCAAATCAAAATGTCCAAACAAAACTCACAGCAGTTTCTATTCTTCACTGCAATTGTTTGACATTACAAAACAAAAGCATTTATAAAACTCTTCACAGCTTCCAACCTGCTGTTGCCACGCCCCATACAAACAGTTCTAACTGTTTGGGCCTTTACTGAAGTTCAGCAGTTTAAACTTCCTAAGCGAGAGATTCCTAACCTCTTATCTTCAGGGTTACTCTTCTCTTCAACTCTTGAAACTGCTTTTAACTTGCAACAGCTTCCTTTTATATTTCACTGTTTTCAAACAGACATTACTATTGTATTTTAGTGCACAGCTCACATTCCATCTCAGAGGCTTCTGACTCAATAACACTTTCTTCAGGGCCTACCTCCATACTCTCAATTGAGCTACAGCTTTGTGCTCTCTGGAAGTGCTCTGGTGTCTTTTCCTTCAGAGTCTTCACAATGTTAAACAGTCTCTCACACTGCCTGGCCTTGGCTCCTCCAAGCCGGTTTCCTGTGTGTCTCTCCTGCTTAACCTCCCTCCCGAGATACTTCTTGCTGTGCTGAGGCTTCAGGTGTATGAAAGTCTCCTCTGAGTCAGAGCAAGAACTATTCTGGTGGCACTGCTCATTCCCTGCGTACCTTTCTTGGCTGCCTTTATAATGGTTCCTCCATTTGCTGCTCTCCTTGGCTGGAAGGGTTTTCCACAGCTTGGCTCCAGATCTCTCCTGTCTGTGCCTCCTGGGAATTGGACTTGAACCTAGGCTAGGCCTTGAACTGCAGCTGCCACTGGTGCTTGCTCCTGCACTCCTCCTGGACCTTCTGCTCACAGCTCCTTCCTCCTCCTGCCTCAAACTCAAACTGTGCCTCTCCCTTTTGTTTGTTCTTCCTCTGCTAACTGTTGAGCTGGGCAACTCCCTTCCTAGCTCCTCCCACTTGGACCTCCTACTCCTCTGCAGGTTTGTCCTGTAGTCTGTGATTGGTTTAGCATTAGCTCTGCCCTCTAGGTTTCTTTCAGTGCTTCTAGTATGGAACCTAGGATTTTGGGCTCCCATCCCCCGCAATGAAAAAAAATCCTTCTTTTTTTTAGTTTTCCCTAGCTGGGCTGCACTCACCTCATCACACTAACAAAGGTTACAGCGCAGTAATAATAATGGGTGATTTCAATTACCCCAGTATCGACTGGGTCAGTGTCACGTCAGGACATGCTAGGGAGATAAAGTTCCTAGATGAAATAAATGACTGCTTCTTGGAGCAGCTGGTTCATGAACCGACCAGAGGGGAAGCCATATTAGACCTAGTCCTTAGTGGAACACCAGATCTAGTGCAAGAGATAAGGTTGTTGGGGCCACTTGGCAATAGTGATCATAGCATGATCGCCTTTGATTAAATTAGTGGAGGAGGGATAGTAAGGAAATCCACAGTACTACCTTTTAACTTTCGAAAGGGAGACTATGATAAAATGAGGAAAACAGTTAAGAAAAAACTAAAAGGAGCAGTTGCAAAAGTTAAAGACGTACATCAGGCTTGGCTGTTGTTGAAAAATACTATCTTGGAAGCCCAGACCAGCTGTATTCCATGCTTTAAGAAAAGTGGAAGGAAGTCCAAAAAACTGCCAGCATGGTTTAAAGGTGAGGTCAGAGAGGCTGTTGTTGCCAAAAAAGCATCTTTCAGGAAATGGAAAAAAGAGCCAAACGACGAAACCTGGAAACAACACAAGCACTGGCAAGTCAAATGCAAGGCATTAATAAGGCAGGCAAAGGGAGAATTTGAGAAGAAGCTTGCTGCGGAAGCAAAAACGCGAAGTAAAGACCTTTTCAAGTACATTCATAGCAAAAAACCTGTGAGAGAGTCAGTTGGTCCATTAGATGATAAAGGGGTTAAAGGAGCACTAAGAGGCGACAAGGCGATAGCGGAGAGACTGAATGAATTCTTTGCTTCAGTCTTTACTGAGGAAGATGTAGGGATGCTACCCATGACTGAAGTGGTATTTAAAGGTGCGGAAGAATTGAAGGAAATATCGATACATCGGGAAGATGTATTACAACTATTAGATAAACTGAAGAGTAGCAAATCACCTGGGCCGGATGGTATGCATCCAAGGGTGTTGAAAGAACTGAAATATGAGATAGCAGACCTGCTATTAGTAATCTGTGAACTATCATTAAAATCATCTCTAATACCTGAAGATTGGAGGATCGTCAATGTAACACCAATTTTTAAAAAGGGTTCCAGGGGTGATCCGGGAAACTACAGACCGATGAGCCTGACATCAGTACCGGGAAAAATGGTAGAAACCATCATAAAGAATAAAATTACTCAGCATGTAGATAGTCATGACCTAATGGGAGACAGCCAACATGGCTTTAGACAAGGAAGATCTTGTCTTACTAATCTGTTATGTTTTTTTGAAGGAGTGAATAATCAGGTGGACAAAGGTGAGTCGGTTGATATTGTGTATCTGGACTTTCAGAAAGCCTTTGACAAGGTCCCTCATGAGAGACCTTTGGCAAAACTAAAGAGTCATGGGATAGGAGGCAGTGTACTATTGTGGATCAGGAACTGGTTAAAAGATAGAAAGCAGAGGGTAGGGCTTAATGGCCAATTTTCCCAATGGAGAAAGGTGAATAGTGGTGTACCCCAGGGATCTGTGCTGGGTCCGCTGCTTTTTGACATATTCATAAATGACCTGGAAAGTGGAATAACGAGTGAGGTTATCAAATTTGCAAATGACACAAAACTATTTAAAATTGTTAAAACCCAAGAGGATTGTGGAAAATTGCAAGAGGATCTTGATAAATTGGAAGACTGGGCATCAAAATGGCAGATGAAATTTAATGTGGACAAGTGCAAGGTTATGCACCTAGGGAAGAACAACCCAAACTATGGTTACACGATGCAAGGTTCCACATTAGGAACCACCACCCAGGAAAAAGATTTAGGTGTCATTGTGGATAGCATGTTAAAACCCTCGGCCCAGTGTGCAGCGGCGGCCAAGAGAGCAAATAGAATGCTAGGTATGATAAGGAAAGGAATGGAAAATAAAACAAAAGATATTATAATGCCTCTATATCGTTCCATGGTGAGACGGCACCTTGAATATTGTGTGCAATTCTTGTCGCCGTATCTTAAAAAGGATATAACGATTTTAGAAAAGGTTCAGAGAAGAGCCACCAAAATGGTAAAGGGGATGGAAGGATACTCCTATGAAGGAAGGCTAAAGAGGTTCGGGCTCTTTAACCTGGAAAAGAGACGGCTGAGGGGAGATATGATAGAAGTCTATAAATTAATGAACAGAGTGGAACGGGTAAACGTAGATCAATTGTTTACCTTATCAGAATATAGAAAGACTAGGGGATATGCAATGAAGCTACAGGGTAAACTATTTAAGACTAATAAATTAAAATATTTTTTCACTCAACGTGTAATCAAACTCTGGAATTTGTTACCAGAGGATGTAGTAAAGGCTGTTAGTGTAGCTGGATTTAAAAAAGGTTTGGACAAGTTCCTGGAGGAAAGGTCCATAAACCATTATTAAGAAGGGACCCAGGATATCAATGCTTGAACTAATACAAGCATTGTGGAACCTGTGTCCCTTGGGGAAACTGCTGGGTACATATGACCTAGATTGGCCACTGTTGGAAACAGGATACTGGGCTTGATGGACCTTGGTCTGACCCAGTATGGCATATCTTATGTTCTAGTTTAACTGCTCTGATACATTCCAGAGGTGCGGGACAGGACTTGAGGAGAGAGCAGTATTATAGGAAACTATAGCCTCATCAACCAAGTTAAAAGACAAAGTGGAGGAGAGAGGTGATGAGACAAAGAGTGAAGATTTCTGAAAAGGTAGGAGGAGACTGGGTGAGATTGAGATGAGGAGTGATGAAGAGTGAAACTAACCAGTTGATGGTCAGATAAGGGAAGAGCTGAGGTATGGAAGTTAGAGGGTAAACAATTAGAGAAGAAAACAAGATCAAGGCAATGGCCGTACTGATGAGTGGGGTCAGAAGAGCAAAGCTGAAGGTTAAATGTGGGGATAAGGGAAAGAAGTTTGGAAGCAGGTTTCAATAAGAGCTAGATGTTGAAGAGAGTTAGAAATGAAGAGACCATGGGTAAAGCGGAGTTTATTAGCTATGGAATGAGCATTCCATAAGGCAAAAGAAAAGGGGAGAGAGGAGGGAGAAAGGAGAGGAATATGGATGAAGTTAGAGCAGTTTAGTGAGGAGCAGAAGTGAGAGAAAAGTCTTGGGGAGCAAGGGTTAGGATTACTGTCACCAGTTGAAAGAAGGAGAAGGAAAAGAAGAGTGTGAGGCAGAGAGGAGAGGGAATGGCAGAAATGAGGATGAGGTTGTTTAAGAGAGATTTGAGAGGGATGAATGAGAGGAAGAAAAGGTGAAGCTCAAGAGCTGAGGAAAGGAAGGATGTAGGAAAGGCAGAGAGGTTGATAAGGAGAGGGGGATTTGAGTTGAAGGTTAGAGGGGAAAATGTTAGGGAGCATCAGAAAAATGAAGAAAAAGTGGTATGGAGCCATAAGAAATGGAGGTGAAAGTTAAACCTAAGATAGGGGGTGATGATGGGGATGGAGAGAGAAGAGAGATGAAGGAAAAAAAATCAGATAATATGTAAAAGCAATGAATATCTAATCAAAACAGTTGAAAATACTTAGCTTATAACCACAGAGGTTCCGAATTTCCCACAGAGACCTGCATTACCTGCCTCGGCAGGTTTCGCAGGAAAAGTCCCATGGTGCCTGCTGATGTAGGTACTACAGGTCCCTGTATAAATACAAGGGAATGGATGGTAGCGATCGGGTGCACAGAGCTGTCAGTAGTTCTGTTCCTGATTGCTACCATGTCCCACTCAAACGCATTGATTGGGCCACCTCCCTCCACAATATTGTCAGCGCTGCTGCCCTCCTTGATGTACCTCACAAAGATGGCCATGATCTCATGGTGTTACGACCTAGTGTGAGGTTAGAGTGCAGCACTTAGGATGGTGTCCATTTTGTAATGGTTCAATGATGAGTGAGGCGCAGAAGTGACAACAAAATCCGCACATTCCTTTCTGAACACACTACTAAGACGCTTATCCACTCCTTAATCACCTCCCATCTTGACTACTGTAACCTACTCCTTGCTGGTCTCCCTTTAAATCATCACTCTTCCCTTCAATCTGTTCAACACTGCTGTGCGGCTAATCTTCCGCGAGTCTCGTCATGCTCATATTATCCCTCTTCTCAAGTCACTTCATTGGCTCCCTATCCATTTCCGCATCCAGTTCAAACTTCTCCTGCTGACCTATAAATGCATTCATTCTGCAGCTCCTCACTACCTTTCTTCTCTTATCTCTCCTTACACCCCCCTCGGGAACTCCGCTCTTCTGGCAAACTGCTTCTATTTGTGCCCTTCTCTTCTATTGCTAACTCCAGACTTTGCTTCTTTCATCTTGCTGCACCTTACCCCTGGAACAAACTACCTGAGTCTGTACATCAGGCGCCTTCTCTGACCCTTTTCAAATCCAGGCTGAAAACTCAACTCTTCGCTGCTGCTTTTGGATCTTGACTCACCTGACCTCCTTGTTTCTCCAGGAACAAGCAGGAAGTCAGTCCTCACATATGGGTGACATCGGCGCCGACGGAGCCCTCGTGCGGAGCAATTCCCCAGTTTACAGAGAAACATGACTGCTGTCTCTGATGCCTCGGGCCCAGCCATGACACGAAGGTCTGTGGCCTGTGTGGGAAAATGTCCTCTAAGGCACTTCAAAGTAGGCATCAGCAGCAGCGTGAAAGGATTTTCTCAGAGTGCGCACCCCCCCCGGATCCGGACCTCATCCAAAGCCTCGACATCTCGGGAGCTGTCTGAACATGAGCAGTGTCGGGGTTCTTCTGAACGGTGGTCTCCCTCCCGGGAACACCGGAGGAAGAAGAAGCCCATGAGGGAGTCATCGTTGGATGCTTCCGATCACCCTGGGCCCTTGAAAGACAGGTCGCGGAGTCCTGACCACCGCTCCGGGTCCTCAGAGTCGGAACGGCTTGCGAAGGTACCTAGCATGGAGCCGGAGACGCCGAGGCGGGTAAGTGCTGTTGTCCTCATGGACTCCCCTCCGGGGGAGCCAGCATCGGGGCCTGAGCCAGAGGCTGCAGAGTCTTCTGAGCTCGGTCTCAGGATGACAGCCCTTGAGCGCAGCATGTCTGCCTTCATGGAGCAGCAGCGGGCGCTGATAGCCGGTCTCACTGGTCCATCCGCCCTGATCACTGGGACCTTGACTTCCAAGTCGACCCTGGAGGCCGAGCCGATCCTCGAGACTCTTCGAACTCGAGTTGATCCTCGGCCAAGGTCTCCCTGGACCTCCCGCTTGGCACCAAGGTCATCGACGCGGGTACTCTCAGCATCGGAGCGGTCGGGGCCGAAGCCCTCGCGGCCAGAGCCCCTGTATTCCTCCTCGAAAGGATCAGCATGGGAGATGGAGGATGAGGAATCCCCTGACACCCATCAGACCTGGTATGTCCCATCGGACTCACCGGGTTCGGAGCCTAGGATAAGGTCCCCTCTGGAGTATACCTGTTTCTCGGACTTCGTCAGGGACATGGCCAAGGCTGTGGCATTTCCAGTGGATGCCGAGGAGGAGCCTCGAGCTGAAAAGCTCGATGCCCCCCAGTATGACTTTACCCCGAGGGAAGCCCTTACTGTGCCTGTTCCTCTGATGCTGGAACAGCTGATTCTCCGCATGTGGGAGTCACCGGCCTCAATGCCAGTTCTAAAGGAGTGGAGGAGTGGCCTAGTGGTTGGGACAAGGTACTTCAGGCTGGAAGGTCGGGGGTTCAAATCCCACTAGAGGACAGCAATCTTGGGCTGGAAGGACTGGGGTTTCTATTCCCACAGGTGCTCCTTGTGGTCTTGGGCAAGCCAATTAACCCTCCATAGCCCATGTTCCCTTTAAAATAGTTACCTCCAAGTTATAATGCCCTGTTCAATGTAATTTCAGTTTGTTCAATGTAAACCACACTGATGCAGAACAGCATCGTATATAAGAGAATGTAAATAAAATAAATAAATAAATAAACAAGCAGGTCGATTCCAACTATCAAGTCCGCAAGAGCCCTGGGTTCCAAAAGGCACAGCTCCTGCACAACTCCATGGTTGTGGAATCAACCCTACATAGGCTGTGATAAGGAAGCTTATCATAGCTCAGGAAGGAGCTATAGAAAAGGTGAAGTGACTCTGAACAAGCAACCTGTCAGTTCTGGTAGAAATAAGAAAACAGAATTTTCCCATAAAAGACTACCAGTCCCAGAATGCACCAGGTTTCCAACAGCCATTAGAGGAGCTGAAGTGGGGAAACGTGTGTTCAATCAGGAGGGCTATGAGGTAATCCCTAAGCACTCATCTCAAAGGGCAGGGCCTGATTCAGCACAGCTGTGCTGTGTTAGGGAGGAGCACTCATCTAAGCAGAATAAAGGTAGAGTTTATTCTACAGAGAATTATCCCCAGGATCATCATCATCTTCATGATCAGCTTGGATATCCTCAGTTTCATCTGGAGGATCATCAGAAGCAGAAGCCAAACCGGACGGACAGAGAAGGCAAGAAACCCTTTGGAAGAAAGAAGAGAAAAGCCTTTGAGAGGTCTAGAAGAGTCCGGAGCAGTACGTATACTGGGAGGCATTCCAAGGGCCAGCATACACCATTGGACTGGGGAAAGCCAGAGGAATGGTGCTGCAGAGCTAGGAATCTCCAGATGGTACCTGTGAGGGAGACGGCTGCACGTGGAAGGGACCCTAAGACCCGTGCCAGAAGGTATGTGAAGAGAGATCCAGTGTCCAGGGATCTGGATTGGAAGGCTGGACATAAGAACTGGACTACATACTGGCCAGGCTATATAGAGAGGAACTCTAACAGCAATGGAAGCTCAGGTATGAACACTGATCTATGCCCTAGCTATAACCTTGAAAGACAGCAGGGAAACAAGTATTCTCCTGATAGTGCTCCATTGGGAGATTCATCTGTGCCAATCCATGATATTGAACCCATGCTTGTTGAAGAAGGAGGAATGATAGCAGATGAAGAATGTGTTTACATGGACTGCTCTCTGTCTAAACTCCTTTGGTGATTTTCTGTTATAAAGTACAGCAACCATCACAAAGAAATACAAACTTGTTCTTTAATCTACTCAGAAAAGCTCCTGAGTAGGATTTCTAGCCATGCAGTAGAAAGCAAGCCAGCTAAGGGGTTTCAGCTGGATAACTGCTAGCAATTGAGCCTTACCTAATTGCTTGTGAGCTCTGAGAGAATCACTTCTGAATCTATGTGGGAAGATATAAGAAGTTAACCTGAAAAGAACAGTTTTTCTCTTCTTTGTGGATTTTGTTTGCTGTTTGATACATGCTAAGAAAATATTAGCTAAGCCTACAGAAAAGACCAGTTTGTTATCAACCAGGTCTTATTTCTTTTGCTTTGATTGCCTGACAAGTTCAAATGTTGTTTTCCTGGTTTTGTTTTTTCAAGTTTAACACTGAAAGCAAGTAACCTGATTTATGTGCTACCAAGCATATCTGTGTTGGGAGAAATAACCCCATAAATAAATATCTTATTGGCTTTACACTTGAGCACAACTAAATTATTGTGAGCAGCTGTGTCGGGTGTGAATGAACTGCATTGCCCACAATCCCTTGCAAATCATATTGACATATGCACTTGCCAAGACTGTGAACATTCTCACCCAGGCAGCCGTCTGACAAGGCTCAAGAGCCAGAAAACACACTCCTCGGTGCCTCCTGACCGGGATGCCCAGAACCTGGACGCCCTCAGCAGAAAATGCTTCCAGGGATCGATGCTTTCATGCCGTGTCCAAAACTACCAGCTGTACATGGGCATGTACTTGAGGGACCTGGCAAAGGAGATTGCCGGGTTCTCAGCTGGCCTCTCCAAGGCACCCTTGCAGCACTTCAATGCCTTGTCCACTGGGACTCTGGAGTGCTCGAAGTTCATATCTCGAGCGGCCTATGATGGCTTCGAGGCTTCGGCCCAAGTAGCCACAGCCGGCATCAGTGCACGCTGCCAGGACTCGCTAATGTCATCGGATCTGGAGCCATGGGTTCAGGACAAGTTGGTCGATGTCCTTTGGCAAACCCATGACTAAGAAGGCTGCTGAGCTCGAGTCCGAGTACTTGATCCGGACAAGACTCTCAAAGAAGACTTCTGCCCCTTCTGAGAAGAAGGGCTCGGGTAAAAAGCCCTTATTCCCGAGGAAGGGTACTGCTTACTGCAACTACCCCACTTACCAGGCCACCCCAGCTCCCCAACATGGGCAGCAGGCCAAGGGACAGGGGTATGGCCCACGTAAGCAGAAGGCCCCCAAGCCCCAGGCTCCGGCTCCTACCCAGCCGGGTGGGGTTTTTTGTCTCCCAATGCATAGTCTCTTTTCTGCCAGTGGTAAGGTCATGCATAAGGGGCAGGCTAACCCTTTACGCTCACAAGTGGCCAGCCATCACCTCGGATGTTGTGATAAGGAAGCTTATCAAAGCTCAGGGAGTAATGACAAAAGAGGAGAATTTACTCTGATTAAGGGACCTGTGCTGGCAGGTTATAGAAATAAGACCGCTTGTTTCCCTAAAATACTACATGTTCCATAATGCACCAGTATGCAGAAAGTCCCTAGGGGAGCTAGAGTGGAAAAGCATGAGTCTAATCATAGAAAGCATTATGTCATCCCTAATCAAACAGCCTCTAGGAGAGAGCTTAATCCACAACACCTGAAGAATGCAAGGGAGGAGTTGCAATCTAAGCCCTTTAATACTAGAGGGGA
The DNA here is from genome assembly GCA_033557465.1 of Ichthyophis bannanicus. NCBI lineage: Eukaryota > Metazoa > Chordata > Amphibia > Gymnophiona > Ichthyophiidae > Ichthyophis > Ichthyophis bannanicus. The sequence goes on from CM066035.1 coordinate 53,242,876, forward strand.
ATCTTCAGGAAGGCAGAAGGGGGCAGAGAACCAGACGGAGACCAGGAAGAAGGAGAGGAGGAACAGAAGGAACAACCGGAACCTAAAGGAACAAGGACAAGAAAGCAGACGGACTAAGAGAGGAGCTCAGAGAAGTACGTATGCCTGGAGAGATTCCTGGGGGAAACAACCTTCAGGGGACTGGAGAAAGCCAGAGGTCTGGAAATCCACAGCCAGGGACCCTCAAGCCGCACCTAGGAAGAGGTTTGCTGCAGCTAAGGAGAAAAGGAGCCCAAATACCTCTTGGAGGACGTCTGGAGAAAGGATCCTGAGGTCCAGAGATACCAACTGGAGGACAGGACACAGAAGCTCTTTTGCATACTGGCCAGAGTACCAGAAGAGGCAGCCTGATGCTTGCCTGGATTCAGGTATGAACTGTGAACGTTTCTCTAGCTTTGAGCAATGCAAATAGCAGGGAAACAGTTTATCTCCGTATAGAGGTCAGTTCATAAAACCCTCTGAGCCAGACAGTGAAAGTGAATCTATGCAATTTCAGGAGCAAGGTTTAATATCTGATGAAGAGAATGTTTATATGGACTGTTCTTTGAATAGGTTGTTAGTTTAGAAAAATCCTCCAAATAAGAGTAAAACATCAAAAGGAAACATTCTAAATACTGGCTTCCCATAAAGTTTTGTAGAGAGAAAAAGCTTTTGGGAAAGTTTGCACGTGTGCTGAAAACAAGCTACTGATTGCAGCTAACTGTCACCTGTTGGTAGAGCAGAGCACAGCACAAGCCGTGCACACGTGGAATTTAAAAGTTCTTTTCTGTGTGGAGAAAGAGAGCTATGTTTTTGTAAAAAGAAGTTTTCCTTTTTGGTTTGTTTCCACCTCAGCACTGCTAAGGAGTTGATTAGCAGTGGCTGTAAGAAAGCCTTTCTGTTCCATAAAGGACTTTGATACTTATTTACATAAACATTTTTTCAGTTGCCTTGTTTATATTGCATAAACCCTGGAGACGTTATCCTGGATGTGTTACCAAGTTTATCCGTGTGTGGAATATTCACCCCATAAATAAACTCTAATTTTGCCTTACACTCGACCAACTACAAGTTTCTTCATTTATTTAAAAGGCAAGCTTTGTGTGAATGGACTTCAGTAACCACAATCCTTTGCAAGACAGTTAATTTATATACTTGCCAAGATGATGGTACCTTCATAACAAGCACCCCCTTTTACAATGTCTGGGTCCTGCAAATAGTCCAGAGGGGCTATTCGCTTCACTTCAGCCAGTTACCACCCCCCTTCTTTTAAGAGGAGCCTCTCAGACCCCCTCTTCACAGATACCTCCTCTTGCAGGAGCTGGCAGGATCAGGCGGTGGAACCGGTGCCTCACCACCTGCAGGGCAAAGGCTTCTACTCCAGGTATTTTCTCATACCAAAGAGAACAGGGGGCATCAGACCCATCCTCGGCCTCTGAAACTTAAACAAGTTCCTGGTGAGGTAAAAGTTCATGATGCTTTCCCTTGGAATGTTGCTGCCTTACCTCCACCAGGGAGATTGGCTATGCTCCTTAGACCTGAAGGATGCCTACACACACATCCTCATACATCCAGACCACAGACAATATCTCGGATTTGTAGTGGGAGGAAAACATTTCCAATACTGGGTTCTACCCTTTGGCCTAGCCTCTGCTCCCAGAGAACAGCTCAGTGGTGCCTCAGGGATCAGTGGACACAAGCCATTGGCAGCCTCAGAGACAGGATAACAGTACCCAAACGTCTGGTGAAGTCATTGCAGTGGTGGAGTCAACCACCCAATCTACTCGAGGGTGTGTCTTTTCAGATTCCCTCGCATGCAAGAGTGCTAACGACAGATGCCTCCTTGCTGGACTGGGGAGCCCATTGCCAAGGATCATGCTCTCAGGGGTTATGGTCTCCTCAGGAGTCTGCACACCAAATCAACCTCTTAGAGCTGTGGGCGATTCACCTAGCTCTTCAAGCCTTTTGTCATGTCCTCTCGCATCAGTCTGTATTGATACAGACGGACAACCAGGTAGCAATGTTCTACGTGAACAAGCAGGGAGGTACGGGGTCTCATATCCTATGTCAGGAAACACTGGACCTCTTCTCCTTTGCCATCGGGCAGGGTATGTATCTCAGAGCAGTGTACCTGCCTGGTCAGGAGAACTGCCTAGTAGACAAACTAAGCAGGATTCTCCAGCCTCACGAGTGGCAACTGGATCTGGTGGTGGCCCAGCGGATTTTCCACAGCTGGGGACATCCATCCATAGATCTGTTTATTTATTTATTTAATTGGATTTCTATACCGCCTTATCATACAATCAAAGCGGTCTTACAAACAAAGATATTAAGAGTATTAGTGAGAAAATGTAAAGAAATAAAAGTTAAAGTTATGGTATAATGTGTTAGAGTGAGTTGCATTATCTACATAGTGAGCTATACTATAATGTGAGCTATTATACAATATGTATATGATTTACATTCCAGACAAATTAAGTTAGTTAATTGCATGACCGTAGTGTTCTATAAACAAAGATGTTTTCAGTTGCTTTCTAAAGTCATTGATGTCTTGAGCTGCTCTCAGCTCATTAGGTAGAGAGTTCCAGATGGAAGGTGCAGCAAAAGAGAAAGCCCTTTCAGAGGTGTCTTTACGTGTTTTTCTGACATCATTTGATAAGCTGATTCTGTTGTCAGATCCTCTTCTTCTAGGTCTGTTGCTAATATCTGACTGTATGAGATATGTCAGGCTTTCTGCAGAATATTGTTGTTTTATCTTGAAAATATAAATTATAGTTTTATATTTTACACGTGAAGCTATTGGTAACCAGTGAAGCTCTTTCAAGATGGGAGTTATATGTTCTCTACTTGATAGACCAAAAATTATACGTGCAGCAGTATTCTGCGCCAGTTGTAAAGGCTTAAGTGCTTGCTTAGATAAACCCAGATATATTGGATTACAGAAGTCAAGTAATGGAGTAATCAATGCTTGACAAACATTTCTGAAGTGAACAGTATCAAGAAGCGGCCTTAGTCTTTTGATGAGCTTCATTCTGTAATAAGCGCTTTTAATTGTCTTATTTATGTGTGATCTGAGATTCAACTCATTATCCAGAGTAACTCCAAGATATTTTACTTCTGATTTAATAGGAATAGTTGAGTTATCTATTTTGATGTCAGGAGGATGCGCAAAATTATGGTTACGAGAAATAAATAACGCCTCTGTTTTGCTAAAATTAATTTCCATGTTGTTTGTTTTACACCAGTTGGACATTTCTGAGAGACATTCTGTAATGCCCGAGAAATCAGGGTTCTCAATAGTGATAGTTGTGAAAATCATAATATCATCAGCATAGATTGTATACTTAATTCCACTTTTCAAAGGAATTTTGCATATTGGTTGCATATAAATATTGAAAAGGAGCGATGAAAGTGCAGATCCTTGTGGTACACCTTGTATTACTCTTATGGGCATAGAGGTTTTTTCCCCTATCTTTACTTGTAAAAATCTCTCTGTCAAATAGGAATGGAACCATTTTAAAGTGACCCCATGTAGACCAATCTCCTCTAATCTATTTAATAATCTATTGTGATTTACTGAGTCGAATGCTGCAGAGATGTCTATAAAAATCATTATAATACCTTTCTTAATGTCATCAATGGTGCGGAGTATGCAGTCAAAAAGATAAATCATTAAAGTTTCAACTCCATGGTTTGGGCGAAAACCATGTTGGTTAATATCTAGGGGTGCATGAACATCAATGTGTTCTTGAAGTTGAAGTTGCACTATCTTCTCTATGATCTTTGCTAAAAAGGGTATGCTGGAAATTGGCCGGTAGGCTGCTGGATTATTCTTGTCTAGCGTTGTTTTCTTCGGAATTGGTCTAACAGTTGCAAGCTTAAGTTGCTCTGGTAAAATACCTTGAGAGAGGGAATTTTGCACAATGTTTTGTATGATGTGAATAAAATTTGCCAGTCCACAAAATCACCAGCTGCCCAGATTTTGCTCCAGACAGCCACATCCCCTGAGGGTGGCGGCAGATGCTTTCCTGATCTCCCGGTCAGGGGGCCTCATGTATGTGTTTCCTCCAACGCCTCTGGTGGCCCGGACTCTGTTCAAAATCCTTCAGGACAAGGCCCCTGTCATTCTGGTAGCCCCCAGATGGCCAAGATAGCCTTGGTTTCCGCTTCTGCTTCAGCTGGCAGTGGAGACCCCACTCGCACTGGGTACGCAGCGTGACTTCCTTTCACAGGAGCAGGGCTCTCTCTTGCACCCCAACCTCAGGGCCCTCAACCTGATGGCATGGCTGCTGAAAGGGTAGTGCTTGCTCCTCTCCTCCTACCTCGGAATATAGAAGAAGTGTTACTGGCCTCCAGGAGGCAGTCCACTAGGAAATTCTATGCTTTCAAGTGGCGTAGATTTGAGGTATGGTGTAACCAGCACAGTGAAAACCCTTTCTCTTGCCTTGTACCAGTGATGCTGCAGTACCTGCTTCACCTCTCAGATTTAGGTCTCAAGCAATGTTCCCTCTAATTTTCTGTAGTCTGTGTGCATATAAAATATCAGCTGTGCAGCTTTTGAGGAAAGGTTAAATTTTTGTGCGCCACATAACGACACTCGGAGTTATATACTTTAAAATTTGACTACACGTCAGAATACAGTATGTACACCACATTGATTTTAATCAAATTAAATGAAAATAGACGATTGCTAAATGAAGTGGAAAATTTCTAGTAATTACAATCACAACTTTAAATTTTAAGACGTCTGTGTTTTCTATCAGAATCAGAACCGTAAATTTGTGGAATCTGTTGTAAAGTATGTGCGCTCGCTCGGCAATGTGTGTGCGTGCGCACACGCGCACAGCTTAGAGGGAACAGTGGTCTCAAGTCTAACTCTGTCAGGGTCCACCTGAGTGCTTTGTCAGCAAACCACTCGCCAGTGGAGGGTCAACCTCTTTCGGCTCACCCCCTGGTGTCCAGATTCCTCAGAGGTCTGCTTCTGCTGAAACTCCCAGTTCGTCCTCCAGCAGCTGAGTGGGATTTGAATGTGGTCTTGCAGCAGCTTACTTGCCCACCTTTTTTTTTTTTTTTTAATCTTTTATTTAAGCTTTTTTCCCTGAATACAGAAACTAACAAAAAAAATTTTCAAGTATACATCATGAAATTCAAGAAAAAAGTAATTCCACAAAGATAAGTACACTTCAAGGGGAGAGAATCAACAATTTCAACAAAGAAATAAAATCAATACCAGCAATTGAGAGTTTAAATAAACTCCACATTAGGAAGCAGCAAAATATCCCGCTAACCTACTTCCCCGCCAATTCCTTTGCAATCAGAAATTTCTGTAACTGTGTTATGTCGGTATAAACGTAACTTTGCCCCTGGTAAATTATCAAGTAACGGCAAGGAAATTTTAAAAATAAAGACGCTCCCAGAGCGACAACCCTAGCTCTCAATTCCAAAAATTGTTTGCGCCTAGACTGAGTAGTACGGCCTACATCTGGAAACACTTAGGGGTATGTTTACTAAACCGCACAATTGTGCAGGGCGCACTTGAGCGTTCGCAAATGATGCACTTAAGTGCTCTTAAGTGCCCCGCACGCTTGCGCGTCACACTAACGGGCCCCGCACACGTGCGACTAACACGCGCACGTGTGTGGTGCGCTGCTGTGCAATAGAGGCGGGGAAAGGCGAACGGAGGGCGGAGGAAGGCCCCCGAGGGGCGGAGAGACGGGGTCAATGGGTGGAAAGTGGGAGGGGAGAGGCTCCCCGCACAGGAGCGGGGCCGAATTTACAAGTAAAAACTACCGCGGTAGAGTGCATTTAAAGGGAAGAGAAACCATTTCCGTCAGCAATGTAGAGCAAAACCGGGGAAACCTACATAACGTGAGCAGTGTGATACATGTGCACAGAACAGAATTGCAAAGAAAAAGTGAAAATGACCACAACAAAATTCTAATAAATTATAATCTAGCTGGGCAACAGTGATATTAATGGGCAACAATAAAAAACACTCCCAGGAAAGCTCCAAAAAAAAGGAATGATTTATGGAAGGGTCTACGGAGCGTAGACCCTTCCAAAAATCATTTCTTTTTTTGGAGCTTACCTGGGAGTCTTTTTAATGTTGCCCATTGATATCACTGTTGCCCAGCTTGGTTATGTGTTTTTTCTCCTTTTTTCGAGGTCATTTTTGAGGTTTATTTGCCCTTTTGTCTCCATACAAGGTGAATCAGTCCACAGTAAAATTGTGCAGAGCAGGGTTTCTGAGCCGTTCGGTCAGGCTATCTACCTCCAGGGACTGCACTGTCTCTGTGGCCACAGTGTGGTGTAGCAGACACAGCCAGTGCCTGTAGGACCAGAGGCTCACAGGCACTGTTCCCTCTAAGCTGTGCACGTGTGCACGCGCACACACCTCGCCAAGTGAGCACACATACTTTACAATAGAGCACACAAAAATTATGGTTCTGATTCTGATAGAAAACAACACAGACATCTTAAAATTTAAAAGTTGTTGTGTATTTACGGTTTTCACAAGTTCTACAATATTTTCTAGTGCACTCAATGTGGTGTACATACTGTATTCTGACGTGTAGTCAAATTTTAAAGTGTATAACTCTGAGTGTCGTTATGTGGCGCACAAAAATTTAACCTTCCTTCAGAAGCTGCACAGCTGATATTTTATGCGCACACAGCCTACAGAAAATTAGAGGGAACATTGGTCACAGGTTCAAATCCCAACTGGGGCTCGTGACAACCCAATCCCCATAGTTTTACCCACCACTAAACAGTGATAGTCAGGACACCCCTGTATTGCAGAGCACATAAGCATGGTGCAAACACCCATATTTTACCCTACACCGCACACAAACCATACCAATGGGCATTACCTACAGCCGAGTCCCCCAAATTCAATCCTGGAGTGCCACAACTCAATCCGGTCATATGCTTTTTCCAAGATAAGAACATGTCAGCATGTTGGTGGAAGGGTACAGGTGGTGGAGGGGCCAGTGGCTGCAAGCCACAGCACACAGTGGCCTAGGCCTGTGCAGGCTGGCACTGTCCACCGCAACAGACAGGCTCTGTCGGATGTACAGTCATGGCCTCCCCAGGGAATGCAGCACATCTGTGGCAACACAGTGGTGCAGTGCACACAGACAGTGTGTGCAAGAACAGAAAGGCACAGGTTCAAAGCCCAGCTGGGGCTACTGCCAATCCTGTCCACATATTTTTCCCACAACTAAACCGTGATAGTAAGGACAAAACTGTATAGCTGAGAACATATGCATGGTTAATACGCCTATATTTTACCACACCAATCACAGACACCATAAACAGGCACATTACCTAGAGCAGAGTCTCCCAAATGCAGTCCTGGAGGGCCCCACACCATTCGGGTTCCATGCTGCCTCTAACAAAGATGCCTGTGCTGCATATCTATGCACCACCCCCATGGTATGCAGATGTAGTCATGCATATTTATGAGGAACAGCATGAAAACCCGAACAGTGTTTGGAACACCAGGACTGGAGTTGGGAAACCCTGCCGTAAAGCAGCAGCCAACAGGGCCAGAAACACCCACACCCCCCCCCCCCACCCCACAGGCCCCATTGGCCAATGCCTCCTGGAGAGGCAGGACATTGGGCCCTGCCTGTATCTCCCAATACTAGCAGCTGAATACCTTAGCAATGCCACCCTACACCTGGGTATACGGTACACAGCTATCAAACGCTTCCTAAGATAACTGGCAGATATCAATTCCTCGTTAAGCACATTTTGGTCATTGAGCTCCACCATAACAATCATTCTGATGTTTGCAGTATGTGCTGCAGGTCTGGTCCCTGACAGTGTTTACCATCCTGGGGAGTGACCCCCAACAGTATTGAGTACCATATCCATGCCTGTACTGTGCCCAGGACTGGTGTGGTGGGTATGGCTGGTGACCTCCTCTATAGTAGCACAATGCTGGCATAGGTGTGGGGTGGCTGTCTGTCTATCCAGTGTGGGGTGGTTGCAAACATCTTCCACAGCCCACACTGCCAGCACTGTTGCCAGTACTGGCCTGCCAATGTGCATAATGAGGTGCAAGGTACCATGGGTATAGCCCGGACAGGGTGGCCTGGCCAGGGTGCATCTGCACAGGGCATAGGGCACGGACTAGGACATTTTAGTGCCCGGCCACCACCTACACAGACAGGGTGACCTCAGTATGTCCTGCTGAGAGATCACTCTCACCCTGACTGTGCAGTGACCACAGCATGGCTAGGCACCCCCATAGTGCGATTATAGTATTTCTCCCATGTGATATATATGGGTTTCCTTTTGGGGCCCAGTCACTGATCTACCTGCTTGTTGTGTCTGCTGACATCCCAGTTCTGGGTGCATGCATCTCCACTGGGAGCATGCACTATGGCCTACCTAGCAGGCTGTTTGCAGCTGGTATGTTTCTTGATGGAGTGGCTTGCAGGGTGCAGTGGCTGATGGCTTGCTGCAGGAGAATATCAGATGGTGGGGGGGTGCAGCTTACCATATCCTGGTCTAATGTCTGTCTGCTATGGATGTGTATAGAGCTGCATTGACTGCCCTGTGGGGTGTCTGTTCCTCAGTAGGACTGGGGTTAATGTTCCCCTCTACTGCCACCTTTGCAGAGAGGTAGAATGTGGATCTATTGATGGGAGGCCATGTTTGCCACCCTTGGCCCGGGGGGGTGGGGGTGGGGGTGGTGCATGGCCCACGGCCCACCTTGGGGTCCATGGGAGCTACGCCTGACTGAGACAGACAGAGATATCCATGGTGTATGTGCAGAAACTACCTATCTTACACATTAACACTGCTTTGGACCGCCAGCATGGCCTCCATCAGCCATGGAAGGTGTTGTGGACCTGGTCCTAGGCGCCTCATCGCACACTCAGGGTGAGCACAGTACCCGCACAATGTGACGGTGTGTAGCTACTCTGTGCCAGTAAAACACCCGGTCAGTACCCCCTACCAGGCCGAGGTGCTGTGTGGGTGCACCCGGTCACTTCCCCCTACCAGGCCGAGGTGCTGTGGGGGTGCATTCCCCATCTTGTGTTCATCTGTGAACAGCTGATTTGCATGTGCAGTGCATCATGGGTATGGGTGGGCTAACCCTATCCTGGTGACCACAGCAGACTGTCTGTGTGGTGACGTGCAGGCTCTCTGCAGCCAACCAGGAGCTTGCTAGCAGCTTTAGAGTTGTAGCCCAATGGTTACTTCACTGCCTGTGAAACTAGATGTCATGGGTTCAAACCCACAGTGGGGTTATTTGATAGGGTTGTCCAAAGCATTATTTTTCTTTAATGTACATATTTTGATGCCAGCAAAAACACCCTCAGCGTACTGTACCCATAGGGTGCCTCTGAGGGCGCTTTATAGGGCACCCTATAGGGCACCTTATGGTTCCCGTCCATATAAGGTGCACTATACATTATCCTGTGATGCAACTTATAGGGTGCCCTATAGGGGACATATTAGGGTGCCGTGGCGGACAGTGCACTTTATAGTGTGCCCTATGGAGTGCCTTATAGGGTGCCTTATACGGCACCTTCAATTACGGCACGTGAGAGCGTGTTTGCTGGCAGCAATTAATAAAATAAACATACGGTGCTGCAGGAAAAAAAATATGTACATTGCAAAGCTGATGCCACAGCCAGCCTTACATATTAGGCACCCTGGGGAGCAAACTCATGACCCCTGTATCAGCAGTCAGTGCCTTAACCACTGTGCTCCACTGCTGCTCCTCCTTGCATGTCAGCGCAGCTACTTATGCTTTTCATTACTTAAACTGCACTGTGCTGCTATCAAAAACAGTACTCTAACCTTGCGGTACCTCATACGGCACCCTCTAAAGCGCCCTATAAGCAACATTCTAGGGTGCCTTGGCGGACAGTGCACTTTAAAATGTGCCTTATAGGGCGCCTTATGTTAACACACTTTGAGGGTGCGTTTGCTAGTAATGATAATGAAAATAAAACTAAAATGCCCCCTAAAGCACTCTTCCCTATAATACGCAATGCCTTAGCCAGCCTTGTTCATTGGGCACTGTCAGGGATTGAACCCCTGATCCCTGCATCATTGGTCAGTGTCTTAATCATTGTGCTGTGGCTCTGTTTGTGTGCTTGCATATCTGCTCACTGCCTTATGCCTCCCAATATTAGAAAAGCCTCCTAAATCAATAGCGCACCGCCTAATGCCCATCAGTGTGCCGCCCTATGCTGCCCCATATTAGACTGGCTCCTAAAGTAACACCTCAGCCAGCGTTGTTCATTGGGCACTGTGGGGGAACGAAACTCTGATCCCTGCACCATTGTTACGTGCCTTAACCATTGTGCTGTGGCTCTACTTGTCTGTTTGTTTATTAGTGCGCCACCTTATGCCGCTCCATATTGGGATGCCTCCTAACAAATTAGCACGCCGCTTTATGCCCATCAGCGCGCCGCCTTATGCCGCCCATTATTAATATGCCTCGAAAAACATTAGCGCGCCGCCTTATGCCGCCCATTATTAATATGCCTCCAAAAACATTAGCGTGCCACCTTATGCTGCCCATTATTTCACTGCCTCATAAATTAACACCTCAGCCAGCTGTTGTTTATTGGGCTCTGTGGGGGATTGAACCCCTGTTTCTTGCATCATTGGTAAGTGCCTTCACCATTGTGCTGTGCCTCTGCTCTTCTGCTTGCCCATCAGCGCGCCAAATATGCCTCCTGCGCAGCTATCTGATGCGCTAAGGTGCGGGGCGCACAAGGGCGCCGCGCACCTTAGCGCATATGTAAATCCCGGATTTTCTTCTTCAGCGGGGAACGCCCACTCCTTATATGGCACCCGCACTCTACCGCGGCCCGCACTTTACCGGGGTTTTAGTAAACATACCCCTTAGAGTCTGAACCCACAAAATAAAGCATCCCTGTGCTTAAAATAAGCTTTCAGCACAGTCAATTTAACAGACTCAGAACCAAACGTTGCAACAACAGTGCAGCGCTTGGATATGACGTCTGAAGAATCCTACAGAAAAGCGGTTAAATTCTGAGCGACAGACTTGTCGGAAGGAGAAGAAACTCCCTCCGCAGAAGACATCGCTCGACCACCTGGGGAAAAAGAATAAACTTGGACTACATCTAAAGTACCTTTCAACTGCAAAATCTCAGAGAAATATTTCTGTAACAAAATTTCAGGAGACAATAGGTGGGTTGAGGGAAAATTAAGGAAACAAAGATTTCTTGCCCGGTGCTGATTTTCCAGCATCTCCAAACGACAAGAAACTGCAGAAAAATCCCTAATTAAGGCAACATTACTATTTAAGCCAGTTTGGAGCTGAGAATCAGCACGGGCAGTCATCTGAATTAAAGAACCTATCTGTTTATCAACATCTTTAAATTTATCAACTACATCATGCGTAAAACTACACAAAGACGAAACAGTTGAAGATAGACGATTGTCAATTTTTTGGATTGCAGTCCAAATATCCACAAGAGTTACCTCTCCCATAGGAAGAGGAACAATCTGTTCAGAAGTAGCTGGGCTAACAGATCTCAAGGGCAAGGCTGCAGCCTCCGGAAGAGCGTCGAGGAAAGTAGAGGAATATAATGGCTGGGGGAGAGGAGGCGGTAGCCGGAATTCAGGGCTTAAAGAAACCCCTTCCGGCGAAAACTTTGCAGGCAGTTAATGACGTTACATGTTTGTCCATGGGACCTACCACCTTCCCTCCTTGCTCCACATCACCAGCCCCAAACTTGACTGCTGACTTCACCTTCCGCTTTCCCATGGACAAATCAAGGTGGCGTCCAACACCCTCGAGAGCATCTCGTGAGCGCCGGAGGAGCGCAACAGGGGCGTGTCCTACCCCTTGTGACACGCCCCTTAGTACACGACCACGCAGGCCGCGACTCGTGGCCGCGAGTAGCACCCACTGGGCTTTATGTGGGTCGAGGGGGGTCCTCCAAGGCAGGAACGTCCACTCAGTGCCTGCAGCTGTGCCATCAGGTCTCCAACTCCCTCCTACTGCACTGCTCCGCGTAGATGAAATGCCGCGGCAGCTCCCAGGTAAAGTTGGTCTCTCTCCTTACTCGCCCACCTTTTGAGCCGATGTCCTCTTTCCATCTGCCCTTCCTCTCCTGGAAGGTGCTCTTCCTGATGGCACTCACATCAGCCAGACGTGTGAGTGAGCTGCAAGCTCTCATAACTGATAAACCATACACAAGGTTTTATTGGAATAGGGTGGTCTTCCGCACTCACCCGATGTTCCTTCCAAAGGTGGTCTCTTCTTTCCACCTCAACCAGGAGGTGGTTCTTCCGACCTTCTTTCCCAGGACGTATTCCAGCCGGGCAGAGGCAATCCTGCATACCCTGGATTGTAAGAGGGTGTTGTCCTTCTACCTGGACAGTACGAAGGGACATCGAAGGGCTACTCAGCTCTTCGTCTCATATGACCCCAGTAAGCTGGGGTTACCTGTTTCCAAGCGTACGCTGTCCACCTGGGTGGCAGACTGCATTGCCTGGGTGTACAGGGTGGCCGACCTCCCATTGCAGGGTCGAGTCACGGCCCACCGTGTCAGGACTAAGGCCGCTTCAGTGGCTCACTTCCACTCTCTTCCGCTGGCAGACATCTGCCGGGCTGCAATTTGGTCTTCAAGCCAGACTTTTGTGGCCCATTACTGCCTGGATAGGAAGTCCCGACAGGACAGTGCTTTCGGCCAGGTGGTACTCCGTAACCTTTTTAAGATTTAGGCAACTCCAACCCTCTGGTGTCAGGCTACCAGGGGATGTTGCTTTCTCAGCTGAATTCCTATTGCAGCTGCTGCGGCTCTTCTAGAGGGAGCCATTTTTCAGCTATGGGTTCTCAGTAGCCTATAGCTAGGGAGTTCCATATGTGAGGACTGACTTCCTGCTTGTTCTTGGAGAAAGCGTAGTTACTCACCTGTAACAGGTGTTCTCCAGGGACAGCAGGAATCAGTCCTCATGACCCTCCCTCCTCCCCTGGAGTTGTAGTCGTATTATTGGTTTTTATTAATTTTGCCTGTTTTTTAGCTATGTCATTTGACTGAGCAAGATGGCACCCTTGGGCTGGAAGGGTACTGCGCATGCGCGATGAAATCCCAAAGGGTTTCTCTGAAAGCCTAGGAATTGTTCCACATGATGGCTCTGTTGGCGCTGATGTCACCCATATGTGAGGACTGATTCCTGCTGTCCCTGGAGAACACCTGTTACAGGTGAGTTACTACACTTTCTTTACCTTTCCCCCTTGTTTTATCCCTCTCTACACCTTCTGTGTTGTTTGTCTTGAGTAGATGGTAAGCTCTGATGAGCAGGGACTGTCTCTTATATGTCTGTGCAGTGCTGCGTATGACTTGTAGCACTATACAAATGCTCAGCAGTAGTAGTATTAGCAGCAGGGTGGAGGGATGATTTAGGGGTTTGGGGGGATTGAGATGGGCGGTGAATAGCCAGGATACGTCTTTGTAATGGGGAAGTAGGCTGTAGTGCACTAACTTACTAGTGGGTCGGCAGGGTGAGCAGGGAAATGGCATTCCCCATCAGACTAGCCGGGCTGGTTCTTTTGTTGGGCGTGCACCGATTCCTCTTGGGCAGCAGCTGATGTGGATCAGGAGCTGTCCAAGGGGATTGCTACGGCAGGGGTGGGGGCAGCCAGGACTTATCGTGTACAGCACCTGTACTGTTGGTTGAATAGAAGATATTACAGTATATCCTACAAAGATTCCTGCTCCAAAGGGCTTACAATCTAATTAGGTTCCTAAAGCAATATGAAATAAAATTATTTTGGAAGCTTTATTTGCAATTTCCACGTGTAAAATCTGGAATTTACAGGGCTGAAGTTTCAAGGAGGCATGTCATGGATGTTGTTAGGGAGTGGCTGGAGCTGGTCAAAAGTCTACATGTGTATTCAGGGCCAGCGCTACCCTCTAAGCTGGGTAGGTGCTGCAGGGGGGTGTCATTGCTAGCTGCCCCCACAAGCAAGATGACAAGCGCAGAAGAGTTGCGCAAACCTGCCTGCGGGAGAAACAAGTCCCACGGGCAGGGTCTTCCATTCTCAGCTGCAGTCGCGGCCTTGCACAATTCTTCTCATCGTGGGACCTGCTGCTCCCATGGGCAGGCTCTTCCATTCTCAGTTGCATGCACGTGGCCTTGTGCAATTCTTCTGCTCATGAAAGCAGCAAGTCCCATGGGCAGAATTGTGCAAGGCTGCGAATGCGGCCGAGAAAGGAAGAGCTTCCCGCAGGAGCAGCATGTCCCGTGGGCAGAAGAATTGTGCAATTTGCCAAGAACGGAAGAGCCTGGTCTGCAGGAGAAGCAAGTCCCGCGGGTAGAAGAGCTTCTGACCCATCATGCCTGCTGCAAGGCCCTGGAGGTAGCAGTGCAAGGGCAGTTTAGAGTTGGGGGCTGGGAGAGAAGTTAGGATAAGCTTTAGGGAAAAGAAGATGGGGGGGGGGGTCATGAATGAAAGACGGGATGAGAATGCAAAGGGAGATCGAGAAGGATCAGAGTCTGGGAAGGGGAACAGAGAGTTGAGGGCAGCAGGAGAGAGGTGAGAGGGTAGAGGGACGATAACTGCACATGGGTCTGGAAATCTAGAGAGACAAAGATACTGGATGAAGAAGAGGCATAGGAAGATGGAGGGAAAATGGAGATGTGAGAAGATGCTGGACGCAGGGGGTATTATAGGAAAACATGGGAGATGCTGGACACAGGGGGGCATTGGGAGGTGGAGGGGGCTGTTAGACATGGAGGGGCACAGAAAGTCAGAGGAGAGATACTGTATGCAGGGGTGGAATAGGGCAGCAGAGGGGACATACTAAATTGGGGGGGGGCAAGGCTAGGGATATGAAGGGGAGATACTGGGCATGGGCAGGAAACATAGGGAGAACAGGCATAGGGAGAATCAAGGAGTGGAGATTTTTCAAATGGAGCGGTGATGCTGGACACTGGGGTGGGGGGCACTGTAGGGAGAATATGGGAAGATATTGGACATTGGGGATGAAACAGAGGGAGATAGAGGGAGGATGCAGGACGTGGGGATAATAAGGTGAGAAAGGGGTGAAGATGGGCACGGGAGTAAATAAGATGAGAAAGAAATGGAGAGATGCTGGACTTGGGAGTACTAGGGAGAAGATGGTGGGGAGAGATGCTGGACACAGGGAGAGAGGATAGGAGAGGGGGGATATATATGGATGGGGAGAGACAGAGTGAAGATGCTGGATAAAGGGAAAGAGAGTGCGCGAGAGAGAGGTCGTGGGGATACGCTGGATGGAGTGTGGGGGGGGGGGGAGAGAGATGCTAAACATGTAGTGGAGAGAGATGCTAAACATGTAGGGGAGAGAGAGAATGAGTGAAAGACTGGGGAATAATGGACCAGGGAAGAAGAGGTGGGGAATAGGAGGATGGGGATGAGGACTGAAAAGTGGTAGGGGGGGATTGAGGATTGGATAGTAAGAAGGAGTAGTAAAATCGGAGTGGACAGAGAGATAAAAAAGTTGAAAAGAAAAGATAAATATCCCAGATGGAAAGAAGTGATAAGAACAAAAGGGGAAACAAATAGCAGATGGACTAGAAACCATAGAAAGAGCTAAATGAAGACGGAGGAAAGCAGAAACCTCAGATTGGGACCAGCATAATTAGAGAATAAAATGGTCAGACAACAAAAAGGTCAAAAAAATAATTTTATTTTCAATTTAGTGATCGGACTTTGCACTATCTTTATGATTTACACAGTCCAGGGAAATGCACCTGTTTCTATTTCTGTGGTGCTGTCCTGCATGCAGATTCTGGCTTCTTGAGGTTTCTGTTTAATTTTGTCTACATATTTTTATTTTAGGTTTAGTTCACTTTTTCTGTACTTGCCGAGGGTCTTTGATCTGACTGAGACCAGATGTTCTTTTAACATGGAGTTTGTACGTAAGGATCTGTACTGTAGTAATCTGACTTGTTCGACTTTTCAGATAGGTGTATGGATGTTCTAGGTTCCCCTGTAATATTTACAGATCTGTTTTTTTCTGGTAGGCTCCTAACTGTGTGCATTTTGGAAGTTGCTGCTGAGTAGTAGTATAATGGGTACACTACTCGTCAAACTGATTGACAGGTGAGATAAGCTGATTGATAGGTGAGATAAGGATGACAGGAGCCAATCAGCGTTCACTTCCGGTGTATGTCCTACCTAAGGCCATGCCCCCTCCCATAGAAGTGAATGGTGATCTAGCACCACCCACTCCCAACCCCAGGTGTGGCCACAGCCCCCACCTTCACACACCCCCACCCCCGCCCCCAAGGATGACATCATCCAATCAGCACCCACTTCCGGGTTTGTGCCACACCCACAGCCTCCCACCCTCAACCACGCCCCTGCCTACATCATCGGAAATGACATCACCGGAAACAGGGTGTCATCCGAAAAGGGCTGTGTCGCTTTTCTGATGACATCAGCGGAAGCAGAGTGACTGACTCCGGAAATGTGTTTTGCTTCTGGTTAATGTTTACATCTGCAAAAAGCAGGAACCCTGGAAAACAAAACAAAAAAAATGCTTTCTCTCTCCCACTGCCCCAGTTCTTTTTTCTCACAAAAACTGATTCTTAGCACAGGGGTATACAGGCTTTTCACAGAGGCACAGACAGGGTAGAAGCTTTTCTTTACAAATGTTAAACCTCAATTAACACATCTTTTGTTAGAGAAAGCAGTGCTGTCCATGTGATAGAATTTTGCTTTTAAGACCACATGGTTAGAGAGAAGTATTCTGGCAAACACAGTGTAGTTCAGACTGAAATACAGAGAGAGAGAGAGAGAGAGCTGAGTTCAAAACCTACTACTACTAATAAAGCTATTTTTTTTTGGAGCGAGAGAGAGCTGTGTTCAAATTTCACTACGACAGCTATTTTTTAGTGGCTTTGAAAAAACCAATACAGAGAGACAAGTCTGAACATGCCTCTCTAGGGTGTGGTAACATGTGATTGGTTCAAACAAGAGGCCTGTTCTGAGCATGCTCCAGGTGTTCTGAGCATGCTCCTGGTGTAAGGCTGTGTGTCCTGTGTAGGTGAACATTTTAACACAGAGATTCAAAAAGAAAAAAAAAAGTCTCCTTTTGGAACACCAAGCAGAATTTCCAGCAGGGCACACAACATTAATTACTTTCTTAAGGATCGTGATGCCGCAGCAGAGGGGTATCCACCGATTGAAAATCCATTTGAATTACAGGAGAGTCTGGCAGAGCCTGAACAAGAAATAGCAGAGATTGTAGATTTACCAGATGGTCAGATATTATTCGATTCTCAAGAACCCTGCGATTCTGACACCAAAATTGACTTAACAACTGACAACACAATGGATCCAGAGGATATAGAATTATATTACGTCACTGTAGATGTGGAAACAAACTGTTTATTGGAAGAACTAAGATCAGCAGAGGTAAGAGGTTTTTTTTTTCATTTACAAAAGCGTTATTGAAGAGGTGGTTCACAATTTCACACTGGCATTGTTTTGTTTTTTTGTAGGGAATAACGAATCTCCGCTCCTACAAGAGCTAGAGGACATACAAGCAACCAGTCTACGCTATTTGTGCTTTCTCTGTACATATCAAAGGGAGACATTTGATGTCATAGCTAGCCAAAAGGACTACACAAAACCTGATGAAATAAACACATTTAAATCTATTATACAAGCAACGGTGTGCTGTATTATCAAGAAATGCTGGCAGGACGTTATGCATAGAGACTGTGCAGCTTGTGTAATACATGCTCCAGGGCAAAGACATCACAATTGCCTAAGGTGGGGACACAAGGAAATACAACAGAAAATCCATAAAACTTGTAACAGGTTGTGTCTAGGACCTATTGTTAATATTGCCATGATTGTTGGTCATAAAATGAAAGCAATTGCCCTAGTTTATGAAAATTTGAATTTTTTGTTTGAACTCAGAGATTTTAATACCAGTAGAAATCTAGGACAACTGCTCAATATTTTGCTTAGATCTGCGGCAGACTGTGATGTGGAGCTAGTAGAAGGTTTAATCTGTGACAGAGATTATAGGTCGTTCTTTAAAAAACACCAAGTTCTGTAAAAAATGACTTTTTATGAAAATGCATGTATTTCCAGAATCTATTAGCCGAACATACAGATGAACAAAAATTATATGTATGCCTTTATATTTTTTAAAAAACTTGTAATGCTCAAATGAGTCATTTCACAAGATGAAAACATTTTATTTGAAATAAAACATTTTGAACCTACAGCTTTGGGGCTTGTTTACAAAGCCGCGGTAGCGGTTTGCGATCGTAATCGGAGCCGCGGCCCCATTGATTTCAATGGGGCCGCGGCTGCGATCGCAATCGCGAACCACTACCGCGGCTTTGTAAACAAGCCCCTTTGTGTGGTGTGTTTTAGGAATGCATAGTTAATTAAACCTACAATGGGTTGTCTGTAAAAATGGGACCTTGTGATTTATCTAGGTGTGTCCCACACAATAGGACATATGATAAGAATGTGAAGAGCAGAGATCTATTGTAGAACTAAAATCCACTTAAGGCGTCTGGGAATGGGGGAATGTGTATTAGCCACATAGGTCCACATACACAATATATAGCATCTATTACAATGTACTGTCTGCGAAAAAAAAATGGCAGTGTGAATTAGCCAGGTCGTATGATAAGATTATGAGATCCAGAGATGTTTCAGTTAAATAGTCTGGGGGCTGTAAACCCCATCAAAGAATTTCATTTAAAAAGGCACAGTACATTTCAACTGCCAGAAAAGACCACATAGTCTCTATAGCTTGTAACATCTGCAACTCTCTTCAGACATGGTGAGTAGATATGAGTCTTACTTTTTAAAAATATTGGCTATGTAATGTTTCTGTCTCTTATGATTGTCTTTAAAAATAGGAGCAGAAATCGCGGGGTACAAATAAACTCTCTCTTACAAAAAGAAGACAGCAAAGTAAGTTAAAAGGTATGACGTTTTTAATTTTCCAACAGCTATGCTCTTTATACTGTGTCTTATGTTTTTTTTTTTAAATATTAAAGACCAGGAAGCTGCTACAAAACAAGATGACCAGCCTAATCAACAGACGGCACCTTACAGAAAGCCAAAAGACAAGCAGATTAGTGAGTATTCCGGTTTTATCCAGCACCTAGATTTTAAGGCCGCTGTAAAAGAAAAAAAAAAGTATTAACCCCTATGTTTTCTTTTTCAGATCGAGAAAATGTTAGAAAACCAGAGACTATGGGAGGGAAGTCTAACAGGAAAAGATCACACAGTGAAAGTTTTTCTGACGGTGAATCTACACAAGCCGATACAGAAGAGCAAACAGTCATTTCCGGTGATGTAGGCAGGGGCATGGTTGAGGGTGGTAGGCTGTGGGTGTGGCAGAAACCCGGAAGTGGGTGCTGACTGGCTAATGCCAACATTGTGGGGCGGGGTGTGGGTGTGGCACATACCCGGAAGTGGGCGCTGATTGGATGATGTCATCCTTGGGGGCGGGGTGGGGGCATGTCAAGGTGGGGGCTGTGGCCACGCCTGGCGGTGGGAGTAGGCGGGGCTAGATCACCATTCACTTCTATGGGAGGGGGCGTGGCCTAAGGCAGGGCATACACCGGAAGTGAACGCTGACTGGCTCTTGTCATCCTTATCTCACCTGTCAATCAGCTTATTTCACCCGTCAATCAGTTTGACGAGTAGTGTACCCATTATACTACTGTGCTGCTATGGTATGGTAGATGGACTCTGTAGATCCTCATTGACGTTTGTAAGGCTTTGGGGCATGTTTACTAAAGTCCGCAAATTTGCGCGCCGCAAAATAGCGCACGGCAATGCGCCACTGAAACGCGCATAAACGCGTTTAAACGCCCCGCACACGTGCGTGTCACCCCCGCACAGGTACGCGGCACACCAACAGGCCCCGTACAAGTGCGGGCCCGCAAATGTCCGATAGAGGCGTGGAACGGCTAAAGGAGGGCGGAGGAAGGCTCCGGAGGGGCGGAGGGACGGGGTCAATGGGTGGAGAGTGGGAGGGGAGAGGGTCCCCGCACAGTATCGGGCCCGAATTTGCATGTAAAAACTACCGCGAGTGAAACACTCGCGGTAGAAAGCATTTAAAGGGAAGAGAAACCATTTCCGTCAGCAATGTACAGGAAAACCGGGGAAACCAGCAAAACGTGAGCAGTGTGATACATGTGCACAGCACAAAAGTGCACATAAAAATAGGAAATGACCACAACAGAACTATTAAAAATAGTAATTCAGCTGGAGAACAGTTATAGTGATGGGCAAATACAGAAAATACACCCAACAAAGCTCCAGAAAAAAGAAATGAATTTTGGAAGGGTTTACGGAGCGGAGACTCTTCCAAACAACATTTCCTGTTGTGGAGCTGTCCTGGGAGTGTTTGCTATGGTTGCCCTTTAATATCACTGTTGCCCAGTGTGGTGATATTGTTTCCCCCAGTTCCCATGGTCATTTCCGTGGTTTATGTGCACGTTTGTCACCAGACAGGGTGCATATGCCCACAGCGTAGAGCAGGGTTTGTGACTCCATCCTGCCAGGCTCTCTACCTCCAGGGGCTGTACTGTCTCTGTGGCCATAGTGTGGTGCAGCAGACAGAGGCAGTACCTCTAGGACCAAAGAGTCAGAGGTTCAAAGCCCAGCTGGGGCACTTGCCAGCCCAGTCCCTATATTTTACCCACCACTAAACACAGATAGCGCAGACACCCCTGTATTGCAGGGGACATAAGCATGGGGAAAACACCCATATTTTACCCAACAACGCACACACACCACAACAATGGGCATTACCCACAGCCAAGTACCCCAAATGCAGTCCCGTACTGCCACATTCCAATCAGGTCACCTGCTTTTTATGGGAGGAGCTCATGCCAGCATGTTGGCGGACGAGTACATGTGGTGCAGGGGGCAGTGGCTGCTAGCGACAGAAGACAGAGGCCTAGCCATGTGCAGGCTGCCACCGTCCACTGCAACCGACTGCAACAGCCGGATCCACAGTCATGGACATGCCAGGGAATCCACCCAATCTGTGGCTACACAGTGGTGCAGTGCACGTAGACACTGCATGCAAGAGCAGAAGGTCACAGGTTCAAAGCCCAACTGGGGCAACTGCCAATCTTGCCCACATATTTTTCCCCCAAGTAAACAGTGATAGTAAGGGCACACCTTTCCTGGCGAGGACATATGCAATGGCAATACGTCTATCTTTTACCCCACTGAGCAAAGACACCATGAACAGGGCCAGTACCCAGAGCAGAATCACCCAAATGCAGTCCTGGTGGGGCACACACCAGTCAGGTTCCATGATGCCACTCATACAAATGCCTGTGCTGTATATCTATGCACCACACCCATGGTATGTAGATGTAGCTCATGCATATCCATGAGGGACAGCAGGAAAACCAGAACAGTGTGATGCAAACCTGGACTGGAGCTGGGAATCTGTGCCGTAAAGCAGCAGCCATCAAGGGCAGACACACCCACACCCACAGGCCTCATTGGCCAATGTCTCCTGGAGGCATGCATCTCCCAAAACTAGCACTTTCATAACTTACCAATGTCACCCTACACCTGAGGTATATGGTACACAGCTCTGAGACGTTTGCTAGGAGCACAGGCAGCTAGATATCCATACGTTACGCACATACTGCTAGTTGACCCCATCCGAACAATCTGTTAGGTGTTTGCGGTACGTGCTCCAGGCCTGGCCTCTGACGGTGTTTACCACCCTGGGGAGTGACCCCCAGCTGTACTGCGTACCATATCCATGCCTTGCCGTGCTCAGGACCGGTTTGGTGGGCAAGGCTAATTACTTCCTCAATAGTAGCACCATGATGGCATAGGTGTGGAAGTGTGTGTCTGGCTATACAGTGGGTGTTGGCTGCAAGCCCCTTCCACAGCCCACACTGCCAGCACTGTTGCCAGTATTGGCCTGCCAATGTGCATAATGAGGTGCAAGGTTCCATGGGTATAGCCAGGACAGGGTAGCCTGGCCAGGATGCATCTGCACCGGGCATAGGGCACTGGCAGGGACATTGTAGTGTCCGGCCACCACCTACACAGACAGGGTGGCTAAAGCATGTCCTTCTGGGAGATCACGCTCACCCTGACTGTGCAGTGACCACAGCATGGCTAGGCACCCCCATAGTGCTATACAGTATTTCTCTCATGTGATAGATATGGGTTTCTATTTGGGGCCCAGTCACTGATTTATCTGCTTGCTGTGTATGCTGGCAGACCAGTTCTGTGTGCATGTGTCTCCATTGGGAACATGCACTATGGACTAACCAGCAGACTGTTTGTAGCTGGTATGTGTCTTGCTGGAATGGCTTGCAGTGGCTGTTGGCTTGCTGCAGGGGAATATCTGGTGGTGGGGTGCAGCTTACCTTATCCTGGTCCTATGTCTGTCTGCTATTGTGTTGTGGCTGTGTGTGGGGTGGGGGTGGTGTTCATTCCTCAGCAGGACTGGGGTTGATGTTGCCCTCTACTGCCACCTTTGCAGGGAGGTACAGTGTGGATCTCTTGATTGGGGGGGGGAAGCCCTGGTGGGGGTTCCCAGGGGGTGCTGAGCCTGACTGGGATATCCATGGTGTTTGTGCAGAAACTAGCTATCTTACACATTAACACTGCTTTGAAACTCTTCACTGTTGTACTACGGCTCTGTTGTTTGGTTATGCAGCAGCGCCCCGCTTAGCCTTCCCACGCGCTAATGTGGGCCCCGCACATTTGCGCGACGCACACACGTACGGTCCGGTTTTTTTCTTATTTCTGCCTGTTCCGCCCACTCCTTATATGGCACCAGCACACTAACGGGAACCCGCACAGCAACGGTATTTAGTAAACATGCCCCTTTGTATTAGTTCAGAATATGCCTAGTACTGGAGAATGTTTATGTCATTGTTACTCAGCTGACAAGAATCAGATGTTTTTTACTATTTATTGATTCTTCTAGTTCTTCTTTGCACACGTTGTCGAGGGGTTTCTGTGGATGCAGAATATATGTTCAAAAAGAAAAAAGCAAACAACATAAAATGAGTTATAATTTTATAATTTGATGCTACAAACTGTGCTGTGGTTCTTGCTTTTTCTTTTAGTTCCTTAGTGTGCAAGCATCTTTCATTTCCTTTTTTTTTTGCACAATATATATTTACTTTAACACTATGCTGGTCTAGTGTGCAGTTTCAGAGGAGTTTTGTTGGGGGTTGCCAAGCCCGTCGTTGTTTAGCACATTTAGTGACATGTTTACTAAGCTCTGTAGGCTAACTGTAGAAGAGGGCAGGTACATCCCCCTGCAATTACTGTGCTTGAGGTGGCATTAGTTGTACCCATGCTACTTGCTCTGAGCCATTGTAGATAGTTGCCCTTGTTAACCAAGTTTTTTGCCCTGTTATCTGTAACTCATACGTGTTTCAAATGTACTGAGATTGTTTTGTTCTATGTAAACCGCGCTGATGATGAATAGCGCGGTATATAAGAAACTTTAAATAAATAAATAAATGTTAGTTTCTGCCGACAATGCAGATGCCGGTGTCTGAAACCTCTTTCTTTTGCCTCACTCTGGAGGAAAGTATAAGGCTCAGTCAAGAAATGAAAGCACATCCTGCGATTCAGCAAGGAGACGTCATGGATTAATTGGAGAGGCAAGGGCAACCAATTTTGCGACCCCACTGGAGCTCTTGGAGCTGTTTTAGCAATGCAGGATCAGGATGGCCCTAAATGATAATCTTTTGCAATGCTGGTTGGCTGTTTAGGGATGTGACTTTCACACTTGGGAATCCGCAGAAGGCTGTTCGTCGTATCAGAGCATGGCACAGAAAAACATTATGCCTATTTTGTTTATAGTTTCTAGATGTACATTGGCTATCATGTTTTTGATTCCTTCATTCTGTACAAAATCTTTCTCCTGCATATTTTATCAATGAGCAAAATATTTTTGAGGTGTCCGTACAGTTGAGTGTTTTTCTTTTGATCCTTATCTGAAATTTAGCAGGCTCTTGGACTTTCACAGCCTGTTCATAAGATTCTAAGTATTTACTTATCAATAGTTACTTTTAATCTGGCTATGCATTTGTCCCTTCGCTGCAGTTTCTTTACTTCACTGGATTTGAAGGAGAAATACTAGCATTATGTGAAAAGAATTCAGAAAGGAGTTTTGGGAAAAAGGGGGTGGGGTGTAGCCAGCATTAATAGTAGTGAGGAAGAGGGAGCCGATCTATAAGTTGCAGGGGTGTGCCAGAAACCCTAGCACCGGCCCTTTGTGTATTTCCCATTTCTGATAGAGAATTCAGGTGTATGGCCAAAATTGTCCATGTTGGGATTTATACCTGCTCTCTGGCACATTTTTATTTTTAAAAAGTGTTCAGTTTAACCAGCCCTTTGCAGGAGGGATTAAGGGTGCTAGCCATCTTAATCCTTCATTGTTTATTTCTTCCTCAAATTAAAATTATATGAAGAAAACATCATGTATAGTTAATTAACAGCATTTATACATGTAGGTCTGCAAAATGATGGTCATGCATGTATAAGTGCCAGGTCTTAAATTATAAAATACCATCTTCCACGGGTAAGTTCCAGCACCGACACATGAAAGTTGCTGAGTTTGCCCCATTGACTTCCCAGGGGTGCATTTGTGAAATGGCTCCTTCAGTTCCACATATCCGCACACACACATGTGCTCCTGCACCTCCTTAGTCATATTTTAGAAAAGGCTCCACATGGTAGCAGAGCCTTTTCTAAACTACTGCCCGAATCGTAAGTGTTGCAGCCTTGAAGCCTCGATCCTGATCTTCATGTCTTATCTAAAATGTGTCTTAAAGTGACTTACCCAAAGTTACAAACAGTGGCATGGAGCTTAATGGTTAGGACAATGGATTGAAAATAGAGACATATAAATACAGGTCGACTAAGGAGCAAAGTCCTGAAAGGCACATTTTTACATTGTAAAGGCTATAAAAAGCAGAGGGGAGGAAGGGGAGCGGCGCACAGTTGCCTCTTTAATCATTTGTTTCAACCCCTGGCCAAAATTATCACTTTGCAGGACATTATACTTTCTTAGCAGCAAGTGCCCTCACTTGGTTTGCAGCTTGTCGTGTTGTGAGGGCTTGTGTGCATCAGTGATGCTGAGAGCTAAACTATCGGTAGTTTAACTACTGGCAGGGTCTCCCAAAATGGACAGGTCTCAGCTGAGATGCCAGACCAAGACAAACCACCCATCTGGGCAGCAGCAGAATGGGATAGTGTTGACGGCGGAGGATCACATTTCTGTGACAACGGCAACAACACCAAACTTAAACTGCGCGGAAGAAAGGCCCGGCACTCTACTTCTGTATCTTGCCATGAAAACCCAATGGATAGTTACAACAAAACAAATTGTGCTGTAGTGCTGGAAGATGAGACCCCCAGGTTGGAAGGCACTCAACTAGCTACTGGGGAAGAGCTGAAGACTTTTCAGAGTAAAGCCAGCATTTATGATGTGGTTGGATCAAAGCCCTTGGGAAGTCTGACTGCTGATGTAGCTGCGCATGAAATGAGAGTCAGAAGCTGTAAAGATGTCTTACACATTGGAACACGGAACATACGAAGCACGAACAAAGGGAAGTTGGAGGTAGTCAATAATGAAATGGAACGTGTACAACTTGATCTGTTGGGTGTAAGCGAACTGAAATGGACTGGCATCGGGCACTTTGCATCAGAAGATCACATGGTCTACTATGCTGGAAATGAAAGACAAAGAAGAAATGGTGTTGCATTTATAATAAAGAAGAAACTTGCAAGAACTGTAATGAAATACAATGCAGTCAGCGAACTCTTAATCTTTATTCATCTACGAGGAATGCCTATCAACACAGCTATAATTCAAGTATATGCCCCAACAACAGCTGCAGAAGAGAATGAAATTGAAGAGTTCTATGAACAAGTACAAGCTGAAATTGACAGAACATGCAAACAGGATATCCTAAAAGTCATGGGTGATTGGAATGCAAAGGTTGTCAACAAAGAAGAAGGCAAAGTTGTTGGAAAATATGGACTTGGCAACAGAAATGAAGCTGGAGAAAGACTGATAGAATTCTGCAAGACCAACGATCTATTCATCTCGAACACCTTCTTCCAGCAACACAAGCGGCGACATGGACTTCACCCAATGGATTGTATAAAAATCAAATTGACTACATCTGTGGAAGTCAATGATGGAAAAGCTCTATAACATCAACAAAGACAAAACCTGGAGCTGACTGTGGTACAGATCATCAACTACTAGTATGCAAACTCAAGCTAAAGCTGAAAAAGAGCAAACCACTCATGAATGCAGCAAAATATGACCTTGAGAATATACTACTGGAATTTAAAGACTGCCTGCAAAATCGATTTGCTGCTTTAGATACAAATGATAGAGTTCCAGAAGAGTTAAGGTTATGTTAGAAGAAAGCGAGAAGTCTCTACAAAAGGTAGAAAAGAAAAAACGGCCAAAATGGATGACGGAAGAAACTCTGAAAATTGCCCAGAAACACAGAGAAGCTAAAAGCCAGAGGAGAAAGAAAGGCAATCACAGAACTCAACAGAGATTTCCAACGTGCAGCAAGATAGGACAAGGAAAAGTACTACAATGATGCATGCAAGGAAATAGAAGCAGAAACTATTAGAGGAAGAACAAGATCAGCTTTCCTAAAGCTACGAGAGTTAAAGAAAAAGTTCCAGCCTCAAATTGGAATGTTACAAGATGCTCAAGGTTCTATGTTGAATGATGCTGAGAAGATCAAGAAAAGATGGAAGGAATATACAGAGTTTTTATATGATAAAGATCAAGAGGACCAACGGCCGTTTCAACCTGTACCTTATGATCTGGAACCATTGGTGATGAAAGAAGAAGTTGAAGCAGCATTGAAAGCCTTATCAAAGAACAAAGCACCAGGCATTGATTGCATTCCCATAGAAGTATTACAGCAAGATGCAGCTGTTACCGTACTTACAAGGCTCTGCCAAGAAATATGGAAGACAGCATCATGGCCAACTGACTGGAAAAGATCTGTGTTTATACCAATACTAAAGAAAGGTGATCCAACTGACTGTGGAAATTATTGCACAATCGCTCTGATCCCACATGCCAGCAAGATTCTACTGAAGATTATTCAAAAGAGACTACAATCATACCTGGAACAAGAACTACCTGAAGTGCAAGCAGGGTTCAGAAAAGGGCGAGGAACGAGAGACATCATTGCGGATGTGAGATGGATCCTTGAAAAGACTAAAGAATACCAAAAGGATATCTATTTGTGCTTTATCGACTATAGCAAAGCTTTTGACTGTGTAAACCATGAGAAACTCTGGGCCACATTAAGAAGCATGGGTATACCAGAACACCTGATCGTTCTCTTGCACAATCTGTACATTGATCAAGAAGCAACAGTTCGAACGGAACAAGGAGAAACAGAATGGTTTAAAATAAGCAAAGGTGTAAGACAAGGCTGCATACTTTCCCCCTACCTGTTTAATTTATAAGCAGAACAAATCATCAGAGAAGCAGGATTGTATGAAGACAACAGAGGTGTGAAGATTGGTGGAAGACGCATCAACAACCTTCGCTATGCTGATGATACCACATTACTGGCTGAAAGTGAAGATGATCTGAAACATTTGCTTCTCACATTCAAAGAACATAGTCTCAAAATGGGCCTGCACCTTAATGTAAAGAAGAGAAAGATCATGACAACTGGCATAATCAACAGGTTCATCGTCAAAGGAGAAGAAATTGAAATTGTGAATAACTTTTAACCTACTTGGATCAACTATCAATAAAGAAGCAACAAGCAGTCAAGAAATCAGACGACGCATTGCTCTTGGCAGAATGGCTATGAAAGACCTAGATAAGATTCTCAAGAGCAGAGATGTCTCTCTCCATACAAAGATTCGACTTGTTCAAGCCATGGTATTTTCATGGCGGCGAATACTGTGTATACCATGGACTGCCCGAAGAACAAACCGGTCTGTACTAGAGGAGATCAAACCTAAGCTTTCTTTAGAAGCTCAGATGACAAGACTTCGACTTTCATACTTTGGACACATCATGCGGAGAGAGAGATCATTAGAGAAAGACATCATGCTTGGCAAGATAGAAGGTCAACGCAAAAGAGGAAGGCCAGCTATGAGATGGATCAATACAATAACAGCAGCTACGGGTACCAGTCTCTCAACAATGAGCCGCCTGACTGAAGACCGAACACAATTTAGGATAGCAATCCACTCGACGGCACTTAACAACAACAAGAACAGCAAGGCCGCGGGCCCCGTCCGCGTGGCCGCTCCTAACCGGGGGGGTGGCGGGCCGTTCGCCCCCCCCCCTCGGTTGCGGCGGCGGCGCGCGGCTCGATGGTGCCCGCGCGGCCGGGCGCCTCATTGGCTCCCCGCGGCGTTTAAAACGCCCGGGAGCCAATGAGGAGGCTAGGACCCGGCGGCGGGGGGGGGGGTGAGTGGCGCGGAGACCCAGCTCTGCATCGGCAGTTGCTGGGTCGGGGCTGGAGGCTCCAGACGCCCCCCCCCCCCCCCCTGCCTGGGAGAGGCTTTGGGTGGGGGGGTTTTGGGTTGTTGCAGCTGGAAGGGGGGGCTTTGGCGGGATCCCGGAGGTTTCCGGGGTCCGGAGCCGGTGGCAAGCATGAGGGCGGGGGTGGGGTACCCCGACCCGGTTAACCCCTCAGGCTTTTGCTAATAGCATGGCGAAGCCGGAAGAGGGAGGGCGTGGAAAATGTCGGGCCTGTGCCCGGGGGAAGCGGATGCGGCGTCACCTTGCTACTAACACGGCGGGTGAGAGCTCGCTCTGCTTGGGGGGGGTGGGAGTTAAAATGTGTTGATGTTGTATTATGTGTGTTTAAAAGGTTATTAAAGCTGCGACCAGTTTAAGTCCCAAATGGTTGTCATGTGTTTGTTTTGAATTAATCTGTCGGGGAAAGGAAAGTGGGGGTGGGGCCTGGGGGGGGGAGGGGGGGCGAGAGGCGACATGCCGCCTTACCCGGTTACAACAACAGCAGCAAGTGCAAAAGCCAGTGGGGAAATTTTTTAGACTATGTGTATTTCTGTTGCAAAATGAGAAAAACATTATCATTTTTGGCCCACCCAAACCGAATCCAAGACATGCCCCCTTTGAATGTGGGTATCCTGGCGCATCTGCACATATAAATACTACCATTGTAAAATCAGCATTTACACATGTCTATAAAGTAAACGTGTAAACGCCACTCGTCACACAGCAGATGATGTGCAAAGCTGCTAAACGACCTCCTAACTTTGCAGATAACTGCATAAATCATTTCTGTTCAGTATGGAAGCCCAGAAACTGCATAAATCATTTCTGTTCAGTACGGAAGCCCAGAAACTGCAAAAGCTTTGGCCAGACAAGTTTATGTTCAGCCAAAAATTAGGCAGATAAAAAGGGGACGAATCAGAGGGATTCTGGGAATAGTGCTAAAGGGCAAACAGCACCAATATTCAATACTATTAATTAATTAAATTAAATTTGTTTAGTTTAATTTAAAAACACAGTATTGCAATGATGAAACATCATTCTTAGAGGATTTTATCAATTAAAACAACATAAAAACAAATAATCATTAATCATTTCTAAATAACATTAAAGGAAACATGATCACACCATCCACCCTCCTAATCAAGGAATCATCAGCCCTCATCACCCCATAATCCCAAAAATCAGATTGGGAACAAGAAAGTTTTAAATTCCTACAAAACATCCCCCAGCCTGCTCCCTGTCATAGCTCAAGGGGAAGCTTCAGTTACAACAGAATAAAGATAAATGACAGAATAAGATAAATGGATAAATGGATAAAGATAAGCTTGCTGCTTATCTTTATCCATTTATGGAGGTCTACACAAACAGCAGTCCCATTTAAATGAAAATGTGCTGCTTAAACATATCCGGGTGACTTATCTAGATATCTTGAAGTGGTGACCATGCTACTGAAAATTACTATTTCAGACTTCATGCCTGTACTGTCTTTAATCTCTCTGTTGAACCCACTTACAATAGGTGTGATGTGTATTTTTAGTGATCTGAACTTTCTTCCACTGGGAACAGCACCAAAACTTTGAACTGACTTCATTGTGGCCACTAGTTTTTGCATGGAACTGACTTTACACAATTCTTAACCTAAACCAGAATTAAAGTGATGACCTGGAGGTGCAAGACCTTTGCTTTAAAATAAAATGGAGAATAAAACCTATATTTTAGAAATGGATATCCTCCAGCATTAGCTACTTCAGGGTATGAGGTCCTTGCAGCCTCAATGCATGTCCTTTTTTGAGAGTTTTTTAAAAATTGTCCGTCACTTTCCAACACTGAACATTTCAAGGAGCTGGCAGTCATGGAGATCACTGTAAATTACACATTTTTTTGTCGCTACTATCATTGCATACATGGCAATAATCCCCATTGCTTCCTATCGCACAAATGTACTGTGAATCAATAATGCCCGGTGGCATGAAATACAAGATCAGAGATAGGTAAGTCTAGGTTTTCCAGAGATCTCCTACGCTACAGTGTTTCCCTTATATAACCTGGGTAACATACAATAGCTCAGGATAGGCAAGGGATTCCTGATTTTTATCTGGACTGTGTTTGAAAGGGAGAATGTTGAAGAAGAACCTTCCAGTGGTTAGAGGGCCAAGGCTGTCTGCTCTCCAGGTGCCAGAAATATGTTGCCAGGCTGTCCACCCCAGAAGTAGCTGCGTGAATTTCTGAAACATTAAGCTGTAAAATGTATTTGGTCCCTGTTATATGGCAGGGAGTATATGTATCCCAATTTTTATATTAGCAAATTTAACATTATTATGTCAAACTATCTTGGAATACTTTGGAATACTTTGGAACAAAATGTCAGTGTGATTTACCTTGTAGTACCTGCAACAAAAAATGTAGGAAATAATATGCCTTTGAACTTGCTTAGCCAATATTCAAACGATAGAAAAAAATTCTGTCTCATTTCATTTAAAAAGTGCGTTTATTGCTTCATTAATAAAATCTGAGCTGCATTCAGCTAAATAAGCTCTCTTCAAAGACAGAAATTGATTCACATTTTGCAAAGCAAACTAAGTCATATGGACAATCTTGCAGCTTCCCTGTGTTTCTTCCTTCCCCGCAACTCACTTTAGAAGTTTCTCAGCCTAAACAAGGATCTTATTTTAGACATTTCCTCCTTTTGTGGAAATGTTCTGCCTGTAGCTGCCTTATATCTGCTCTAGATGATTATTATCATAGTCCATACTGTCTTTTGACTCTTCCACTGCTTGCACTTTTCCTGCTGGTTCCTCACTGCAGTACTCCTTTGTTGTCCACTTTTCTCTTAGTCTGCTGAATCCAGGATTCTTAGTTCTCAAAGTCCTGTACACAAGATTTGCACATGTTACTTAACTATATAACATCCTTTTTGGACTTTTGCCACGCAGTCTGTTCCTTGCGTCGTCTTCCAGGTGGTTAGAGTTCCAATTGAACCATTAGCCTCTCAAACAAGCTTTATCCCAGGCCCAAACAGTCAGTCTTTCAGCTAGGCAGAGCCCCTGTGGTTCTACCTGGTCTGCCACCACCCTCCCATGAGTTCTCCAAGGTTCTCCCTTATGCTGATTATCTCCTGGGCCACACAACAAGGATAGTGCGGACATGACTCATAGAGCACCACAGCTGCATTATCTGAGAACTGATGGCACCTATAGTTCAACATTGTGTTTCTGTTCAGCATTCATTTGGCAATGCTCGTCTCCTTTTAAAAGTCATGATTTGGGCGTCTGAGAAACCATTTCACAAATGGCTTTTAAAGATACCTACAGTGTGGGGATGTCCAAGTAGGCAGGAGGTGTGGTGGAGTCTTGTCTGGGACAGTGCAATGAACTAAGACCTCCTTGCTCAATTACAGAACCATCGGGGATGTCTGCAACCCCGTCCAAGTTTAGACCTACTCCAGCCTTTAATAGGCACCAGGAAAGTGCTTGTTTTGGCTGTAAAATGGCTCAAGGGTATAGAGAAGATGGCGAGCTATGTGACTAGCCCAAATCACAAGGAGCAGCGCTGGCTTCCCAGGTCCTAGTCCACTACTCAGACTATTAGGCCGACATTCTTAAATACTAGTCCGGGGATCTCCCAATAGATGTCCATATTTTGTGAAATCATGCCATATTTGTGAAATCATCCCTGGAGTAGAGGAGTAGCCTAGTGGTTGGGGCAAGGTACTTTAGGCCAGAAGGTCAGTGGTTCAAATCCCACTAAAGGACAACAACCTTGGGCTGGAAGGACTGGGGTTTCTAGTCCCACAGGTGCTCCTTGTGGTCTTGGGCAAGCCACTTAACCCTCCATAGCCCATGTTCCCTGTAAAATAGTTATCTCCAAGTTGTAATACCCTGTTCAATGTAATTTCAGTTTGTTTAATGTAAACCGCACTGATGCAGAATAGCACGGTATATAAGAAAATGTAAATAAATAAATGCCTGAATTTGGACGACTGCTTCTTTTTCAGTCGTTCTGGCTTGCATATCCCAGATTGGATTTGGACGTCCTTTGTAAAATGTGCCTTGTTGTGTCTAAAAGGACATCTGTCTGTTAATGTTCAGTAGGATTTTGGCCAGTCCTTACGGTGGGTGGTTCTTTAATTTGTGATTGGTTGTCTGTTTCTTAAATATAACTCTTTGGTGCTTGTGTGTTGTCCCAAGAAATGCCATAAACCAGCGTTCTGTTGTCCACTGTATCCACAATAGTTGCAATAATTAAAAATGTTATACAAATATTAAGACAAATTATTGAATGCATAATGGAACCAATGATTAAAGCAAAGCATTTTATTTGAAATTGTATCCACTAATATAAGAGGTTCCCATTATAGTATATGCTTTAACATGTAGTAGCATATTCATTTATTTAAGGAGTGTTTTTAAAGCTGGTTGTGCTATTTTTGAATGTAATTTTTCCTAACTTTTGCAGATCATTTTTCCTATCTTTGGGATATACTAGATATTTGTGGCCTGGATTGGCTATTTGGATACTGGAATTGATGGACCTCTAGTCTGACCTAGTATGGCAAGTCTTATCTGTGCAACTAGCACTCTACTCAGGAACCGTAACCACGTCCACCCCTCAAAGTTTCCAGCACTGACCTTTTTTAACTTTTCTTTGCTGGAGTACGTGTTTGTTCTCCACCACTGTATCCCTTTCTATTTCTTCTGCTCAACTTTTCCCATCTTGCCTGTGGTCTCCACCCTCCCACTCTCAGAGATTCGGCTTCCAGAGCCCTTTGTATTCTGAGAATTGTAGTCCTTCCCTTTCCTCTTTGTAGTCCTTCCCTTTCCTCTTTGTAGTCCTTCCTTCTTCTCCAGAGGCTTGTTCCCTCTCTCCCTTTTGATGAGAATATAAATTCCATTACAATATCTAATAACTAAACAGGAGCGTCTCGTTAAAGCAAGTTTTCAGATGCATATTTTAAGCATATTTAAAGGGAAGCAGGGGTTAATGTTTGCATGTATTTTATGCAGATACATTCATAGTTTAAAGTATTTTATAATCTACGCAAGTATGTGCTCTGCTCAGAGACCACCACTGGCTACGTCTATTGGCAGAGTATTTGTGTTCATATCAACATGTACACTGTTAATTACACTGGTCAGTATTTCATATGAGGCCATTTACGCATTCATCAAGCTACATACGCATGAGAATAGCTTCATAAGATTACGAGCCTAATCAAAAATCAGTGTTCAGTAATTTTTTTTTGTTTATATATCTTATATCTTGTATCATCAATACTTGTGGAGCAAAGAGCAAACCCAATCTTAATACATGCAATGATGATACAAGATATAGGATATATATGAAAAAAATGTGATGTTTGATTATATGGTCTTGATGTATATCACTGTAATCTGTCTTCTTTTGGTTTCATAAAATATACCTCCAATGTGAGGTTAAACACATTTGCAGTGAAGAAAGTAAAATGGATACTGTGCTATATTTCCTTAAGCAAAGACGTCTCTGCTATGTTTCATTTGCCTCCAAAAAGCCTCCTTAATTTCTTGGTTTCTCAGGCAATAGATAATGGGATTCAGCATTGGTGTCACTATAGTATAAATCATGGCCACTAATGAGTCTACATCAGAGGAATAAGATGCAGTAGGACGAATGTACATGAAAACAAGAGGAAGGAAGAAGAGGTTCACAACTATGAAATGAGATGCACAGGTAGCAAAGGTTTTCCTGCGACCACTGGAAGAGCTAATTTTTAAGATCGATGATATTATTTTTATGTAGGAAGCTACAATAAGAGGCAGTGTTGCCACCAAGACAAATGAGCTGATGGAGGAACCAACAGCAACGTTGATAGATGTGTCAGAGCAAGCCAACTTAAGTAAGGGTGGATGGTCACAATAATAGTGGTGGATCACATTGGACCCACAGAATGGCAATTTCTGAGCTAAAATGGTTTGAGTGAATGGAACCATAAAGCCACCGATCCAGGCAGTGATGCAGAGACAAAAGCAGAATTTTTTAGTCATATGCATGGGATAGTGAAGGGGTGTGCAAATAGCCAAGTAACGATCATACGCCATTACAGTCAAGAGGAAGCATTCTGTTGCAAGTAGAGAATTAAAGAAGTACATTTGCAGCAAGCAACCGCTATAGGAAATGGTGCTGCTGTTCAGGAGAAACTTGGCCAGCATTTTTGGCACGATGACAGATGTACAACTGATGTCCATAAGGGATAGATTACTGAGAAAGAGGTACATGGGGGTGTGGAGCTGCTGATCGAGCCATATAAGCGTAAGTATAATCCCATTACCTGTGATAGTGAAGAGGTAAATGGGAAAAACAATCCCAAAGAGCAGCATCTGCACATTTTGAAGACTTGGGAATCCAAAAATGATGAAGTCCTTCACTGAGTCTCTGCTGGTGTTGTAATTTGCTGCACTTCTCATGTTTTGTCTTTGAAGCTGTAGGTCGATTTGGCTTTTCTACATAGCAAAATGCATTTCAGTTAGTACACTGCATATTCTACTGAAACACCTGAAGGCAGCTTGAACTCAACAGATGGAACAGCAGACAAGAGAGAAGGCAACTCATCAGACTTTAGTGAAAGCTGGATTCTGGAGTCTAGGCATTATAATGCTTAACATTCTGTAGCAGACAAAAAAGACATGAAACCATTTAACAAGGGGTCTACGACCAGGGCACTTTTTATCTGATGTAAAAGAAACTGACTGATCTGTACAATGCACTTCAGCTGACTGCCCTGCTCTTCTAAAGACAAAAATAGGCTGTAGGCAGAAACAAGAGGAATCTGTAACATCTCTTCCTCCTGCGTGATCATCTTTCATTCCAGCCACCTCTGAGCATCAGTATTTAAAGAGTCCACCATCGATCCATGGAGGATAATGATGACAAATCTCACTATGAAACATCTGCTCATCTCTCCTTTGTTTTCTTAGATCTCAGTTCTCTGATAAGATGTGAGTCATGGAGTCTTTAGTCCAGGTTGGCGGATCTGCTCTTTGGGATCTTTGCAATATGTCTCCAGGGAGAGCACAGGTGTGTTAAATCTGTGCATATCCCATGCTGGAGTTTCAGCAACTTCTTTTGGGAAATCACAGGTGTTCTTGTGGAGAAAGGTATAAGAACTAGCAGAGGGAACTCAAACAGAGCCCTAAGCTGTGACTCCTCAGGAGCTACCTCAGGAACTGGGTTGGAGGAGTGGGGGCGGGAAGTGGTGCTACAGACCACTGTTGAAACTTACTATCAATAAATGCTGTATAAGTGTTTACAATGAAAGAGGTTTCTACATGGATGGCACCAAATATTTGCTTTTGCTAACGCTTGTGGCAGGTATCTGATCAGCTGTGATATTCAGCCACTAACAGGATAGGTAAATGTTTCTTAGCTGACATCCTTTCTGGCCTGAATCTGTTGATATCAACTGATTTCAGAAGCTAAGTCAGTCCTTTGATAGATCACCCACCTATACCAGATACGCAAAGCTTCCTGACCATGTTCCTCATTTTGGTTCTGTATTTCTTTGGCCTCCTTTTATCTGATGACTGGCAATTAACTTTAAGCTCTGTGTGAACATCTTGGGGCTCGTTCTTTTTGTCCTGGCAGTTTCCGAGTAGGCCTGGCCCTAGATATGTTGAACCTGTTTCCCGCACACGGCCCCCTCTTTAAGAAGCTCCACGCTGTGCTTAGATGCCTGAAAGAAAGCTGGAGGATCCCCACTTCTTCCAGCCACCACTGCCACTGCCATCATCGTATTTCTCCAGCCGCAGCAATGACAGCAATATCCTCAGCAACACAACACCGGGCCTCTTGAAACATGTGCTGGGGGGGCAGCACAGCCATCCAGGTGTGCTTTCGCCTCTGCTTCCCACCTGTGCCGGGCCACTCTAAGCTGCCGCCTAGCTCATCTTGAGGACAGGCTGTCCCTATTGCTGCGTTGCAATTGAAATATCATTGTTGACATTGCAGATTCCAGAGAGGGAAA
The DNA here is from genome assembly GCA_033557465.1 of Ichthyophis bannanicus. Classification (NCBI taxonomy): domain Eukaryota; kingdom Metazoa; phylum Chordata; class Amphibia; order Gymnophiona; family Ichthyophiidae; genus Ichthyophis; species Ichthyophis bannanicus. Next base: position 53,279,404 of record CM066035.1, read on the forward strand.
GCAATGGTGGAAATGAAGGCGGTAGTGGAAGCAGGAGAAGGGGATGGCAGAATTGAGGGGCTTGCCTAGGGTGCTTCATATCCTTGCAGTGGCCCTGGTGAGGAACGCCAGGTGTTCTGCTAACATAGATTTTGTATGTAGGAATCCGACTTGTTCAGTTTTCCCAATAAGTATTCGGGTATTCTAGGTTCCACTGCAATATAGTGCCACCATTTTTTGGGTGCGCTCCTTGTTGTTTGAGTTTTGGAAATTAGTGCTTTTATGGAATGGAAAATTTTCTCTATGGGTCCTGTACTATGGGTTCTTAGTATGGAGTGAACTGTGTGGGTTGTTGGTTGGGAGATAGTGAAATAAGGATATTCTTTGAGATCTGCAGCTTTGTGTTCTTGATGTTGCCAGTCTGAATTTTAAAATATTTTATCAGTTGAAATTCAAGGAAATCTCAACTTTTAAGGAAACATCTCAGTTTAATTTTGTTTAGTATCCTGATAATCCTAGTCTTGTTTTCCACTTTCTTCTTTTTGATCTGTTCCTAAATTCTTTCCAGGGGCCATGAGCAGTGGAAGCAATTAAGGGCAGATATGTTACTACTATTACTAGTTACTCAGCATTGCACTTATACACATAAGAGACAGTCCCTGTATAATAGAGCGTACAAGCAATTCAAAACAAACACAACAAATAGCGGACCAGTGGTAAGCTAAGAGGAAATGGTTGTAACACACCTTAGTCAGATTTGCACAAAAATGTAATCAATGAGTGAAGACAATACTTGAGTAGGAGAATAGCAACAGCGCAATTAAACTTGGTAATATACATTAAAGAGGGACATTGATAACTTGGGTTTTTCTGAGGTAATGGAGGGTTAAGTGACTTAGCCAAGGCCACAGGAAGTACTAGTGGGAACTGAGCCCTGATCTCTTGGTTCCCAGGCTGGTGCTCTGACCATCTGCTTTTCCACTCCACTCTAACTTTGTCTTGTTGGTCTTGATTAGATTGTAAGCTCTGTCAAGTAGGGACTGTCTTTATATGTGTTTGTATGCACTGCGTATGCCTAGTAGCGCTTAATAAATGTTTATTAAGAAGAAATAAAAATCACAATTCTAACTGGTACAGTACCCAGTGGGATGGAGCTACCCATGGATTCAAGCTATATAAAGGGAGACCATTGCTACAGCTTTAACGAAGCGCTTGTACAGCTGCTTGATCCTTTGCAATGATCTACTCTACACTGTCCCAAGAGTCCTGAAAACATAAACTTACAGAACGTTCACAGGTATGGCACTCCTCCTCAAGGCATTCTGACACCCAGGGCTGGTGAAAGCTGATAAGCAGGGTAAACGTGGCAGGGGGATGCAAATCTCGGGGGGGGGGGGGGGGGCATCGCTAGCCGCCCCCACCCCCCAAGCAGGAAGACAAGTGTGGCCAGAGAATCAGAGCCTGTGTGTGGGACCAGCATGTCCTGCAGGCCGAGGGCTGTGCAAGGCTGTAATCGCTGCCTTAAACAGCCTCTGCACATGGGACACGCTGCTCCTGCAGGCTGGTTCAGTCCTCTCTCTGCAGCGATTGCTGCCTTAAAGGATCTCTGCCTGTAGGACACACTATTCCCGCAGGCAGGCTCAGCCCGCTCTTGGCCACAAACGCTGCAGGGTTCAGCCCTCAGCAGCCATAAACCACAGCGATGGCGGCCAAGAGCCCGCCCGTGGGAGTAGCATGTCCCATGGACAGAGGTCCTTTAAGGGAGCAATCAAGGCAGAGAGAAGGCCGAGTCTGCCCGCAGGAGTAGCATTTTCATAGACAGAGTCTCTTTAAGCCTCAAAGATCCTCTGCCCGTGGGACATTCTACTTTTGTAGGCAGAATCAGATCTCTCGGCCATGAGGTGGGGGGAAGTAGATAGGGGGGCATTGGGGGGGTGGAGGAGATAAATTGGGTACTGGGAGACAGCCGGGATAGTGCTGAATGCATGGAGGGGGGGGGGGGAAATAGGGGGGCAAAGGGGACAAAGTAAAGGTTGGGGGGCTAGGAAGATGAAGGGAGATAGTGGACATAGGAAGGGGGCATAGGAAGAATGGGCATAGGGATAAGCAAGAAGGGGGGAGACGGAGTGGTGATGCTGGATATCGGTTATAGGGAGACTATAGGAAGATACTGGTCCTTGGAGGGGGTGGCAGAGGGAGACAGAAGATAGATGCTATGTAGACATGGGGGTAATAAGGGGAGGGGGAAATGCAGGACATAGGAATAATAGGGAGAGAGAGAGGAGAAGATGGAAAGAGATGGAGAAATGCTTGACATGGGAGTAATAGTCAGGGGATGGAATGGTATGGTATGGAGATGGGGGAGAAACTGAACTCAAGGAAATAGGAAGGGAGAGGACTGATATGGAGGGATAGAGAAAGAGAGAGCGGAGATGATGGAGGGGAAGAGAGAGAGAGAGCGGAGATGATGGAGGGAAAGAGAGAGAGAGAGAGTGGAGATGATGGAGGGGAAGAGAGAGAGAGAGAGAGAGTGGAGATGATGGAGGGGAAGAGAGAGAGAGGCACTGGATTTGGATAGGGGGAGAGGAGAGAGTGAATGAGACTGGGGAATAATGGATCAGGAAAAAAGAGGTGGAGAATGGGAGGACTGGGGTGAGGGTTGAAAAGTGGTAGGTAGATAGAGTAAGAAAGAGAGAAATTGAGGACTGCATAGTAAGAAAGAGTAGTGAAATCCGAATGGACAGAAAGAGAAAAAAATAAATAGAAGAAAGCTGAATGGAAAAGATCAATATCCAAGATGGAACAAAATGAAGAAAAAAAAGAGGAGACAAGAAATGGCAGATAGACTTGAGACCATAGAAAGAGAGCTAAGAAAAGACAGAGGAAAGCAAAAACCTCAGATTGTGACGAGCATGATCAGAGAATAAAATAGTCAGACAACAAAGGTAGAAAAAATAATTTTGTTTTCAGGTTAGTGATCAGACTTTGTGCTATCTTTATATTTTATACAGTATGGGGGTCATTCAGTTGCATGAATAGCGGGGATGGACGTCCAGATTGGACATCCATCCCCGCTATTCGCACCCCCACCGGCCTCTGCTAATGCCTTCCCATACGAATAGCTCATTCTTACAGGGAGGCTTAGACAGGGTCGGGGGGGGGGGACTTTTCAGAGGTGGAGCGAGGGTAGAACATGGGTGAGCCGCGACCCTGGAAGTACAGGGCCATTTCTGAGGTCAGCCCTGTACATCTGGGGCTGTGAACATGGACAGGGGACTTATTCTACCTCAGAGGTGGAATAAGTCCACCTCAACATCAGAGGATGATGACGCCGGGCCATGTCAAAGAGGTAGGGGGATGGAGGAGTATCTCCGTAGCCAGACCCTGGCCATGGAAGGCCGGATCGAGAGTCCTGCTGTGGCGAAAGAAGAGGGTCCATAGTGGCCAGCATTTGTGGCTCCTGAATGGAGCCGTGGTGCATAGCAATGGCACACCGTGGCACTGCGGCTCCATTCAGGAGCCTGACTGAGGCAGCCGGGGATCTGCTATGTGTGCAGGCCATTCGGATTGGGACCCGTCCTGCACTTTCAGGCCGTAGACCCAATTCTGATCCTATGGGCACATCTAGCCCCCGCAAGATTAGAATCAGGTCAAACTCTGGGCAACCCGCTTCCGATTGGCCGCACAGGGGGTTGGACAGCCAAAGCGGAATGTGCCTCCACAGGGAAATTCATCTCTTTCTATTTCTATAATCTGACTTCTTTGGATTGCAGTTTAATTTTTATCTATATACTTTATTTGTTTTTCCGAGGATGGGAAATGCTGTGTAGGGGCCACTGAGACTCTCTCGATTTTGTGAAGGTGGAAAATGCAGTGTGGGGCCTCCAAATCGCTCTTGTTGTTTTTGTAGAAGTGGGAGCTGCTGCGTTGTGCTGTTGAGCCCTCTTGTTGTTTGACTCATTTAACAACATGTTTCCTAAGCTCTATGCTAATAACACATGTGTGGGTCACATTACCAGTGCAGGGCAGTAGGCTAATTTCAAGGAGATAGTTACATCCACCTGCAATTACCACATTTCAGCATGGCAAAATGGTTGCAGGAATAACTAAGGCCACCCGTTGAGATGGCATTAGTTGCACCCATGCTTAGGGGCAGCTCTATAATGAGACAAAGTGAGGCGGCTGCCTCTGGCGGCAAAGTTTTGAGGGTGGCAAATGTCCACAAAACAGTCGCCTCACTTCGCCTTCAAAGCTAAAAAAAAAAAATGCACACAAGTTGCTGCCGCTGCCGAGTCCACTTCTCAGCAGCGGCAAACTCATCGCCTCCCTTCTTCTCCTGCAGCCGCGACTCCCTGCCTCTTAGGGAAGAGCGGCTGTGCTGGTAACTGCAATAAACTGAAAAGAGAAGCCGGTGCAGAGCCTTCCCATCTCTCGAAGGGATCCGTGCAGCATTTTCCCGACCCCAAAGGAAGTTGTTACTAGTTCCCTAAGAGGCAGGGAGCCACGGCTGCAGGAGAAGGAGGCACAGGAACTACAATGGGGGAAGGTGGGGCGGTTGCAGGCTGACATGGGGAGAGGGGAGGAGGGGGCAGGGAATTGACAAGGGAAAGCTGAGATCTGCAACGGGGCTGACATGGGGGGAGAGAGGGAGGGAGGGAGGAAGGGGGCTGACATGGGGGGGAGGGGGCTGGAAGGGAATTGACAAGAGAAAGATGGGGCCTGCAACTGAGCTGACAGGGGGGCTGGACAGGGGGGCTGGAAGGGAATTGACTGAAGGGAAGGTGGGGTCTGCAATGGGGATGACACATGGGGAGGAGGGGGCTGGAAGGGAATTGACATGATGGGAAGGTGGGGTCTGCAACTGGGTTGACACTGGGGGAGGAGGGGGTTGACACTGGGGGCGGAGGAGGCTGGAAGGGAACTAACAAGGGTTCCTTCTCATCCAACAGGAGCAATCAAAGTGCCGCCGGTGTCTGACAAATCAGCCTGATCGCTGCAAGCGATCAGGCTGATTTGTACAGCGGCAACACTCCAGTTGTTTTAATTTTAGATTTTGCCGCCACTGCCCTGCCTCTGCCTTCCCGCTGCTTTTTTTTTTTTTTGCTGCAAGTATTCTTGAGGAAAAAAACGCAGCGGGAAGGCAGAGGCAGGGCAGAGGTGGCAAAATCTAAAATTAAAACAGCCAGAGTGCCCCCGCCACCGCCAGAAGAGAGGTGCAGGTGGAGGGAGTGGGAACAGGAGGAGGACAAGGAGAAACAAAGAAGGGGGACAAAGGGGGAGACAGGGGACAAATACTGGACAAAGGGGGAGACGGGGGGATAATTCTGGACAAAAGGGAAGACGGAAACATACTGGACAAAGGGGGAGACAAGGGGACAAATGCTAGACAAAGGGGAGAGACAGGGGGCAAATGCTGGACAAAGGGGAGAGACAGTGTGGGTTAGGATTATAATGGGCTGAAGGGGGGGCTAGCACTGGTAATGGGCAGATCGGGGGGGGGCTAGGACTGGTAATGGGTTGATTAGGGAAGGCTCGGACTGGGAATCGACTGATCGAGGGGGGGCGGGACTGGTAATGGGCTGATTAGACGGGCTAGCACTGGCAATGGGCTGAGGGGGGACTAGCACTGGAAATGATCTGATTAGGGGAGGCTAGAGTTGGTATTGGGCTGATAGGGGGTAGAACTGGTAATGGACTGATGGGGGGCTAGGATTGGAAATGAGCTGATGAGGGAGGCTAGGAATGGAAATGGGCTGATTAGTGGAGGCTAGAACTGGTAATGGGCTAATGGGGGGGTAGGACTGGTAATGGGTTGATTAGGGGAGGCTAGCACTAGTAATGGGGTTGAGGGGGGACTAGCACTGGAAGTGAGCTGATTGGGGGGACTTCGACTGGGAATGGGCTGATGGTGGGGAGGGGAGGATAGAGCTGCTGATCTTAGAAGAAAACTGGGGGCTAGGGCTACAAATGGGCTGATGCGAGGGATTTGAGAATGGGACTGGAAGGGAGTGGATGGTGAGATGGGCTGCCATGGTATTTGGACTAGAAGGAGCTGGACAGTGGGGAAAGAGGGAGACTGGAAGGGAATGGACACCAGTGGCAGTCATGGGAATGCAAGTTGACATTGGAAGGTACTGGGAGGGAGGACTGGAAAGGGGCTGATACTGGGAAGGGTACTGTGACTGGAAATAGGCTGATGTAAAGAAGTAAAGAAAACAAAAGAAGAGATAAGAAATGGCAGATGGACCATAGACCACAGAAAGAGAGCTAAGAGAAGACAGGAAAGCAGAAACCTCAGATCAGGACCAGCATGATCAGAGAATAAAATGGTCAGACAAAGGTAGAAAAAATTATTTTATTTCATTTTAGTGATTGGACTTTGTGCTATCTTTATATTTTACACATCATTGGGGAACAGCATCTCTTATTTATCTGATGTTGCACTGCATGTGGACTCTGGCTTCTTGGGGTTTCAATTTAAATTTTGTCTTCATATTTTTATTTTTACTTTAGATTATGGTTACTTATTCTGTACTTGGTGAGGGTCGATGTTGTGAATGTATGACTGAGGCCAGGTGTTCTGTTAACATGGAGTATGTAGATAAAGATCTATACTGTACTGTAGTAATTTGACTTGTTCAGCTTTTCAGATAGGTGTATGGATATTCCAGGGCCCACTGTAGAATTTAGAGTGACGCTTATTTTGGATGGGCTCCTTATGTGAGTTTTGGAAGTTTGTGCTGATATGGTATGGTATGGTAGGTTTGCTCTTTGTTGTAGGGTTTTGTATTTGTTCACAATATGCCTGGTACTGGAGAATAGTGGTTGTTGTTGTTGTTAGTGAGATGATCTGAATCAGATTTTTTAAAAAAATATTGAGTTCTGTGGGTGAATGTCCTGGTTCTGCTCTGCACCCACTGTGGATGCAAAATATATGTTGAAAAAGAAAAAGCAAGAACCATAACGCAGTTTATAACAATAAAATTAAAATGAGTTAAAATTTAGTTTTATAAACTGTGCTGTTGGTTCTTGCTCTCTTTTAGTTCCTTGGTGTGCAAACAGGACCGTGCAGCTGCAAGGGCACAAAGGCTTGGGGGGCGCATTTCGTCTGTCTGCTGTTGCCCTGCCGCCGCTGGCAGGACAGTAGCAGGATAGCAGGCAGCTGAAATGCATCCCAAGCCTTTATGCAGCACTTTAAGCAGGTCTGGTCCCTCCCTCCTCCGACGTGATGTCAGAGCAAGGAGGGACAGATCTGCTTAAAGTGCCAGCACCCTTCAGATCGGGTGCATGCCCCTCCTCCTCCTCCCCATACCTCTGTCTAGCGCTGCCTGCTCTTTCCCTGCTGCCGGCACCGCCGTGAAAAAAACAGAGGGCGGCAGCAGCAGGGAAAGAGCAGGCAGCACTGGACGGAGGTATTGGGGGGGAGGAGGTGGGGCGCACCCAAGCTGCAAGTTGCACAGAGCATGATTGCAGCTTGGTATGGCCCTGTGTGCAAACATCTTGCATTCCATCCATATAATCGAATCGGCTTTTTGGTTTGTTTCAGTCCCTGATTGGAGTTCTGAAAAAGCCCCGCCCCCTCTAAGTGGGGGGGAGGGGTGCCATCTCATTCTTCGCCTCAGGCAACAGATTGTCTTGAGCCACCCCTGCCCACGCTACTTGTGCTGAGCCATTATGTTATTTTCTGCCAACAAAGCAGATGCTTGCATGTGAGTGTTCTTTCTCTCGCCTCGCTCTGGAGGAAATAATAATTTTAGGATAGAAATCCTGAAAACCTAATGGAAAAAGCATGGAATTTGTTCTCTGGTCCGGCTGGAAAGTGGCCATATTATATTTGCTTTTCTGTCACCCCAGCTTCACTTCCTATGACTGCCAGTAGGAAGTGAAGCTGCTGTAGAGCTAAAGAAAGCTAGAATAACACGTTTGATAAAGAAATTAAAACACATCCTGTGATCCCACAAGGGAAAAGCATTGATTTATTAGTTTGTCATTGAAACCTGCTTAACACATGTGGTTTAAATCAGCGATACATTAATGTTGTCACTTCTTCCTATATTGCGACTATTCTTTGCATCAACATTATACCAATTTTACTTACAGTTTCTAGATTACATTGACTGTATGGTTATCATGTTTTTGATTCCTACATTCTATTCAAAATCTTTCTCCTGCATATTTTTTTTTATGAGTAGCTGTCCATACAGCTGAGTATTTTTTTTTATCCATATCTTCTACTACTAATCATTTATATAAAATTTATCATGCTCTTGGACTATCACAGCCTGTTCATATGATGTGAAGTATCTACTGCTGAGTAGTTGTTTTTATTCTGGCAATGCATTTGCTCCTTCACTGTAATTTTCTTACAACACTGGACTTGAAGGAGAAATACTAGCATCATGTGAAGAGTTTACAAAGGAGTTTCGCGTGGGATAGGTTTAAAACTCTGCTTTAGTGTCTTTCTCAGCTCTTTGAAGATACTGACACCTCATCAGGGGTTAGTGGGCCTGATTAGCCTGTGAAAGAACTGAGAACAGCTAAGGCCTGCATAAAAGGCTTCAGAGCATTGCACCATTGAGGCATTCCTATCAGGGACTATACATTTCAAGCAAAGGTAAGAATTTGTATTTTTTTTTTAATAACTAGTTCTCTGCCTGGGAGCTCTTAAAAGGGTTTTGGTACATTTTTAAAACAAAGTTCCAATCTTTTTGGTGCTTTAGTTTTAAAGGGAAAATATTTTCTTTAGTGGAGTAGGTTTAAAACTCTGCTTTAGTATCTTTCTCAGCTCTTTGAAGCTACTGACACCTCATCAGGTGTTAGTTCCCTCCCTACCCCCAACTCCCACCCACCCCTAATGAGCTTTATAGTGCACCTCCCCAATTAACTACAGACAGTGACTTGGAACAGCACATTTTAAACACACTTAAAATTTTACTGTTTTTCTCTGAATGGATAGCTGTGAAACTGGCTGTTACTCTGGTAGGTCTCCCTCTCTTTTGCTTTAACAGATACCTAGCTCCACAAATTGAACAATGGCTGGGAAAATTCGTATTGCCAAAGCTGTTTCCCCCGTTACAGCTTCTGCCTCTGTCCAGACAGAGGTCACAATACCAGTTGAAAGGACTGGTTGCATGTGCAGAATGCCTGCATGCTGAAGCTCTCAGGAAACAAGTGCAGGAACTCAGAGAGGAGGTGGAGAGGCTGAGGAGCATTCAAGACAGTGAAAAGTACATAGATGAGATGCTTCTTGCAACATCCAAGCTCTCCAGCAGAGGAGAAGATGGGAGCCTACAGAATGACGAAGATTGGACACATGTCACCAGGGCCTGCAGAATCACCAAACCAACTTCTCCAGCCCTTCAAATGAAGAACCACTTTGCAGCTCTGGAAGTGGAGGAGGTGAAAGCTTCCCTGGAAAAGGGAAGAACCAGAGCTTGAGCACCCCAAAGTTGCAGAATCACTGACCACAAGGAAGAGAAGGGTAGTGGTGGTTGGTGACTCTCTTCTGAGGGGTACTGAGGTATCCATCTGCCGACCAAACTTGATGTCCAGAGAGGTATGCTGTCTGCCATATGCCAAAATCTGAGATATAACGGAGAGTTTCCTGAGACTCAACAAACCCACTGACTATTACCTAATGTTGCTAATCCATGTCGGCACAAATGATACTGCCAGGTATCCGCCTGAGCGTATCAAAAGTGACTTTGTGGCTCTGGGACAGAGGGTGAAGCAGATAGGGGTGCAGGTGGTGTTCTCTTCAATCCTCCCTGTTGAGGGTAAAGGCCAAGGCAGAGAAGCTTGCATCCTGGACATGAATGCATGACTGTGTGGATGGTGTCATTGAGAGCGTTTTGGTTTCCTGGACCATGGGATGCTGTTCCAAGGGTTGCAGAGCAGAGATGGCATCCATCTGTCCAAGAAAGGTCGATGTGGCTTCAGTGGCAGACTGGCTAATCTACTGAATAAGGCTTTAAACTAGATTCATTGGGGATGGGTGAAGAAAGCCCCCAGGTAAGTGAAACATATAATACCTTTATGTAAATGAATAAAAGGGGCAACATATGGAAAGCGGTGTGTATAAATGCCCATAGCATTGGAAATAAGATCCCAGATGTTGAAGCTTTAATGGGAGAGGCTGACTTGGATTTAGTGGCAGTAACAGAGATATGGTTCGCAGAAAACCATGACTAGGATGTAACTATACCAGGCTATACTTTATTCAGAAAGGACAGGGTAGGAAGAAGGGGAGGAGGAGTGGCACTATATGTAAAAAAATAATATTAAAGCTTTGGAACTACAGAGCTTAAAAGGGAGAGAGGAGGCACTGTGGCTTAAACTAGAAAGAGGGAAAGAGAAATCTAATTGCATTGGCGTGATATGTAGACCTCCCTCACAGGAGGAAGAGGTGGACGGAGAGTTAATTGAAAACATACACAGCATTGCTAGGAAAGGGAAAGTGCTATTAATAGGGGATTTCAATATGCCAGATGTTGATTGGCACACTCCTGCTGCAGTATCTTTAGAAGTAAGAAGATCATGGATTCTCTACAGGGAGAACTATTCAGGCAACTTGTAACAGAACCCACACGTGAAGGGGCCATACTGGACTTGGTGCTTACCAATGGTGAAAGTGTTTCTGATGCTATAGTGGGAGATCATTTTGCATCCAGTGATCACCAGATGATGTGGTTCAGTATTAGAACTAGGGCTGTTAAAATCCATTCAAAAGCAAGGGTCTTAGATTTTAGGAAAACTAACTTTGCCAAGATGGGCCAATACCTCAGGGAGTCATTAGCGGGATGGGAACAGCAGGGGGATGTAGAAAAACAGTGGGCAAAACTGAAAGGGGATATTTTAAGGGCAACAAACGTTTTTGTTTAAATGGTAAATAAAGGTAAAGGTAAAAGGAAAAGGAGACCACTATGGTTTTTGAAAGTAGCTGAAAAGGTGAAGAAAAAGAGGGAGGCCTTTATGTAGTACAAGAGATTACAGAGCGAGGATGACAGGCATCTATATTTGGAAAAACTTAGAGAAGCTAGCAAAGTAGTCAGGAAAGCAAAGATTCAAAAAGAGGAGGAAATAGCCAATTCAATAAAATGGGGGGATAAGACATTTTTCAGATATGTTAGTGAGAAGAGGAAGGGCAAAAATGGTATTGTCAGACTCAAGGGTGAAGGGGAGGAATATGTAGAAGCTGATGAGGGTAAAGCAGAATTGCTTAACAAATATTTCTATTCTATGTTCACAGATGAAGAACCAGGAGCAAGACCTCAGAAAACACCCACAAACAGGAACAGAAGCGAGGGGCATCTTGAAGAATTTTCAGAAGACTGTGTTCATGAGAAACTAGCTAAATGTAAAGTAGACAAAGCAATGGGACTGGATGGGATACACCCTAGAATACTGAGGGAACTTGGGGACATTCTAGCAGCTCCACTGACTTCCTCATTGGAGTTGGGAGTAGTCCTAAAGGACTGGAGAGAGGCTCATGTGGTCCCTTTACACAAAAGCAGAAGTAAGGATGTATTTGAAAACTACAGACCTGTTAGTTTAACTTCGGTGGTGAGTAAATTATTGGAAGTGTTGGTGAAAGTGAAAATAGTGAGGTTTTAGGAGTCCAGTGGATTACAGAATCCGAGGCAGCATGGATTTACCAGAGGCAGGTCTTGTCAGACAAATCCAATTGATTTCTTTGACTGGGTGACCAGGGAGTTGGACCGAGGGAGAGCCCTAGATGTGGTGTATTTAGATTTCAGTAAAGCCTTTGACACTGTTCTTCACCGGCGACTTATAAACAAACTGAGCACCGTAGGGATGGACCCTGAAGTTACTGCTTGGGTTAGAAATTGGTTGAATGGGAGGCAACAAAGGATACAAGTAACTGGAGCTCACTCTGAGGAGAAGGAGGTTACCAGTGGTGTGCCCCAGGGATCTGTCCTTGGTCCGATTCTTTTTAACATCTTTGTTAGTGATAGAAACATAGAAATATGATGACAGAAAAAGACCACATGGCCTATCTAGTCTGTCCTTCCATATCAACAACTGCAACAGTCCCCTTTTTACCTTTACAGATCCTCTGTGTTTGTCCCATGCTTTTTTGAATTCAGTTACTGAAGATATAGCGGAAGGACTGATGGGTAAAGTTTGCCTCTTTGCGTTTGATACCAAAATCTGCAATAGAGTAGACAACCAGGAATGTATAGATAACATGAGGAGGGATCTAGCTAAGCTTGAAGAATGGTCTAGAATTTGGCAGCTGAGATTTAATGTTGAAAAATGCAAGGTCATGTATTTGGTCTGCAGCACTCCAAGGGAGCAATATAGTATAGGGGGTGAAGTACTTTAGTCTACTAAAGAAGAGTGGGACCTAGGCATGATTGTGTCTAATTAATGTAGCTAAACAGGTAGAAAAGGCAACAACAAAAGCTAGAATAATGCTTGGGTGCATAGGGAGAGGAATGGCCAGCAGAAGAAAGGAGGTGATAGTGCCTCTGTATAAGTCTTTGGTGCGACCTCATTTGGAGTATTGTGTGCAATTCTGGAGACCGCACCTTCAAATGGAGTTAGTACAGAGGGTGGCTACTAAAATGGTTAGTGGTCTTCATAATAAAGCATATGAGGACAGACTTAAGGATCTTAATATGTACACCTTAGAGGAAAGGCGGAATAGAGGTGATATGACTGAGACGTCTAAATACCTCCTTAGCATAAATGCACAGGAGGAGAGCCTCTTTCGAATGAAAGCAATCTCTGCTACGAGGGGACATGGGATGAGGATGAAGGGAGATAGATTCAGGAGTGATATGAGGAAATATTTCTTTATGGAAAGAGTGGTGGATCCGTGGAATAGTCTCCCAGTGGAGGTGGTAGAGATGAGGACAGTATCTGAATTCAAAGAAGCATGGGACAAACACAGAGGATTAAAGGAAAAAAGGAGACTTGTAATAGTTGATATAGAAGGATAGACTAGATAGGTTATGTGGTCTTTTTCTGTCATCATTTTTCTCTGTTTCTGACCTTGATTTGTACCTAGTCACCAGGTTACAAGAGATCTCATAGTTCTTCAGGGAAGTCATAGCTCACTTTCTGCACTTGTTTTTTTGGAAATAGAACACAATGTCCAAGTTAAATTCACACAATACCCAAGAATAGAATCAGGAAATATCTCATGGGGTCCAGGCAGCATCATTACTTGTGACCTGGATTGGGCACTGTTGGAAACAGAATAGTGGGCTTGATGTACCCTTGGTCTGACCTAGTATGGACTATCTGATGTTCTTATTAGGGCTCTAATAAGAACATTAGAGCATAAGGTATGCCATACAGGTTAAGGTTCTGAGTGGAGGAAGAGCTTAATGGATAGAGCAACAGCTAAGTGCCTAAGAGATCAGGGTTTGATTTCCACTGGTTCTCCTTGTGATCTTGAGCAAGTCATTTCACTCTCCATTGCCTTCGAAGAAAAGACCTGGCAATCTATTTCGTCATTCCTTGCCATGAAAACCCAGGGGTAGGCAGGAGTCAGTATTCACCTGACGGCACTTAAAAAAAAAGGCTGTAGCCATCAGGCAAGATGTCATAACAAAAGAGTTAAAGTTTTTATTTCCTTTCACAGAGAATACATCTTATATGCATGAGAGCAAGTACAAAGGCCATGACCAAATCTAGTTTGCACAAATCTTGGCTAATTTTGTTCTTTATAACATCAGTTATTCTTTTTCAAGTTTCGTAGAAGACTATAGATGGTGAGTAGTTGATACTGAAAACAGCACAAATTTTTGCATTCCTTAAGAAGTACCTCTATCAGAGGAAATGATGTCAGGGATCCCATATCTATTCACAAAAAGTCCTCCGAATTTTCTTAACAGTGATGCAAAGATCAACCAACATCAACGCATATAAGAGTTCAATGTTTCTTCATTTAAGAAAATGAATCTATGCACTAAGAAGAGACTGTAAATAGCAGAAAAACAGACAAAAAAACCCCAAAAAGCTGCAATAACAGAGTCAAAGGTGCATGAAATAAGTTACCAGTTGTACCATCCCCTCCTTTATTTCCAGCCAGTCTGGAAAAATAAGGAAGGAGTCAAGAAGACATACACAAAGGAATCACAGCGATTTTCACATTTCAGTTACATTTAAGACATTCCAGTATGATCTGTTTTCTGAATGGTAACAAAAACTGTCACACAAGAAAAATTGCAACAATAAAATGTCAACCTATGTTATCAGTACGGTTCTCCACATAATACAGTGGTACAAAGTAGACATTTCAGTTACATGCATATATGTGTAAATCCCGGGCGTGATATTCAAAGTCATTTACATGGTTTAAAGACCTGTAAACCACGTAAATGCCGTTGTAAAAGGATAGTCATACTGTAATATCCACCGGCTCTACTGCTACATGCCGTGATGCTATCTGTATAGCATTGAGGCATGTCATGGGCACCCTGGGGAGGAGCAGTGGTGATATTGAACCCACAGGTAAAGATAGGCCTGGGAAAACCTGGTTTATCTTTACCCATGGGAGCGAACCGGGCAGCAGCTCTTTGCAGCAGACCCAGATATTCAATTTCATTGGCCGGATATGGCTCCATACTGGGAGGCTGGATCGAGGGACCAGCTGCAGGGAAAGGAAGATTTCGGCAGCAGCCGGCATTCACAGCTCTTGAATGGAGCCGCGGTGCCATAGCGACAGGATGCCAGGGCTCTGCTGCTCCATTCAGGAGCCTGACTGAACTAGCCGGGTGGTGACCGGGTGTGCGACTGCTCAGAATCAGCACTTGGCCTGCACATCCAGGCCGGTAGACCCAATTCTGATCCCGCGGGCACGTTTAGCCCCCAGAGGAAAAGCAGTATGTCCATATTGCAAACAGTAAACACAGCTACTGGGTGTTTTTACCCCTCTTTTATTGTTTTTCACCATGAGAGACAAACAATCTGACTAATAAACATTGCTTATAGGGGCTGTCTTAAAAGGACGGTCCTATGCAACTGGCAAAGATTTCTTTACTGTCTTATCATGAAAGTACACATTAAAACTGGTTTTAAAGATTTTGTTCTTTCTCAATCAAACCATTCATAACAGCATTGGCTACTTTCTCGAGGCCATATGCAATCAGAGTATACTGAATCCTTGCCTTGTTATTCCATTTTCCTGACATAAATCCTGTAGTTCAAAAAAACCCCTAAAAAGGCAGCTAGGAAAAGAAAGGGTTAAGATCTAGAAATCAAAAGACAGAGTTTACAAAATCTACTTACCTTTCAATTGCAAAAGAAAGCTCTTTTTATGCTATAAACAAAACCGATGGCTTTGTAAAAAAAAAAAAAGGTTCAGTTCAACACAGCTCGTGTGCGTAGTTAACAATCTACTGACATTCCTAACATACAGAATTATGCAGGCATGGTATGAGAAAGTTAGAGTTTAATTGAACTGAAGTTCCCGTGGACAGGGCAGATGGCCAGGGACAGGTTTGCCTTACTTTGTAAATATGAGAGAGGCCCAGGATCCAAAGCTTTGTCATCTTCAGCAACCAGGTTATTTTAAAAAGCATAGTGGGGAATTTTAGAAGATCTGTCCAAGTGCAATCTCGGAAGAGGCACAGGGATCACAGCACCTCTCAGAGTAACAAATCTTGAATGCCAAAACTACTAAAAAAAAAAAAGAAATCATACCTCAGAACTGTCTGGCATGCAAATGTTTAATTTGAGAATGTAATGTTTAAATTCTACTCCATAATTATAAAGAGCAGCAGACGTTTTCCCTTTGGAAAAGCAAACGGGCCAGACGGGCCTCTTATCCTTACCCATGTTTACTCTGGAAGCAACTTGCTGCACACTAGGTACCTGACCTCCACCCTCTCTTGCACAAGTTTCTCTATGCACAAACCACGGATATACGCTCCGTAGAACTAGAGACACTGCATGAGGTCTAACTCTTACCCAGTCCGGACTCCTGCCCTATGCAAATGAGAATTATAAAGGGATAACTATTTGCCATGGAAGGGTGCCTAAATATAGCCAATTAAAGCCCTCCAGTCTTTGAACAGATTGCAGGATGGGGGGCTGGAGAGGAGTGAGTACACCATGGACAGGAGATTCTGAAGCACCCGTTCCTAGAGCGTCTGGTGTGGCAGGGAAAGTGCTGCACTAAAAAGAGGGTGGCCTGCCCTCATTACTTGCCAACTGTCCTTGGTTCAGGGACTTTCACCTGTTTTCCACACTAGACCATTCCTGGGGCTCTTGGAGGGAGGGGGAGATGGGGAAGTGTGGGTATGGACCAGGCTGGGGGGATGTATTGCTTTGGAGGACCTAGAGCAGAGGCGGAGTGAGCGGATTCAATTTTAGAGGTTCTTTCAAGTACGTTGCTTTATATTGAATCAAAAGCATCAGGCCTGGCTTTGACATGACCCAACAAAGCTTGAAGGGATATTGTTTAAGGGGGTGGGGTCGCAGGGCATACTGTCCAAATTATACAAAGGCCTGGATCTGGAGGGGGAGGAAGGGCTTCCATTCCATGCTAGGGGATGGAACCAGTGGAGTGGGCAGACTTTAGGGGAGGGCACTTGGTAACGGCTACATGAGGGGATATTTAAATTGTCCCTGGTTACCTCATGGAGGCAGACGCAGTTGCAAATAGTGCATAGGGTCTATAATACCCCACAGCAACCAGAGAAGGCAGAAAGAAAGGAAAATGATCTGTGCTAGAGGAAGTTGGGGGGGGGGGTAATTTTTTTCATATGTGGTAGAAACGCCCTCTATCATAGCACTTTTGGAAGCTGGTTGTTTGGGAGGTGGAGGACATCATGGGGGGCTCGATCCTCTTCGATCCTATAGAGGTGTTACTTGACCTCGGGGTGGAGAAGAGGAAGCAGAGGTATCAGCGATGGCTATGGGCCAAGCTACCTTTAGCAGCAAGAGTTTATCTGGCGAGGCGGTGGAAACACCAGCAAGACAGTTTTGGGAGACTGGTGGCAGAAAATGTGTGGGGCTTATCGTTTTGACAAAATTACATATAGTTTACAGGGGAAGGAATAGAAGTGGGATAAGTTTTGGGAGTCATACATTCGGAGGGGGTTGGGTAGGGAAGAGTGGAAAGAGGAGGGGGAAGGGGTAAAAGGAGTAAATGAGAGGGGCAAATAACCGCACCGGGAGATTTTTTTATTTTATTTATTATTTTTTTTTTATTTAGCGTACATTTGTAACCCGTTGCTTCCAGTGATCAGTAGCGGCCTCTATACATGGGAGATTTGGCTGTACCGACCAGAATTAAGGTAGATACAATGCGATTAGGGGGGGCGATAGTGCACAAAAATCAAGGGGTTAAAGGATTTACAGTTAATTGATTATTGCAGGTACATACAGGATACTTAATACATATTTACAATTGTCTGTTACGACTTACAAAGGATCCTTATATACAATTTACACATTGCTGAGTTTGTTTCAGGCGGTTAGCATATTTCATGCGGTTAAGTTGTAATGCACTTGGAAAAGGTGTGTCTTAAGTAGTTTTCTAAAGTCTTTCAGATCACTGGTTTCGCGTAGGTCACTTGGTAATCGGTTCCAGAGTGCCGGAGCTGTAAGGGAGAAAGCTCGGTTGCTGGTGGAAGCATTAACCTTAGTGAAGCACTTTGGGATACAGAGGGTGTTGAGGTTCAGTGTTCTTCTACTTCTGTTGTTAGGTAGTTTTGATATTAGGCTGTTGAGGTATGAGGGCGCTACATCATGTATGAGTTTGAAAGTAGTGATTAGGACTTTGTATTGAATGCGAGCTGTGATGGGGAGCCAGTGAAGCTCAATGATGACTGAGGGATGGGGAGCACAGTGCAGCACAGCTTTGTGTTTGTTAATTTTTTTGTTTATGGGTTGTTGGGTTGCTGACTGATCTTCACTGTGCAACTGTTTGAATGGATCTGCAACAGTCAAGCAATCAAGCACACATTGAGGCACATTCCATAGAGCATGTCCAGGCCCCTGTGCATCCGATCGGAACGGGACGCACAGAGGCAGACCCAACTTTGATCCTGAGGGAACTAGATGTGCCCCATGGGATCAGAATTGGGTCTAGGGTCTGTACATGCAGGCCGGGACCCAATTCCAATCGGCCTGCACATACAGAGCTATGCCTGGCTAACACAGTCAGGCTCCTGAATGGAGCCACAGTGCCATGGTATCCCATTGCCTTGGAGCTGCGATCCCCAGCTACCGACCACGCTTTGCTTTCTCTGCAGCCCAACCCCCAATCTGGCCTTCCATGGCCAGGGTCCGGCTGTGGGGAACCCCCTTCACCCCTCATCTGCTTGCTGCTGGCCGGTCCTGCCGTCCCCCGTCCAGTCAGCCGACCCCGGATGTACAGGGCCGTCTTCAGAATGGCCCTGTACGTCCGGGGTTGCGGACCGCCCACTACCTACCCTAACTCTACCTCTGCAACGCCCCCTCCAGGCCCTGTCTAAGCTTCCCCGTACAAACTCCTTGTTTGTACAGGGAAGCTTTTGACAGGACTGCGGGGGTGGGGGGGGGGGTGAATAGACCCATTGTTAATGTTGGGAGGCCCAGTGAGGGAACGTATCCAGGGGAATGGTGATAGGGGGTTTGTGGATGGCAGAGTTGGACCTGGTTGAGCAAAGAATGAACTGGGGGGAAGAAGACCCTGGGGATGACTTGGGAAGAGCTATGTCTGTTTTTCTGGGCTATACAATTTGATATTCAATTTTTGTACTGTTCTCTCATAGTTAATAAAGATATTACACAAAAAAATCCTCTCCATAAAATGAATTAATTTAAACCTCCCTTGGATGGAATGTTTATCCTCTCATGACAAAGATAATAATAATAGCCAAAATTAAGTTTAGAATTTCTGCAATACTTTCATCTAGGGTTCAATGGAGGTGGGAGAGCAAAGGACCATACTGTCTGCCACTACTGCAACCGCATAGAATCAAGAAATTCTCTTATCTCAGGGCACCATGGGGCTTGTGGTACTGGCCAGCAGTCCTGGTTCAGTTCTCATCTTGCTCGAAAAACATGTCACAAAAATTAGTCAGACAATACTGCAGAAATAAAACTTTATTCATTTTGGTCACAGAACTTGGGAGCAATGGATCTCTGTCCACCCTACACATTTCTGACATTTACTAGATAAAACAGTAAAATTGGTATTTCCATAAACACATCCCTAAATCTGCCTAATGTGAGACATATAGCTCATACCTAATGATTACAGTCTTTTCTACTGCCCTCGATCACACTGCAGAGGAGAAGGAGTGCTAATCTTGGCCAAATCTCATCTCCACTTTCGATACCATTTCACTGACAGCACAGAGGACACTGACACCCTCACCATAACCAACAAACATCTCACCATCTACCTCACCTATAAAACGCCAACTACCTCAATCACTGGAAAATACCATATCATCCAAGGATCTCCTCATCCTGGGGAATTTCACCCTCCCATCAGTCCAACCCAAACACGCCAATTCTTTCCTTGAAGCCATGGCAGCCATTGACCTCACTCAGATCATCCAATCACTCACACATGACAAGAGCCACACCTTCAACCTTATCTTTGTGAACAATCACACAACACACACAAGCACCCCACACTCAATATAAACCCATCCAGTACCATGGTCAGACCAAACTTTGATCACATTCTCACTTCCTCACTTCCTATCAATGCCTCAACAAACCAAATTACCCACCCACAAACAAACAATTTAAACTTCTTGACAAGGACAAATTCATTATTGACATCCTCACCCAGCTGGACATTGAAACAATGGACCTCTGACATCCTCCTAGCCAACTGGAATACCATCATCAGAAAACTTGCAACCATAACAACCACCTCTCTCTATACATCTAACAACCAAAAGCTCTGGTACACCCCCAACCTCCAAAGCCTAAAAACCCAGCTCTGAAGGCTCAAGTGCAAATGGTGCAAATCCGCACTCAACTCCGATAGATCTCTTTACATGAAACTTCACCCGCAACTGACAATACCAAGCATGCATATCACACTAAGCTAATCAATAGCTCTCTAAATTGCCCCAGAAAACTATATAACATCATCAAACATCTCACAAAGCCCCTTCCGCTAACACCATGGATCTCAACATCAGCCCACAACTTCTAGCCAGCCACTACAAGCAACTTCACACCTACCCCAATTCCCTCACCACCCTCAACACCACCTCCTCCACATGGTCCACCTTTGACCCTATCAGTAAAGATAACATAGAGACCATCATATCATCACTCAACAAAACTACCTCCCCCTCTATCCATGCCAAGTAGTATGGATCAAAACACTCAAACAAGATATCAGTCCCAT
Organism: Ichthyophis bannanicus; assembly: GCA_033557465.1. NCBI lineage: Eukaryota > Metazoa > Chordata > Amphibia > Gymnophiona > Ichthyophiidae > Ichthyophis > Ichthyophis bannanicus. The sequence continues at coordinate 53,299,721 of CM066035.1, forward strand.
ACACACAAAAATTACACAATCAGTACTGTAACGAGGACAAATGCCTGACTGCCTGAAATTATCCTCCATATGCCCCACCCTCAAAAATCTCGACCTCAACCCCTCTGACCCCATATCCTACAGACCAATCGCCAGCCTCCCTTTCATAAGCAAAATCATAGAGAAAGCCGTATAACTACATCTCCAAGACCACATCGACAGAAACACCCTCCTCAACTCCCAACAACACAGATTCCAACCTCTCCATGGAGTAGAAACACTGATGATCTCCCTCATAAACACCATTATAAAAGGAATTCAGATCACTAAACAAAGATATATCATGATCTTCTGAGACATATCTGCCGCATTTGATACTGTCAATCATAACACCCTTCTCCAACGTCTACTATCCACTGGCATCCAGAACACTGTACTACAATGGTTCAAGTCTTACCTGGCCAACAGACATCAACAAATAAAAATTGGAATCAATTTATCCACTCCCTACCGTCAAACGTAAGGCATACCCCAAGGATCCATCTTGTCATCGTTCCTCTTCAACATCTGCCTACAACCACTCTGCTCTATCATCAGATCACACAATATCAACTTCCTTATCTATGCCGATGACGACATGATATACACCCCACTCAATACAAAGCAATCTATCTTCACAAACTCTTACGATGCTTTGATGAAATCTCACAGTGGCTAACAACCAACAACCTTGCAATCAACCATAAAAAAACAGAAGCACATTTCAACACAAAGACCATTCCTTCACTCCTCCAACCTCTCTTACCTTAAACAACACCCAAATAAAAGTACAAAATCAAATTAAATACCTCGGCATCACCCTGGATCGACACCTCACCTTCATTCCACAAATATTCAAAACCACCAGAACAATCTACTACAAAGCCAGAATCCTGCAATGTCTATGCCCCCCTCCTCGAACCAACAGATTTCCGTTCAGCTCTTCAGGTCCTAATCGTCCCATACCCTGACTACTGTAACTCCATGTACCAAGGTCTGTCACAATCCACCCTACTGTTCCTATGCACAGATCTACATATTATCGCACGCATCCTAAAAGGAGCTGCAAAACATGACCACATCACACCCATCCTTAAGCACCTACACTGGCTATCCCTCAATAGCTGAATCAGATACAAGATTCTCATGCTGACCCACAAAGCTTTCAGCTGTCACCCCACATCATACTTTCACAACCTACTTCAGCCTCTACAGAACAATAGACCAAGAAGACAGACCACAAAGAACACTCTTATCCCACATGCAAGAGCAAAAACCAACCAGCAAGCGTGTGCATGATCCTTTGTACTACAGTATATGCACAATCTGGAACATGATCTCAGACCCAGTCAGAAACCTATCAAACCTTCACACCTTTACCAAACACCTGAAAACTCACCTATTCATTGAACATTTTGGCCCCTCCTACAACCTCCCCGTCATCCAAAAAGCACAAACACAAGCAAACAGAATAGTACCTCCTCAAACCTCATCTTGTGCATACATTGTATATAGCACACCAATGTAAATAATTGTTGAAACATGTATGTACTGTATACCTCATATATAAGTTACCTGTTCCATGTACATAAGTTAAATGGTTTGATTGTAACTTAAATCCTTGTTCTATGTAAACAGCTTTGAACTGGGAAAAGCAGTATATAAGACCTGCTAAATAAATACAATTCAACAACGTTGCTGCCCCACAATACAAATACCAAAGTCAGCTCTTTATCACCTACAAAGGGGGGGGGGGGGAGTTTACTACAACATACACTTCTTATCAGACACTACACAAACAAAGATAACAACAGCTTAGACATGCGCATTTCACATTTACCAGGCCATGAGTTCAAAGAAACTTCATTCAGTGTGTCTCAGTCCAGGTAGTACTGCTTGCAGTCAGCTTCAAAAAGTTAGATAAGCATCACTTAGGTACTGGTATTTTTGCAAAGACTCCTGCCCAGGTTACATATTCATATATCTTCATTCTCAGTTAGTCATGGGCAGAGAGATTTACCATATATTATATTGTGAACTGTTCTTCTATTCCCTAATAGGAGATAACTGCATAAACCAATTCTGTTCAAAATAAAAGCCGAAACCACAAGATATTTGACTAGACAAGTTTATGTTCAGCCAAAAATTATCTGGCTTAAAAGGGGAAGGATCCAAGGCATGCCAGGCCTAGTTTTGAAGGATAAGAAGATAGCGCCATTTTCTGTGGGCAAGCAGGAAATAAGTCCTCATGTATGGGTAATGTTACCAATGAAGCCCCACACAGAACGCTCTCCAGTTTCCATTAGAAGCTTTTGGGAGCTGCACCGTGCATGCGCGCTTCCCTTCCCACCTGCCATGGCACCATCTTCTCCAGTCTTCTTTTTTTCACAGAGACCCTAGGATGTGTCCTGCACCAGCAGAAAAAAAGGTTTTCTCTTGTCTATATATTTTAACTGCCTGTCATCAGTTAGTCGGCTCCCAGGTGATTTTTTGTTTTTTCTTTTTCTTTTTCGTCTTTTTTGTGCTTTTCCCTTGCTGGGCCTTTTCCCATCATCGGCACAATTGAGGCCTTCGACCTTGCTGATGCAATCTTCCTGGACATGTCTAAGCCCATCAGTGGCTTTAAGAAATGCACAAAATGTGGTCGCATTATATCGGTCACAGACAGGCACAATTGGTGCCTGTAGTGCCTTGGGCCCGATCACCAGTCTGCTTCCGACCCAACGCTATTTAGATTTCCTCTCAGAGTCTGAGTCCGAGGGCTGGGTAACCAAGGAGTTCTCTACAATCTCAGACAGGAGGTCCCTGGACCTCCCCTCTGACCCATCCCCTTTGTATGAACAGCACAAATCGCCCACGGAGGACATGTCCTTCCAGGACTTTGTGCAGGACATGGCCAAGTACATACCCTTCTCTTTGGAGGCTGAAGATGAGCTCAGGGTGCAGGAACTCAAGCTCCTCCAGTAACCCTCGGCACACAAGGAGACCATTACGGTACTGGTGCACCATGTTTTGCAGAGATTGCTGCTAAGGCTGTGGGAGAACACCCTCAGGGTTCCCACCTTCAGCCAGTGGCTGGACATGATGTACCAGTTCCAGATGGGGCCAGGCTTTGAGAAGTCCCAGTTACTACACAACTCCATTGTGTGGTTGAATCAGTCTTGAAGCATGTGAAGAGCACCAAGACTCATTCCTCCATGCCCCCGGGGAGGAAGGTCAGAACCTGGACTCATCCCTCTATTCCTCCAGGAAGGGAGGCTAGAACATGCTATCAGAGCACCATGCTGGTGGCCAGGATCCTTTCCTACCTGCTCTATATTGCTCTAAGTATATGGTGCAAGACACATATGATTCCTTTGAGTCCACCTGCAGTGGTGGCAGTGGGAATCAATGTCTGGTGTCTGGCCTGGCTCCAGTCCTCCAAGAGTGGGTCGAAGATAAGCTGGCCAATGTTCCCTGTCGAGAGGAGAACATTTTCAGGAAACCGGTCAAGGAGAAAGCTGATGAGCTCAAGATGGAGCATTTGACACTCTCCAGGATCTTGAGGAAGGCCACGGATCCCTCATGCAAGAAGCACCAGGGCAAGAAGGCTTTCTACCCACATCCATGCCGGTACTACCCAGATCCTCAGAGTGCCCAACCGAAGGCACAAGCCCCCCCAACAGTGGAGGGTGAAACCTCAAAAGGCTCAGCCAGGGGAGGGCTTTTGATTGGTTCCTCAGGAGCATAGCCAACTGTCTATTATCTGTTGGGGGGGGGCAGCTCATCCATTTTGCCAACCGGAGGCCCCTTATCACCTCGGATGCCTGGTTGCTGCAGCTTGTTCAGCAAGAATACTGGCTGCATGTCGCCCAGTTGCAGAATCCCTTCTTCCAGGGGGAGTACCCCATGGACCCACTGCACAGAAACCTGTTGCAGATGCAGGTCTCCACTCTTCTAACTGACCTTGCCATCGAGCCGGTTCCACCAGCTCAGGTCGAAAAGGTGTTATACTCCAGGTTCTTCCTGGTCCCCAAGAAGACAGGAGGGTTCCAACCAATTCTGGACCTCCAGAACTCAGTTGGTTCTTGGTATACAAGTGGTTCAAGATAGTCTTGCTGGGGACTCTTCTCCCTTACCTCTAAAAGGACAACTGGGTATGCTCCTTGGATCTCAAGGATGCATACACACACACCCTTATCCACCTAGGTCATCAAAAATACCTCAGGGGTCACGTGATGCAGAGCTAGGGGTGAGACATTCGGCTGAGGCTCTCCCCGGTCCCGGAGCGTAAAGTGCTGTTAAAATTGCAGTTCTGACCCCAGGCAGAGTGATCAGAGGCGGAATGGTGGATGGCGGCGAAAGCGGAAGGCAAAAAAACTGGCAAAAGCCAAATCAGTGTCCTGAAAGTGGCGAGGGGGTCCCGGCAGCCCACTATGACTGAATGTCTTACAGGGCAAGATGGCGGCGACACGAGGCTGGTGGTAGGCCCTGATACGCCAGGGAGAACAGAGGCGAGTGGGACTGAGCCGCGCGGACCTGAGACGGTGCCTCCCCGAAACGGCTATGGTGCTGGCTGCAATTAAAGAAAGCAGTACGGACCTGGCGTGCAGATTAGCCACCATTCAGGGAGAACTGCAGGCAGTGCATGCAGAGTTGCAGGCGGCCGTAAGTAGAATTGAGCAGGCGGAGCAGAGGATCTCTGTTGTGGAGGTCGAAGTGCAGATGCTTAAAAAGGATGATGCTAGTCAAGCAGAGCAGCTGGAGCGATTATGGGCCAAGGTAGATGACTTGGAAAATCGCTCGCGGAGGTCAAATCTGAGGATTTTGGGCCTCCCCAAGGGGGAGGGTGAGCCAGTCACACTGGAACGCATGGAGAGCTTGCTGCAATGCTGGTTTCAGGATCCTCCCCTCCCCTCGGGACTAGTAGTGGAGAGAGCGCACAGAGTTCCTGGGGGTAGAGGAGCAGTGCGGGACCAACCGAGACCAGTGCTGATAAAGCAATTGAATTTCCGGCATCGGGACTGGATTCTGCGGCAGGTACGGAAACTGGGAGCGATCCTCTACCAGAATGCTAAAGTATGGGTCTTTCCGGACTATAGTGCTGAGCTGGACAAAAAGCGGCAATCTTCAGAGAGGTGAAGAGGCGCCTGTCCAGCCACAACATCCCTCAGGCATTGCTTTACCCAGCGCAACTGCGGGTGGACTGGAAGGGGGAGCGGATCTTCTTTGAGGAGCTGACCAAGGCAAAAGAATTTTTGCAGCTGCATTTCCCAGATGATCCTCCGATAGGGGGAGAGAGGTGGCGACCGACTGGAGGAGGGAGGCTTTGGAACTTTAACATCAAGGGCCTTAAGGAAAGTTACGAGAAGAACCATCGGAGAGTGGTAGAGGCCTTTGCACAGAGCGATGAAGAGGAGGCAAGCACCGTTGTGTCTGTGCAGGACTGAGAGTGACATATGCTATCTGTAAAGTGTATTGTGTTGGGCAGGGTTGCATTGTGGCCATGTTAATTGTAATTGGGGGGTGGAGTAGGGGCAGCGGAGGGAGGATGGGGCAGGGGGGGGGAGCCTGGTCGAGGGTATGTGACCCTTGCGGCGCATTCCTTGACCTGACGAGGGTGGAGGGGGTCACGGTAGGGCCCCCGTGTCACCAACGGGGAAATAGGCCAGCAATATCACAGGGGGATACCAGGTGCAGCGGGATCCGCCACCGGAGACCCCCCCCCCACCTTGGTGGGGCTGGCTCGCTGGCACCCCCTGGAAGATATCCCCGAAGGCGGGTCCAGGTTTTTGAAGTTTGGTTCTGATTGAGTTGGGGTGTTATTGGGATAAGGATCATTCTGGGCACTTACACCGGGCCAGTGGGGGGGGGGGGGTGGTTGGGGGAGGGGGAAGCAGTGATAGTGGAGAAGTGTGCAAGTAGGAATGAGTGTTAAGATTACTTCATTAAATGTCCGTGGGATGCAAACACCCCGGAGGAGGAGATTAGTGCTGGAGGAGCTACCGAGTTACTCCGCGGACATTTATTTGCTGCAGGAGACCCACCTGACCAGAAGGGATATAGCGAGCTTGCGTGCTCGGTGGATGGCGCGCAGTTCCACTCCCCTGGGAAGTCCAACCAGGCGGGGTGGCGGTGGTGATAAGGCAGGGTCTCCAGTTCCAGGTACAACGCCAGTGGAGAGACACGCAAGGTAGGGGGGTGGCGGTGGAGCTGCAAATGTCGGGTCTGCAGGTATGCTTGGTCAGTGCTTATGCCCCCAATGCAGGGCAGAAGCAATATTTAGCACAGTTAGTTAAAAGACTTAGTAGCTGGACCACCTACCCAATCATTTATGGAGGAGATTTCAATGCGGTGGTAGACCGGAATGAGGATCGTCTGCTACAGGGTGGTCGAGGGAAAGGGGGGATAGCCCTGAGAGCACTTTTGGGCAAGACCAAATTGGTGGATGTTTGGAGATGGAGGAACCCCGGAGTGAAGGGATACACTTGCTATTCCGCAACGTATGGCTCTTATTCACGCATAGATCACTTTTTGGGGGAGAGGGCGGCTTGCCCCTGGGTGACTCGTTGTGAAATAGGGAGTATCACCTGGTCGGATCACGCGCCGATACATTTATGGCTGAGGTTAGCAGACAGGGCAAGGCCTCGGGGAGCGAGTTGGAGGTTAAATTTGTTGTTGGTGGCGAAAGGGGGAGAGGACAAAGAGGTATTGCAGGCGATTGAGGATTATGTGATGCATAATGACACTGAAAGGATGTCGCCCCTGATATTGTGGGACGCTTTGAAGGTGATACTGAGGGGCTTCTTTATTGAGCGGTGAGTGCAGCGGAAAAAAGAAAGGGGCCATTATAAACGGAGCTTGGAAGAGGAAATCAAGGTGTTGGAGGGGGAGTTGGCGCGGACTTCCTCGGGGGAGACCGCTAGCCGGTTGGTGATGAAAAGAGGGGAGCTGCAGAGTTTTTTGCGGGAGGAGATCGAGGTGCGGGTCCAGTGGGCCAACTGTACATATTATGCTAGAGGTGGGAAGATTGACCGGCTATTAGCGTATCAATTGAAACGGAAGAGAGAGCAGAATGTCATTCTGCAGATTAAGGATGGACAGGGTCAGCTACAGCGGGATCAAAGAGATATCGAGGAGGTGTTCATAACGTTTTATACTGACTTATATAAATCAGAGTTTGTGGCGACAGAGGAGTCGGTGGTGGACTATTTGCGGGGGAAGGTTGGGCTGGCACTGACGGAGGAGCAGAGGCGGGTGATGGACGACCCGGTGTCGGCAGAGGAGGTGGGACGGGCCATTCAGAGCCTGCCCCTCCATAAGGCGGCGGGACCCGATGGATTCCCGCCTGAGTTTTATAAGGTTTACTGCGAGAGTCTGGGGCCTCTCTTGACCAGGGTTTTCAATGTGGTTCGAGAGACGGGTAAAGTACCGGAGACTTTTCTGGAGGCTCATGTAACGGTCATACACAAGAAGGGGAAGGACCCTAGCCATCCAGGGTCTTATAGGCCAATTTCGCTGCTGAATACTGACGCGAAACTGTTGGCTAAGGTGTACGCACTCCGGCTAAATGTGGTAGCTCTGGAGTTCATACACATAGACCAAACTGGTTTTATAGCAGGGCGGAATGGGTCGGATAATGTGTGCAGAGTGTTGGACCTGGCGTATTTCTGTGAGAAAATGGAACACTGCCCGACTGCGTTTCTCGCCTTAGACGCCGAAAAGGCCTTGATCGGGTCAAGTGGCCCTTCTTGCTGCAGGTCCTGTGGGCCATGAATTTCGGTGGGGGCTTCCTTAGGGTGATACAGGCATTGTATAGTCGGCCATCGGCGAGATTGTGTATCAATGGACAGCTAACGTCGCAGTTCATGTTGGGTAGAGGAACACGGCAGGGCTGCCCTCTATCCCCCTTGTTATTTGTGCTCTCGCTTGAGCTATTCGCGCAGGCGATTCGGATGAATCCAGAGATTCAAGGGCTACGACTGGGCGGGGTGGAACATAAGGTGGCGTTATATGCGGATGATACGCTTCTCTTCCTTTCTGGTTTGGAGGGCTCGCTGGCAGCCTTCCAAGGGGAATATCGGCAGTTTGCTAGAGTTTCTGGTTATAAGCTCAACGTTTCTAAGTCAGTCCTTCTCCCGTTTCATGTACCGGAGGAAATGAGAACAGGTCTGGAACTGCAGTACCCCTATAAGTGGGAGACAGACTCTTTGGGTTATCTGGGAGTGAGAATTCCCGTGAAGCTGGCGCAGTTGTACCAGATTCATTTCCCGCCATTGCTCCGGAAGTTGCGGGAGGAGATACATGCATGGGCAGTGCTGACACCTCCCTTATTGGTAAGGATAAATGTTGTAAAGATGAGTGTGCTCCCGAGGCTTATGTATCTGTTTCTCATGCTGCCGTGCTGGGTCCCGGATAGGTTTTATAGAGACCTGAATAGGATGATAGCTGAGTTTATTTGGTGTGGGAAGCGAGGTCGGATAGCTCTTAAAACGTTGATGGCCCCCAGAGCGGCAGGAGATCTATCGCTCCCTAATTGTAAGTTATATTATTGGGCGGCGCAAGTGCGGATGGTGTATTATTGGTGGAAGGAGCACCAGCATCAGCATTGGATCGTGCTGGAAGCGGCCCAGGTGTCGGTGGAACATATAGGGGCTGTAGCCTTTTCTGGAGATTTGGGAAGGTTAGAGGGGGTGCGGACGCACCCGTTGGTGGGCACAATGGTGGAGAGCTGGAGGAAGGTTTGCAGGCGGGAGGCCTTTGTGGGGGCGGGATCGAGATTGGCGTTTCTGACTCAGGGGGAACTGTTCCCGCCTTATGTACTAGATCCAAGTAGGTTTCGCTGGCTTAGGGAGAATGGCATGAAAAAGTACTGGATTTTATTGTGGAGAATAGGTTTCTGACGAGGCAAGAAGTTACGGATAGATGTCACCTGTGTCCGCCGAAGGTGTTCTATTTGCTACAGCTGGAGCATTTTCTGATGACTCACAGGGCTAGATTCCTGGGCCCACCGCATTGGCTCGAGTCCTTTTTTATGCAGCCCCGCAGAGGGTAGGGGCTGGTGGCCCAGCTATGTAGGATGATGCAGGGGGAGGTACGGGGCTTCCACTCCTATCAGAGAGCATGGGCCAGGGACTTAGCGAGGGAATGGACAGAGGAGAATTTGGAGCAATACTCCTAAAATTTCGATCTGCCTAGCACATATGAATACCCAGTATAATTGGCTATTTCGAATGTATTTCACCCCCAGCCGACTTTATGCTATGCACCTTAAGGATACAGCTGAGTGTTGGCAGGGGTGCCCGGTGCGGTGAACTTTGGTACATGTGGTATGGGCTTGTCCTAAAATTCAGATCTTCAGGGCGGGGGTGAAGGGGGTATGTCGGGAGGTGACCGGGGAGCCCCAGAGGGAGGACCCCGCGCTCATGCTATTGGGCTATACGGAGGGTCCCCCCGAAGTATGCTTGAATAAGAAGTCACTGACCAATTTCCTATATCTGGCCACACGGCTTGCTATTGCAGTGAAATGGAAGAGTACAGAGGCCCCCAGCATACTAGACTGGTATAAGAAGGTGGCAAGTATCATGGAACTGGAGAGGGGGGTGGCGTTAAGTAAGGGCAGACTGGAGGAGTACCAGCGGATATGGTCCCTGATGCAAGATTACGTTACTCGTTGGGAACGGGAGGAGGTGGGTTAGGTCAATTAATGGCTTTGGGATAGAAGCGGTAGTCCCTGAGGTGGGGAGAGGGAGTTAGGGGATGGGCAGAGGGGGGAGATTGGTGGTTGGAGGCCTGTTGGGTCCCTTCCCCTTCCTTCCTTCCTTCCCTGGGAGGGCTGGTGGGTGGAATTGGCTTAGGATGATCCGGGGGGAGGGTGGGTTGGTTTGGTTTGGTTTGGTTGGTTTGAGGGTTATTGATGTGGTGCACATATCAACTGGTTGTGCAATTGTTATGCATGTTTATGTGCATTGAAATTCACCCAATAAAGGATAAAAATTAAATTTAAAAAAAAATAAACCTCAGGTTTGTGCTGGTAAATCAGCACTATCAGAACCAGGTGCTCCCCTTTGGGTTGGCTTCAGCATCCTGGGTCTTCACCAAATGACTAGCTGTAGTGGCAGCTTTCCTCCAAACCATGGAAGTCTTCATCTTCTCCTATCTGGATGACTGACTCATCAAAGGTTCCACTCTAGATGCTGTCCGACAGTGTTCATCTCACCATACAGGTTCTTGTGCATCTAGGGTTCATCATCAACTATCCCCAAGTCCAATCTCCAGCCCACAGAGCCACTGGAGTTCATCGGGGCCTTCTTCAGTACCACTCAGGCTCGGGCATTCCCGACAGTGTGCAATGTCGGCACCACACAATGGCCTGGGGGATGATGAAAGTGCTCAACAACGTGGCATCCATGGTACAATTTACCCATCAGGACCATCTCTTCATGCGTCAGGTGCAGTGGACCCTCAGCATGCAATGGAAGCAAGCCACTGGCCAGCTCCGAGACTGGGTGACAGTCACCATTCCCTTGGTGCAGTTCCCCAAATGGTGGTTGGAGCCATGAACCTGCTGAAGGGCCTTCCATTCCAAGCAGAGTCCCCCTGCAGAATGTTGATGACCGACATGTCCAAGCTCTGTGGTCTGAGCAGGAGAGCCTGCACCAGATCAAGTTTCTCGAGTTTCAGGCCATAGTGAATTCCCTATGAACTTTCCGGGTATACCTGGCGAATCAGGTGATTCTGATCCAGACAGACAACCAGGTGGCAATGCTCTAAGTGAACAAACAGGGAGGCACGGGCTTATACCTCCTCTGCAGGGAAGCGGTCCAGTTGTGAAAGTTCAGTCTAGCCCACAGTATGGTGCTGAGGGCACCTATCTGCCTGGCGAGCTCAGCGTTCTGGTGGATCAGCTGAGCAGAGTCCTCAAATGCATGAGAGGACCTTCCACAGAGATGTAGTGGAATGGTTCTTCCAAGAATGGGGTACCCCCTTGATAGATCTCTTTGCCACACCAGACCACACCCAGGTGGGCCGGTTCTGCTCCAGGAGGCCGTCCAAAGATCCGCTGGCTTCAGAAGACTTTCTGCTCCACTGAGGACTGTGTCTGCTTTACACTTATCCCCTGATCCCAGTCGTGGTGAAAACTTTGCTGTAACTTCAGGCCGACAGGGGCACCACGATCCTCATTTCCCAATACTGGCCTCAGCAGCTGTGGTTCTCCCTGCTGCTTCAGCTCTCTTGGAGGAAGCCTCTCTGATTGGCCTCTATCTTGGATCTCATCTCCTAGGACAGCAAAACCCTGCTGCATCCCAACATCCACTCCTTGGCCCTCATGGCCTGGATGCAGAGTGGGGAGTTCAATTTGCCCGAGAATGTCACGAACATCCTCCTGGCATCGCACAATAACTCGACGCGACGAGCATACACATTCAAGTGGAAAGGGTTTGCCTCCTGGTGCACTGATAGGGCTCTAGATCCTTATTCCTGCACAGTGGATCAGTTGCTGGAGTACCTCCTGCACCTCTTGTATGCGGGCCTGAAATCAAACTCCGTCCGAGTTCACCTCAGCATGATTGGGGCCTACCATCACGGTCCGGGGGGCAGGTCTGTCCCGGCTCACCCTTTGGTGGCTCATTCCATGTGGAACTTACTTCTCTTGAAGCCTCCTATCAAGCCCCTACAGTGTCTTGGGCTCGGGCTCTCAATGTGGTCCTTGTTCAGCTCATGCAGGATCCTTCTGAGCCGCTTGACTCATGCCCTATAAAGTATTTAACCTGGAAGGTCCTGTTTCTGGTGGTGGTCACAACAGCACACCATATCGGTAAGCTCCAGGCTCTAGTGGCTCACCCATTTTACACCATATTCCACCATAATTGGGTGTGCTTGGGAATGCACCCATGTTTTCTGCCGAAGGTGATCTCCGCATTCCACCTCAACCAGTTGATTGCTCTATCAGCTTTCTTCCCGAGATCGTATGCCACCCGGGGCGAAGCAGTCTTGAACACGCTGGACTGCAAGTATGCCTTGGCCTTCTACCTCAAGTGTACTGAGGACCACCGGCAGTCCACCAGACTGTTTGTCTCCTTTTACCCCAGTAAACTGGGTGCTGCTGTTTCCATGTGCATGTTATCCCTGTGGCTATTTGACTGTATCACTTTAGCATATTCCCGGGCAGGCCTAAGCCTTGAGGGTCATTTCACGGCTCACAATGTCCGAGCCATGGCTGCATCCGTCACTAATCTATGCTCGGTCTTCATGGAGGAAAATCTGCAAGTCTGCTTTGTGGTCTTTGGTCCACATGTTCACTGCATGTATGAGGATTCCTGACAGGACAGCAACTTTGGTCAGGCTATACCCTGGCACCACTGTTCCCTCTAAGCTGTGCGCGTGTGCGCGCGCACACACCTCGCCGAGTGAGCGCACATACTTTACAACAGAGCGCACAAAAATTACGGCTCTGATTCTGATAGAAAACAACACAGACGTCTTAAAATTTAAAAGTTATGATTGTAATTACTAGAAATTTCCCGCTTCATTTAGTAATTGTCTATTTTCATTTAATTTGATTAAAATCAATGTGGTGTACATACTGTATTCTGACGTGTAGTCAAATTTTAAAGTATATAACTCCGAGTGTTATGTGGCGCACAAAAATTTAACCTTCCTTCAAAAGCTGCACACAGCTGATATTTTATGCGCACACAGCCTACAGAAAATTAGAGGGAACATTGCCTGGCACCTCTTTGGGTCTTTGATCCAACTCCTGCCCACCGGCCCTTCTGTCCATCCAAGTTACCTACAAATGTAAGAGTGACTTTGGTGCTGCTGTACGCTGAGGATACTGAATCTGTGGAGTCCCTAGAGGGGACTACCTTACTTTTCTTCCTGTTCTCCAGTTTTGAGCTTTTGCCTCCTTGGTTTTCAGTAGCCTGTAGCTTGGGAGAACCTACTTCCTGCTTGTTCACGGAGAAAGTGTAGTTACTCACCTGTAGCAGGTGGTCTCTGTGAACAGCAGGAATAAGTCCTCACAACCCTCCCACTTCCAGTTGCTTTTTGGGTTACTGCTTTGACATATGACTAAAGAAGATGGTGCCACGGCAGTCAGGAAGGCAGGCCCAAATGCCCAGTGCAGCTCCTAAAAAATTCCAATGGAAGCTGGGGAGCATTCCGCGTGGGGCTCCACCATTTAGGTCTCCCATAAGTGAGGGCTTATTCTGCTGTCCATGGAGAACACCTAGTACAGGTGAATTACTACGCTTCTTGAACTTGAACAATTGGAGGTATTTTTGTTAAACAAGGAAAAAGTATGAGTTTGCTTACTTCTTGACCTAGTACTAAGGGGTTTATATTGTTTGGGAATCCAGTCATGTTTCTTAATGCTTTTTCTTTTTGGTTGTATTTTATTATGGTGATTTTCTTTCGTTTTAATTTACTTAGTTTTCCATAATTGTAACAGGGCAGTGCTCCTCTTGATGTGGACTTGATTATATTGCCTGTATAAATATGTTTATTGTAACGTATATATATAATAAAAATTTCAAATAAAAAAATGGATATTCTGCAGCATAAGCTACTTTATGGTATGAGGTCCTTGCAACCTCCATGCATGTCCTTTTTTTTAAGTGTTTTTAAAATTTTCCATCACATCCCATCACTGTACTTTTCTAGGAGATAGCAGTGGGGGAGATCACTTTTAAATTATTCATTTTATTTGTCACTACTATCATTACATCTTTAACATCTTTGTTAGTGATATAGCGGAAGGACTTTCAGGTAAGGTTTGCCTCTTTACGGATGATACCAAAATCTGCAATAGAGTAGACGCCCAGGAAGGGGTAGATAACATGAGGAGGGATCTAGCTAAGCTTGAAGAATGGTCTAGAATTTGGCAGCTGGGATTTAATGTTAAAAAATGTAAGGTCATGCATTTGGGCTGCAGCAATCCAAGGGAGCAATATAGTATAGGGGGTGAAGTACTTTTGTCCACTAAAGAAGAGCGGGACCTAGGCGTGATTGTGTCTGATGATCTTAAAGTAGGTGGGAGGAGTGGCCTAGTGGTTGGGGCAAGGTACTTCGGGCCGGAAGGTCGGGGGTTCAAATCCCACTGGAGGACAGCAACCTTGGGCCGGAAGGACTGGGGTTTCTAGTCACACAGGTGCTCCTTGTGGTCTTGGGCAAGCCACTTAACCCTCCATAGCCCATGTTCCCTGTAAAATAGTTCTCTGTGTGCTGTGCTTTCCTGTCTAATCAATGTGTTTATACCTCAAAAAAAAAAAATTTCCTGTCATGATTTGACAATTTCCAATCTGTAATCAAACCGCTGCTGATCGCTGGAAGTAGCGGTATACAAATGTATACTAAATAAAAAAAAAATACTAAATAAAGTAGCTAAACAGGTAGAAAAGGCGTCAGCAAAAGCTAGAAGGATGCTTGGGTGCATATGGAGAGGAATGGCTAGCAGAAAAAAGGAGGTGATAATGCCTCTGTATAAGTCTTTGGTGCGACCTCATTTGGAGTATAGTGTGCAATTCTGGAGACTACACCTTCAAAAGGATGTGAACAGGATGGAGTCGGTGTAGAGGGTGGCTACTAAAATGATTAGTGGTCTTCATTATAAAGCATATGAGGACAGACTGAAGGATCTTAATATGTACACCTTAGAGGAAAGGCGGGATAGAGGTGATATGATTGAGATGTTTAAATACCTCCGTGGCATAAATGTTCAGGGAGAGAGCCTTTCAATTGAAAGCAAGTTCTGCTACGAGGGGACATGGGATGAGGGTGAAGGGAGATAGATTCAGGAGTGATATGCGGAAATATTTCTTTACAGAAAGAGTAGTGGATCCATGGAATAGTCTCCCAGTGGAGGTGGTAGAGATGAGGACAGTAACTGAATTCAAAAAAGCATGGGACAAACACAGAGGATCGCTAAAGGTAAAAAGGGGACTGTTGTAGTTGTTATGGAAGGACAGACTAGATAGACCATGTGGTCTTTTTCTGTCGTCATATTTGTATGTTTCTATTACTCACATGTGTGGTAATACTGATCCCTTCCTATCGCACAAATTTACTATAAATGACCGTGATGAATCAATAATGCCCGGTAGTATGAAATGCAAGGTCTGAGATAGGTAGATATAGCTTTTCCAGGGATCTGCTATACTACAGTGCTCCGTTATCTAACATTTCACAAAAAAACCTGGATAACATACTATATAGCTCAGGCTAGACAAGGGATTGCTGATCTTTATCTGGACTGTGAGCTTTGTTTGAGAGGGAGAATATTGAAGAGGAACCATCCAGTGGTTAGAGGTCCAAGGCTGTCTGTTGCCAGGCTGTCCACCCAGAAGTAGCTACGTGAATTTCTGAAACGTTAAGCTGTAAAACATATTTGGTCCCTGTTAGATGGCAGGGAGTATATGTATCCCAATTTTTATATTAGCAGAATTATATTTATGTCAAATAAGCTCTGAATATTTTGGAACCAGCATGTAATACTGTCCTGAATGAGCCTGTTTTTGGTTGATCTCTGAAGCTAAGCAGGGTTGGGTCTGGCTCATACTAGGGGCTGTAAACTCACTGTGCAGAAGAAAGGCCTTATGATCTATTTCCGGTCACACCTTGCCAAGAAACCCCAGGAGTCAGCATTGACTCAACGGCACACATTGCATTGTATACTTGTAAAAAAAATCATATGCTTTCTACTTGCTTAGTCAATATTCAAACAATTGGAAAAATTCCATCTCAGTTGAATTAAAAAGTGTTTTTATTGCTTCATTTACTAAAACTGACCTGCTTTCAGTTAAATAAGTTCTCATCAGAAACAGAAATGGTTCTATGTATTGTAAAGCAAACTCTTTAAGTCGTATGGACAATCTTACCATTACCTGTGTTTCTTCCTTTGCTTCCACTCACTTCAAAGATTTTTCGGACTAAACAAGAATACTCTTATTTTAGCCATCTCCTCCTTTTGTGGAAATGTTCTATCTGTGGCTGCCTTATATTTTCTCTAAATAAATGTCGTCACAGTCCACGCCTTCTATTGGCTCTACCACTGTTCCTCAGTGCAGTACTCTCCCTTCTAGTTCTCTTGGTGTGATGAACACTGGAATCTCAGTTCTCAAAGTCCTGTTTACAGGACCTGTATATGTTACGTAAATGTATAATTCCCTTGTCAGACCCTTGCCCCACAGTCTATTCCTTGCATTCTCTTTCAGATGGTTACAGTTCTCCCTAAAATCATTAGTCTCTCAATTAAGCATCTGTATTAGCTCTCTTCTAGTCTCACACTGTCAGTCTCACAGATGAACAATTGTATTAGCTCTATTCAAGTTCCAAAAAGTCAGTCTTTCATCTAGGCAGAACCCCCGTGGATCTACCTCATCCGCCATTACCCTCCTGTGATTAATCCAGGGTTCTCCCTCATCCTGATTATCTCTACTCGTAACACTCTGTTCGGGAACCGTGACCACATCCATCCACCATGGACTTCTAGCTTCAGAGTTTTCCAGCACTGACCTGGTTGGGCTTTTCTTTGCTGGTGTACAAGTTCGTTCTTCTCCACTGCAACCCTTTCTTTTTCTTCTGCTTGACCTTTTCCCGTCTTGCCTGCGGTCTCCACCCTCCCGCTCTCAGAGACTCCACTTTTAAAGCCCTTTGCATTCTGGGGATTGTATTTCCCCCTTTTCTCCTTTGTACTCTTTCCTTCTTCCCGGGAGGCCCATTTCCTCTCTCCCTTTTGATGAGAGTGTACATTCTCTCAAAATATTTAATAATTAAACATATTTTGATTAGCATCTTTCTGTAACTGGTATGATATTCCATTGATTTTCTCTCAGTATGTTCCTCGGACCCTGCAGGTCACCTGTAAAGCAATAAGGACCCAGCTGAACACGAGTAAGTTGTCTTAAAGAGGGTAATTTTATAAAGAAGCATCTTGTTAAAGCAATTTTTCAGATGCACATTTTAAGCCTATTTTATAAAGGCAAGTAGGGGTTAATGTTTGTATGCACTTTATGCAAATACATTCATAAATTAATGATTTTTATATTCTACGCACATAAGTGCTTTACTCAGATGGCATCCCTGGCTTTGCCTATGTGCAGAGTATATGTATTCATATCAATATACATACTGTTACTTACGCTGGTCAGTATTTTATAGAAGGCCATTTATGTGCTCATCGGGCCACAGACATGTGCGAATGACTTTATAAAATTATTTCCAATGTGTGTTCAACAAATTCACAATGAGTAAATTCAAATGGATATAGTGCTATATTTCTTTACACAAATAAGAATCTATTATGTTTCATTTGCCTCTTGAAAGCCTCCTTGATTTCTTGGTTTCTCAAGCAATAGATAATAGGGTTCAGCATTGGGGTCAGTATAGTATAAATCATGGCCACTAACGAGTCCACATCAGAAGAATAGGATGCAGTAGGACGAATGTACATGAAGACAAGAGGAAGGAAGAAGAGGTTCACTACTATGAAGTGAGATGCACAGGTAGAAAAGGTTTTCCTGCGGCCACTGGAAGAGCTAATTTTTAGGATCGATGATATTATTTTAATGTAGGAAGCCACGATGAGAGGCAATGTTACCACTAAGACAAATGAACTGATGGTGGAACCCACAGCAACATTGACAGATGTGTCAGAACAAGCCAACTGAAGTAAGGGTGGATGGTCACAATAATAGTGGTGGATCACATTGGACCCACAGAATGGCAGTTTCAAAGCTAAAATGGTGTGAGTGAATGGAACCATAAAACCACCGAGCCAGGCAGTGATGCAGAGACAAAAGCAGAATTTTTTAGTCATATGCATGGGATAGTGAAGGGGTGTGCAAATGGCCAAGTAACGATCATACGCCATTACAGTCAAGAGGAAGCATTCTGTTGCAATAAGAGAATTAAAGAAGTACATTTGCAACAAGCAACCGCTATAAGAAATGGTGCTGCTGTTCAGGAGAAACTTGGCCAGCATTTTGGGCACGATGACAGAGGTACTACTGATGTCCAGAAAGGATAGGTTACTGAGAAAGAGGTACATGGGGGCATGGAGCTGCTGATCGAGCCATATAAGCGTAAGTATAATCCCATTACCTGTGATTGTGAAGAGGTAGATGGGAAAAACAATCCCAAAGAGAAGCATCTGCACATTTTGAAGACTTGGGAATCCAAAAATGATGAACTCCTTCACTGAGTCTCTGCTGGTGTTGTAATTTACTGCACTTCTCATGTTTTATCTTTGAAGCTGTAGGTCGATTTGGCTTTTCTTCTACATAGAAAAATGCATTTCAGTTAGTAGATGCTGCATATTCTACTGAAACGCCTGAAAACAGCTTGAACTCAACAGATGGAACAGCAGACAGACGGAAGGGAACTCCTCAGACTTTAGTGAAACCTGGATTCTAGAGTCTAGGCACTATAATGCTTAACATCCTGTAGCAGACAAAAAAGAAAAGAAACCATGTAACAAGGGGTCTACGCCAGGGCACTTTTTATCTGAAATTAAAAGAAACTGACTAATCTGTACAAAGCACTTCTGCTGACTGCCCTGCTCTTCTAAAGACAAAAGTAGGCTGTAGGCAGAAACGAGGAATCTGTAACATTTCTTACAGCCACCTCTGAACATCAGTATTTAAAGGTTCCACCACTGCTGCATGGAGGATAATAATGACAAATCTCACCGATGAAACATCTGCTCATCTCTCCTTTGTTTTCTTAGATCTGAGTTCTCTGATAAGATGTGAGTCATGGAGTCTATATACCAGGTTTGAGGATCTGCTCTTTGGGATCTTTGCAATATGTCTCCAGGGAGAGCACAGGTGTGCTAAATCTGTGCATATCCCATGCTGGAGTTTCAGCAACTTCTTTTGGGAAATCACAGGTGTTCTTGTGGAGAAAGGTATAAGAACTAACAGAGGGAACTCAAACAGAGCCCTAAGCTATGACTCCTCAGGAGCTTCCTAAGGAACTGGGTTGGAGGAGTGGGGGCGGGAAATGGTGCTACAGACCACTGATGAAACTTACTGTCAGTAAATGCTGTATAATTGTTTACGTCTTCCTCTCCCTTCCCCTTCACGTGCACTTCTCCAGCCCACACGCCACTCTGCTTTTTTCTTCCATGGTCCTGCTCTTTGGAACTCCCTGCCCACTCCTCTCCGTCTGGAACAGAATTTTCTCACCTTCAAATCCCTCCTGAAAACTCATCTGTTCAGCATTGCCTACAACCTCTCAGAAACACACAATTGAAATGGTTTATCATCGTTTGCCTGACCTCCTCTTTATGTCTTGTCTCCGCTTCTCCTGCTGTTTCTTCTTTCCAGTCACAATTGTAATTCCTTTCCTTTTCTATGGCTTCAAGTCATCCTGTAAATGTTTCTAACTAACGTAAACCGTCCTGGTGTCATAAAGGGCGGTATATCAAATGTAATTAAACTGAAACTAAACTAAACTACATTGGATGCAATAATGGCATAGTCAGAAATTATGTTTTTTTTCAGGGGACCAAGGAAAGAATCTGTTTCCGAGCAGAACTGCAACATTGTGAAGTCGATCACCAATGTACCATGGTCAGACCATAAGCTTATAAACCTACAAATTCCTCTGAGCAACAATCATCTTCTTAACAACAGTAAACCGGTCAACACATCTAGAACAACAAGAGGCTTCCGACCTTTCAATAGAGAACTTATACTGTCAAGCACCCAACCACTCTTAAACAACACAGTACCCAACCTTGATGAGTCTGTTACCGCCTGGTACAACAACCTCAACACCATTGCCCAACTACCACCCAAAAAGAACACATCATCAAGAAAAAGAACCTCTGCTCCATGGTTTTCCCCCGAATTACAGTCCTCCCTTTCCCATCTACGAAGACTCGAAAAACGCTGGCGCCGCTCACTCTCCATTGATGATCACACAGCCTACAATCAACACCTTGCATCTCACCGCGAGGCAATCACAACCATAAGGAAACAATATCACACTGATATGCTCAAAAGATCCTTGAACAAACCGCGTGACCTATTCAACCTGGTCAAATCACTATCAAAGGAACCATCCTCTGAACAAAAAGAAGACATCCACCCACAGGAATTTGCTGATTACTTACAATCAAAACTTCTACAAACAGATGAGCTCTCCAAAACCACTGTATACGAAACAATCTGCATAACACCCCTATCTGCACTCACCACACCCTCAGATAAACACATTGAAGACACAATCGCCTCACTCAACACCACGACTGCACAAACCGACCCATGCCCAGCCTTTTGGATAAAGGATCTCCGAAGCTCATTTAGCCCTTTCATTGCAAGACTCATTAACCTCTCCTTTACATCTGGATCCTTCCCATCTGCTTTAAAGCTCACATCCATTAGACCTCTACTAAAAAACACGAAACTAGACCCTAAACGGCCCGATTCATACAGACCAATAGCCAGTATCCCTCTTCTAGCTAAGATCTTTGAGAAAGAAGCACAAAGGCAAATCCAAGACCATATAGATTCCGTAGCCCCCCTGGACCATTCCCAACACGGCTTCAGAGAATTCCATGGTGTTGAGACACTGCTTACTACTCTATTCAACGATGTTCTCACCACCATAGACAACTTACAGCAAGGCGTTGTACTAATCTTCCTGGACATAGCAGCAGCATTCGATTCAGTAAACCATGAGATTCTCCTCGGTCGACTGAAGGAAAAAGGCATATGCAACTGAGCACTTGAATGGTGCAAATCATACCTCGATACCAGAATGCAATTTGTAAAATCCGCAACAGGAGAATCCAAACTCTTCCATCAAAAACAAGGCGTCCCACAAGGGTCCTCTCTCTCTTCCCTCATGGTCAACATCTATATGCAGCCGATCTGCAATATCATCAGATCCTTCAATGTGAAATGTATGGTATATGCAGACGACATCCTTCTCTACATGCCATTTTCCACAAAGCAAATGGATTTAATGCCTATAACGAATTGCTTCAATGCAGTCTCTGATTGGCTCCTGTCACAGAACCTCCGCATTCAGCACAAAAAAACTGAGGTTCTCTTTATCTCCAGAGACCCCAACTTCACCCCACCATCACATATAAACGTCAAGGGTGCTGAACTATACACCAAGGAAACAATAAAATACCTCGGAGTAACAATTGACCATCGGCTCAACATGATACCACACATAAATAACATCGTAAAAGCTGTGTACTTCAAGATACGCACACGCTCAAGCACCTACGTTCCCTACTTGACCCAGAAGACTTCAGAACCATTTACCAAGCATTAATCTTACCACATTTCGACTTCGCCAACTCAATTCTTCAAGGTCTCCCACAATCCACCCTGAGCCCATTACAGCTCGCTATGAATACTGCCGCAAGGATTCTTCAAGGAGCTTCCAAAAGTGAACATATCACTCCTATCCTCAAACAGCTCCATTGGCTCCCCATACACGGAAGGCTAATGTTCAAAACCCTGATTCTTACATTCAAGGCCATCAAGGGTATATCCTCAAACTCACTTTCTGAGCTCATCCAATTAGTACCATCAAACAGAATTAGAAGACAGGCAGCACTAAACTCCTTAGCAGTACCAAAGGCCATAATAACATGCAATCTATCTACAGCGAACAGAGCTTTCTTGTTTTGCGCACCAAAATGCTGGAACTCCCTCCCTTCTGACATCCGTGCCATAACCGACCTAACCCAATTCAGAAAGGCCCTTAAATTCATCCTATTCACCAAATACTACCCCATATAAAATTAACATAACACCCCCACCACATATCCTTCCACTTTGTCTCTCATTCTCTTCATTCTCGCCCCAACAACCATGCTAAATCATGTACATAGTTCGAGTATGTTATCTAGTTAACAGATTACATATTCCATGTAAATAGTTCTCCCAGGTTGCTCCAAGTTGTTACCCCTGTTATATGTAATACCGAACAGCCTGTTGTTCTGGTTTTGTTTTTGTTCTATGTGAACCGCGCTGATCTCAAAGAGTGCGGTATATAAGAAACTAAAATAAATACATAAATAAATAAATAAATAAACCTGGGCATATTGATCTGAATCACACTAGTTATATCCTTATAGACAGATAATGACTTACAGTGCACCTGCGGATGGATTTCTACATATTCTTCAATAGTTGTCTTGTATCATGAGTAACATTTTAAATATTTGAAATTCTTTGGAGTCGATTTTTAGTGGCTGCGGTCAATGCTTTTAATGCGTCTGGCTACTGCCACTGAAATTAAAACCTATCTGGCTTATGGCAATACATATTTGCTTTTGCTAACGCTTGTGGCAGGTATCTGTTCAGCTGTGATATTCAGCCAATAACAGGATAGCTAAACGTTACTTAGCTGACATCCTTTCTGGCCTGAATCTGTCAATATCAACTGATTTCAGAAGCTAAGCAGGGTTGGGCCTGGTCAGTCCTTTGATAGATCGCCCACCTATACCAGATACGCAAATCTTCCCAACCATGTTTCTCATTTTGGTTCTGTATTTCTTCGGCCTCCTGTTTTCTGATGACTGGCAATTAACTTTAAGCTCTGTGTGAACATCTTGGGGCTCGTTCTTTATGTCCTGGCAGTTTCTGAGTAGGCCTGGCCCTAGATATGTTGAACCTGTTTCCCGCACACGGCCCCCTCTTTAAGAAGCTCCACGCTGTGCTTAGATGCCTGAAAGAAAGCTGGAGGATCTCCACTTCTTCCAGCCACCACTGCCACTGCCATCATCGTATTTCTCTAGCCGCAGCAATGACAGCAATAACTTCAGCAGCACAACACCGGGCCTCTTGAAACATGTTCACTCCTCCAAGGCCATGCTGCTCATGCTCCCCTCTGGTGCATATCTTTTGCGCTAGAGGAGCCATGACAAGCATTGCCTTAGGGTTGCCAGGTGCAGAAGCCTCACGACTCTTCTACAGCCGCTGCTGGGCTAAGGAAATGCAGCAGTAGTGTTCATCACCAGTTGAGGAGAGGAAATACCAAAAGGGAAGTGTACAGGAGGTGGGTTGGATTTGATGGGATATGGAGGGTCAGGACCATATGGCAGAAGAACAGAAGAGAGAGGAGCTACAGACATGGGAGGGGAAAACATGGAGAAGGAAGGGAGATATTAGACTTGGGGGAGGGGGAGGTCATAGGGAAATAGAGAAGGAATGGAGGACATAGGTGTAAAAGGAAGATGGAAAAGAGATGATGGGGGAGTTACAGAGAGATGAAGAGGTGCAGAAGAGATGCTGGGGTGGTGAAAATAGGAAGGTGGAGATAGATGCTGGACATGGGGAGGGGTCATAGATGGAGAGGAAATTCTGGACACAGGGGAGGTAGGAATAGGGAGATAGAGGAGAGATGCTGGACATGGGAGGAGGTATAGAGCTGCAGAGCAGAGAAACTGGACTTGACAGGAAATAGAGAGATGGATTGGAGATCCTAGACATGGGAGAAAACAGGGCGGGGAATGCTGGACATGAGGAGATAGGAAGAGAGATATTGTATACGGAGTGGGGGATATACAACAAAAAAGTGGGATATGCTGGTTGCGGAGACTGGAAAGAGGCAGATATTGGATGGGGAGATGGGCTTTGAGGACCAGGGCCGGCCCGTCCATTGAGCTAGAATCTTGTTTGCACAGTGCCCTGCGTGAACAACAACCCAAATTGAACACTGGCAGGCAGGCGGCTTTAGAGGGAGCCGAAGAGGCTCCGGCTCACCTCTAACAGCTGCCAAGGTGAAGCATGTCTTTTTCCTTCACTTTATCAGCTGTACTGAAGTTTAGAAAGCTGCCGTGCTTAGCGCCAGGAAACAGGAGGTCCCCTTTGACCTCAGCGCAGCAGCGTTCTAAACAACAGCACAGCTGCCAAAGTGAAGGAAATAGACGCGCTTCACTTCAGCAGCTGTAGAGGTGAGCCTGGCCTCTCTGGCTCTCTCTTAAGCCTGTTAGCTAGCCGTGGGGGTTCTTCTTGGGGGGGAGGGGCTTGGATTGAAAATGGGCTGTGTGGGGGAGGGGCTTGAACTGCAAATAGCTGATGGGGAGAAGGATTTGGAATGAAAATGGGCTGTGGGAGGTAGCTAGGACTGGAGGGCTGTAGAGGGGAGGCTTGAACCGGAAATAGCTGTTGGGGAGGGGGGCTTGGACTGAAATGGGCTGTGGGGGGGAGCTAGGACTGGAAATGGTCTGAGTTGAGGGGGGGCTTGAACTGTAAATAGCTGATGGGGAGGGGGGTTTGGACAGGAAATGAGCTCTGGGGGGAACTAAGACTGGAAATGGGCTGAGTGGAGGGGGTCTTGAACTGAAAATAGCTGATGGGGAGGGTGGCTTGGAATGGAAATGGACTTTGGGGGGAGCTAGGACTGGAAATGGGCTGAGTGGAGGGGGCTTGAACTGCAGCTGATGGGGAGGGGGGTTGGAATGGAAATGGGCTGACGGGAAGAGCTAGGACTGGAAATGGGCTGATTGATGGGGGCTTAAACTGCAAATAGCTGATGGGGATGGGGGCTAGGAATGGAAATGGACTGTGAGGGGGAGCTAGGACTGGAAATGGACTGTGGAGGGAAGGCTTGAACTGGAAATAGCTGATGGGGAGGGGGGCTTGGACTGGAAATGGGCTGTGGGAGGGAGCTAGGACTGGAAATGGGCTGAATGGAGGGGGCTTGAACTGGAAATAGCTGATGGGGAGGGGAGCTTGGACAGGAAATGAGCTCTGAGTGGAGGAGGGGAGGGGGCTTGGAATGTAAATGGGCTGTGGGGGGGAGCTAGGACTGGAAATGGGCTGTGGAAGAGAGGCTTGAACTGGAAATAGCTGATGGGGAGGGGGGCTTGGACTGGAAATGGGCTGTGGGGGGCACTAGGACTGAAAATGGGCTGTGGAGGGGGGCTTGAACTGTAGCTGATGGGGAGGGGGGCTTGGAATGGAAATGGGCGCTCTGGGGGGGAGCTAGGACTGGAAATGGGCTGATGGAGGGGCTAGGATAGGACTGGACATGGGCTGTTGGGGGGGCTAGGATTGGAAATGGACTGTGGTAGGGGCTTTGATTGAAATGGACTCATGGAGGTCTAGGACTGGAAATAGGCTCATAGAGGGGCTTGGATTAGAAATGGGCTGAATGGGGTGAGAGATCCATCTCTGTGGGAGTGCCGCGGTGTTTCCTTACCGCGGAGTAAGCAGCTGGTTGGAGCCGGTGCCTGTTTGGGTCAGCTGCAGGCACTGAGAGGCCGCCCCTGGAGCGGAGGACCCCCCCCCCCCACGAGCCCTACAAAGCGCAGTCGGCGTTGTGTGAAGTTGGGTGAGAGATCCATCTGTGTGGGAGTGCCGCGGTGTTTCCTTACCGCGGAGTAAGCAGCTGGTTGGAGCCGGTGCCTGTTTGGGTCAGCTGCAGGCACTGAGAGGCCGCCCCTGGAGCGGAGGACCCCCCCCCCCCACGAGCCCTACAAAGCACAGTCGGCTTATATGCGGCCACATGTTTGCGGCCTGCGGGGTCGTGTTCTAAGGGGCGTGTTGCAAGGGGCATGTCTTGCTCCTTATGTGCTCCTTTCGTGCTCTTTTGGTGAAGTAAGAGCACTAGCAGTCTCGATTTGTCCATGGGGAAGCGGAAGGCAAAGCCAGCAGCCAAGGTACCGTCAGGAGAGGGAGGTAAGGTGTCCGGCCCTTTGGACAAACATGTTACTGCCCTGCCGCTTGCTAGCCAGTCTCTGGATGGGGCTTCCTTGAGCCCTGATATCCGGACACCACCTCCTTTCCCTCAGCCTACACTTTCGTCAACTCCTTTGAAGTTAGTTTCACCTGTTACTTCTCTGGTGTTAGTTCCAGTAGACCCTGCTGCATCTGATAATGATTCCTTACCACTTAAAAGTGAGGTGACTCTTGCTGATATTTGGTCAATGCTCCAGAAAATTGATACACGTTTGTCTTCTACTGTTAGTTCTTTATGTAATTTCTCTCATGATGTTGTAACTAAGGTTAATGTTATGGATGTTCAAATGACTAAGCTTGCAGGATCCTTGACCCTGGTGGATTCTCAGCTCCAAACATATCAAGATTCACATCTTGGTTATCTTAAAGATATTTCTTCTGTTTCCTATAGATTGGAGCTGCTTGAAAACCACCAGCGTGCTCGGAACCTTTGTTTTCTTAATTTCCCATCTACACATTTCTTATCACCTGAGATTTTGTTGAAAAAGTATTTATCTGAAATTTTGCATATGTATAATTCGGTAGATATTGTACTAATGTACTCTTTTTTTCCTAAGGTTTGGGCCTCCAAGCAGACTAAGGATGATCTTTCCTTGGCGGTCTCGGTTGGTCCTAATCTTACAGAGTTTCTACAGGATTCACTCGACGTCATCCCAAAGCGTTGTACTTTGGTGGTGACTTTCGGGTCTGAGTTACTTAAATTGAAGATTATTCGTGCTTATTTTAAATGCAAGGATCAGTTGTTTTGTGGATATAAACTTCAGGTTTTTCCAGATGTGGGCAAGGTCACTCAGGCTCGTCGGAAGCAGTTCCTTGAGCTTAAAGCTAGAGTGATTGCGTTGGGGGCTTCTTTTTTTTTGAAGTTCCCCTGTCGCTGTTTAGTCACTTTTGAAGGTCAAGATTTTGTGTATACTGATGTGGCTTCGCTACGTCAGTTTTTAGTGGATAAGGAGGACGTAGGTGGGCAGGAGGGTGTATAGGTGGGATGGCTTAATTGTTTTGGCTCCCTGATTTGGAGTTTTTATAACTCCTTTTTTCTTCTATTATATGTTTGTTTCGCTTATGGGAGTTAATATGATTCTCTCTCCCTTGATGTGTTGAATATTGGTGTGGTACTATGTTCTTGAGTGTATTATTCTGAACGTTATTTGGTGTTTTGTATGTTTCTTGCATTTGAGAAAATTTAAATAAACAATTAAAAAAAAAAAAAAAGAAATGGGCTGAATGGGGAGGGGGAGATAGGACTGGAAATGGGCTGATTGGGGGCTAGGATTGGAAATGGACAGATGGAGGGGCTAGGATAAGACTGGAAATGGGCTGTCGGGGAGGCTAGGATTGGAAATGGACGGGGGGGGGGCTTGGATTGAAATGGACTCATGGAGGGGCTAGGACTGGATATAGGCTCATGGAGGGCTTGGATTGGAAATGGGCTGAGTGGAGGGGAGCTAGGATTGGAAATGGGCTGAAGTTGGGGCTAGGAAAGGACTAGAAATGGGCTGATGTGGGGCTGGGATTGAAAATGAGCTGATGGAGGGGCTCGGATAAGACTGGAAATGGATGGGGGAGCTAGGACTGGAAATGGGCCTATGGTGGGGCTAGGATAGGATTGGAAATGGGCTGATGCGGGGACTAGAAGGGAGCGGATGCTAGGTGGGGCTGGAACTAGAAGGGAGCAGATGTTGGGGGAGGACTAGAATGGGATGGGGCTGGGAGAGTGAAATGGAGAGGGGAAAAAATATTTTGTGTGGGCGGAAAGAAAAATCTACAATTGGCCGGGTATTGGGAGAGTAAGTGGGGATTGAGGATGGAGGGGTAAAATTTGAGTGGATGAAAAAGGAATAAAGAAAGAGATGGAGGAAAGGGCAAAAGGAGAAAGATTAGTGTGTCAAAGCAGATGTAGAGAGAGAATGGGAAAAAACTAGAAGAGAGAAGAAAGGACAAATGGACAGCAGACAATGGAGAGATAGCAGAAGACACGAAGAAACCAGAAGTAAGTGGTTGGAGCAATTGCAACTTAAAAATAAAAAGCACAAAATGTAGAAAAATACCTCTTTATTTTGAATTTATTAACTGGATTATGTCAGCTCTGGGAAATGTGCATCATTAATGTCTGCATTTTGTTTAGTACAAGAGGAAATTAATTTATAGTTTTATTTCTACAGTGTTGTTGTACATTCCAAGTTTGGCTTTTGGAGTTCCCAGTTTAATTATTGTCTTCCTGTTTCTAAATTGTGATCCCTTGTTCTTTGTTTGGTGATGGTCTATGTTCTGCATGTGTAACTGAGCGGAGGTATTCTGTTTATGTAGTTTCTATTTGACATTGCCACTTGTTCTCTTTTCCCAGTAGGAGATGTATTGGTATTCTCTGAGATGTATTGGTTTAATATTTGCAGTGTTGCCTTTTGATAGGTAGAGTATGGTGCTTTGTGAGTCCTGGTAGTGCTGTTATGATACGGCAGGTTTGCTATGGGTTCTAAATGGGCAGTGTTTGTAGTAGTTCCTAATGTGCCTGGCGGTTGGAACTGGATTATAGTAATGCAGAAATCTTTTAGTCTTTCTTTATCCATACACTCATTAAGAGGCATGTTTACTAAAAGTTAGTGTGTGTTAACATTATGCAAATATTTATGCAAATGAGGCCCCTTATGCAAATGAGGCCCCGCAGCCCCCTTGAGCTGCCCCTGTTGAGGACAGAGGGAGGGGAGAGATGTTGGACAGTGGTGATAAAGAGAGTGGATGTGGGCATAGCAGGGAAGCGAGACTGGAGAGTAAGATGCTGGGGAAAGAGAGATGGGAAATGGGACGGTTGGGGTTAAGGTTGACAAGATCATAAGAAGAAGGTGAGAAATCTGAGTCCATGTAAAGATTAAAAATTATATGGAAAAAAGCTGAAAGAGATCAATGTCAGACATGGTTGTAGAGGTCAGAAGTAATCAGATTTGAGTCCCTATAAAGATGCGGGAAAGCTGGAACCAACATGATTAGAAAAATAAAATGGTTAGACAATACAGGTAAAAAAAGGTATTTTATTTTCAGTTTAGTGATTAGAATATATTGCTTTTGTAATTTATGTGTGCTTTCTTTATATGCATTTTTCTATTTCTCTGGTGTTGCGCTTCCTGCAGAGTTGGCTTCTTGGGGTTTCAGTTTCATTTTTGTCAACATATTTCTATTTTTAGTTTGTGGTGACATACTTGTACTTGGTGAGTGTCTATTTATGTTCTAAGTATGTGATAGGCAGGACCAGTGCAACCAATTGCCGCCACTGCTGGCCCTCTCCGGTATCTACAGAAATGGCAATGCCATTTAAACAGCAACATAATGCTTACCCAAACTCTCTGGCACTTATTGCTGTTTCTTCTCTCTTTGACCTGCCGCTTCTGCCCTCTCTGATGCAGACTTCCACCCCCCATGTAAATAGGAAGACTGTGTCGGAGAGGGCGAAAGTGGCAGATCAGTGTAGAGGAACAACAATGCAGTGCTGGAAAATTTGGGTAAGTGCCTATTGATACCGCCCCTCTGCTGATGCTGCTTCCACTGCCATCACCCCCCCCCCCTGCTGATCCGCTTCTGCCACCACCGCCCTATCCTAGCTGCCGTCGCAATTCCATCTTGAGGCAGCGGCTGCGGCAGCATTTCTAAAAGCGGCAGTGTCCACCTCCCCCCAAACGGAATTAGCAACAGCTGGCGGAGGACAGCACAGCCATTCACGTGTGCCTCCGCCTCCATTGGCTGCCTAGCTCGTCTAGTGGACGGACCGGCCCTGGTGCTGCGTTGCGATTGAAATAGCATTGTTGACGTTGCAGGTTCCAGAGAGGGAAGGCAATGGTGGAAATGAAGGCGGTAGTGGAAGCAGGGGGAAAGGGATGGCAGAATTGAGGGGCTTGCCTAGGGTGCCTCATATCCTTGCAGTGGCCCTGGTGAGGAAGGCCAGGTGTTCTGCTAGCATAGATTTTGTATGTAGGAATCTGACTTGTTCAGCTTTCCCAATAAGTATTTGGGTATTCTAGGTTCCACTGCAATATTTATAGTGCCACCATTTTTTGGGTGCGCTCCTCGTTGTGTGAGTTTTGGAAATTAGTGCTTTTATGGAATGGAAGTTTTTCTCTATGGGTCCTGTACTATGGGTTCTTAGTATAGAGTGAACTGTGTGGTGCTGGTTGGGAGATAGTGAAATAAGGATATTCTTTGAGATCTGCAGCTTTGTGTTCTTGATGTTGCCAGTCTGAATTTTAAAATATTTTGTCATTTCAAATTCAAGGAAATCTCAACTTTTAAGGAAACATGTTCGTTTCATTTTGTTTAGAATCTTGATAGTCCTAGCCTTGCTTTCCACTTTCTTCTTTTTGATTTCTGGCTAAATTCTTTCCAGGGGCCATGAGCAGTGGAAGCAACTAAGGGCAGATATGATCTCCAGGAACAAGCAGGAATGAGTCTTCACATATGGGTACGTCGGTACCGACGGAGCCTGTGCGGGAACGCTCCCCAGCGTCCAATCAGAAAGCTTTTGGGAGCATCCCACAGCGCCTGCGTGCTGCCTTCCCGCCTTTCCAACTGTCTCTCCTCAGTTGTTCTTTTTCCGTAGAGCCAGCAGGTCGTGTTCCTGTCACCGCAGAAGAATTTCCTTATTTTTTCTTTATTTCTTTTCTGTCGCGTCTGCCTTCCTCGACGTTATACCGGTACCGCCGGTTCTTATTCTTTTCTTTAAAAAAAAAAAAAAAAGACCTTTTTTTTTTTCCATTTATTTTTCTTCAGGTGTACTTCAGTTTTGGGCCTTAGGCCCAAAACCCTTTTCCTTAAATATGGAAAAGCCTGCCTCAGGATTTAAGAAGTGCACAAAATGTGGCGGTACTATCTCCGTCACCGACACCCATGACTGGTGTCTAAAGTGTTTAGGCCCTGACCATTCCATTGAAGATTGTGTGTCCTGTTCCATGATGTCTAAGAGAGGTCGACAGAACTGAGCTGCC
Organism: Ichthyophis bannanicus; assembly: GCA_033557465.1. NCBI lineage: Eukaryota > Metazoa > Chordata > Amphibia > Gymnophiona > Ichthyophiidae > Ichthyophis > Ichthyophis bannanicus. The sequence continues at coordinate 53,330,403 of CM066035.1, forward strand.
AAGCTCAGTACCCTGTTTCCCTCTGATGTAGCTTCGGTGGCATCGACGTCTTCCAGGGCTTCTTCTTCCTCATATGGATCTCAGGTAACTAAACATAAATCCAGCCGGTCCTCGAAGGGCAAATCTCCTTCTAAGCATCGAGATGCCCCTGGCCTTGCCCTCGAAGATTCTGCACCGGCAAAATTACCCCGGCGGGAGGCTTCGGCTTCTAAAGCATCATCATCGGGGTTCCAGGATGATCTAGATGGCGTGGCCTCAACAGATCTCCTGGTGCCATGCTCTGGGGTACTGGTGGCTTCCACCGGTACCGACTTCCAGGCATTGGTGGTGTCGATGGATCAGAGGATTCTGTCCATCGAATGCAGTCTGGTGGCTTTCCTTGTGGCATCGACACCCGTGGTACCGCAACAGACTTCTCCGCCGGTACCGGCCCCGGTATCGCCATCAGCACCGCTTCCGGTACCGGTGGCATCGACATCGGCGTCGGTGTCAGCTATGCCGGTACTCTGCCCTCTGCAGCCCTCCGGTACCGATACCCCGGTACCGGTGATTCCCGATACCGATCCCAGTCGGTACGGGTACCGGGCTTTGCAAGAGCATCCCGACAGACGATACTTCGATTCCTCTGATGACTCTGAGGATTCTGAAGAGTCTGTCGATGCAGCGATGCTTCTTCCACAGGAGGAGTCCTCTCCTAAACGAAGGATGTCTCCTCCAGAGGACTTGTCTTTTCAAGACTTTATCAGAGAGGTAGCTCGGGGCCTCTCTATTACAGTAGCCCCAGAGTCAGAGCCTAGAGCTAAGGAGTTAGATATTCTACAATATCCTAAAACTCCTAAAGAGGCAGCTACCTTGCCTATTCATGAGATTCTGTATGATCTCATGTTAAGGATGTGGGAAGCACCTCTAACCACCTCTCCTCATTCTCGCAGGTTGGACACCATGTATCGTGTCCCTCCTTGTCCTGGTTTCCATAAAACTCAGCTTCCTCACCACTCTATTGTGGTTGAGTCTGCAATGAGAAAGATTAGAAGTGCCAAGAGACATGCCTCTAATCCTCCAGGACGTGAATATAGAACCCTGGATGCTTTTGGTAGAAGAGTCTTCCAAGCTTCCTTGCTTGCTGCGAGAATTAATTCTTATAGTATCTACATGGGAATGTTCTTAAAAGAAGTCACTGACCATTTGCAGACTTTAAGTCCTTTTATGTCTGACAGTAAAAGGCAAGAATTTCTCGCTGGGCTCAAACATGCCCAGGATATCTCCAAATTCTCCAACCGTGCAGCTTTCGACTCCTTTGAATGCGTAAGCAGAGCCTCAGCTATAGTTATAGGTGCACGTAGGATTGCTTGGCTTCAAGCATCTGATTTGGAGACCTGGGTCCAAGATGAATTGGGAAATATCCCTTGTACAGATGAGAATCTGTTTGGTAAAGATTGGCAAGCAAAAGCCAATCAAATGGATGCTGAAAATTCTGCTTTGGATAGACTATCCAAATCTACTGCTGCTCCTGCTAAGAAAAGGTTGTTCAAGAAAACACCTTTTTCAAAAAAGGGAGGATCCTATCCTGCTTATAGTCAGAGAGCATCTTCTGCAGCTCAATTTCCTTCCAAACGTCAGCAATCCTCCAAACAGACCAAGGCAAAGGCTGCGAGGCCTGGTCCAGCCCAGCAATCTCAGCCCCCTCAGGGCCTTTGACTCTCTGCTAGAGACCTTAGCCTTCCTGGCTCTAGAAGGACCAGAGCCTTCCACCATTCCAGGAAGGTTATGTCACTTTGCTCCCAGATGGGGGCAAATCACAGCAGAGCATTGGACACTCTCCATCATAAGAGAGGGGTACAAACTTCATTTTTCCAGTTTGCCTCCTCTCACAAGAGTGCACCAGTTCAATTCTCCAACCTCCCTCCTCAGCCTGTTAGGGCAGGAGGTTGCCACTCTTCTAGCCCAGGGGGCAATAGAGGAAGTGCCTTCTCAACAATAGGGCACAGGGTTCTATTCCCCCTATTTTCTTATCCCAAAGAAAACAGTGGGCTTCAGACCCATTTCAGATCTCAGAGAGTTGAACAGATTCCTAGTCAAAGAGAAATTCAAGATGGTTTCTCTAGGAACTCTGCTGCCATACCTTCAGAGTCAGGATTTGCTTTGTTCTCTAGATCTCAAGGATGCGTACACTCATGTTCTCATCCATCCAACTCACAGAAGGTTCCTTCAGTTCCTTTTCCAGGAGAAGCACTATCAATACAGAGTGTTCCCCTTTGGCCTGGCCTCTGCACCAAGGGTGTTCACGAAATGCATGGCAGTGGTTGCTGCTTTTCTATGCACCCTGGGAATATTTGTCTTCCCTTATCTGGACGACTGGCTCATTCGAGCTCCCACTCAATCAGAGGCCAAGACTGCTCTAACCTGCACAATGCGTATCCTTCAGTATTTAGGGCTGGTAATAAACAACCCAAAATCCAATTTGATCCCTACTCAGTCCCTGGAGTTTATAGGGACACTACTGGATACCACAAAGGCAAGGGCCTATCTTCCCCAGGCCCGTTGCCTTCGCTTGATGCAGTTAGCTTCTCAAGCAGAGTCAAAACCCCTTCTAACTGCTCGAGAAATGTTACAGTTGCTAGGCCACATGGCATCCACCGTTCATGTGGTACCATATGCTCGCCTTCACATGAGAGCAGCTCAGTGGACTTTATCCACCCAATGGACCCAGGCATTAGGCTGCCTGTCAGACAAAATAGCAAACACAAGTCGCCTCATTTTGTCCCTCCAGTGGTGGAAGTCCCCTCAGAACCTGTTGCTGAGGTGTCCTTTTCAACAGCCTCTACCCCAGGCAACTCTTACAACAGATGCTTCTCCAATGGGCTGGGGAGCTCATCTTCAGGACCTCTCCACCCAGGGCATCTGGTCCCCACAGGAAACTTGTCTACATATCAATCTCTTAGAACTCAAAGCAATCTTCCTTGCTCTGCGAGTTTTCCACACCCTGCTCAGCCACAAGACAGTCCTTTTCCACACGGACAATCAGGTAGCCATGTTCTATATAAACAAGCAGGGAGGAACTGGCTCTCTGTCGCTTTGCAACGAAGCTCTGCGACTGTGGGCACTCGCCAGAGAGCATCACATTCATCTTCTGGCAGTCTATCTTCCAGGTGCTCAAAACTCTTGGGCGGACAGACTCAGTCGAGTTCTGCTTCCACACGAGTGGTCCCTACATATGGACCAGGTATCCAAGATTTTTCAAATTTGGGGAACCCCGGACATAGACCTCTTTGCAAGTCCGTGGAATGCCAAACTTCCCCGGTTCTGTTCCAGAACTCCGGCTCAGGGGGCTCAGGCAAGGGATGCTTTCCTCCTCCATTGGAGTCAAAACTTCCTGTATGCCTTTCCATCCATTCCCCTAATTCCCAAAACCCTGTTCAAGCTTCAGAGAGATAGAGGCCACATGATTCTCATAGCTCCACATTGGCCACGGCAAGTGTGGTACCCTCTGCTTCTACATCTCTCTCAAGCTCCCTCCCTAGAGTTAGGGTCTGCTCCAGACCTCCTCTCTCAGGAGGACGGAAAGTTGTGGCACCCCAATCCCTAGTCTCTGCATCTCAGGGCTTGGTTGCTGAAGGCCTAGATCTCCAGGATCTTCCTCTTTCTCAACAAGTGAAAGATGTTCTTTATGCTTCCAGAAAACCTTCTACTAGACGTTCTTACGCCTTCAAGTGGAAAAGGTTTACCATCTGGTGTTCTGGAAAGGGTCTTAACCCCCATTCAATACCTCTGGAATCGTTGCTGGAGTATCTCCTGCATCTGTCTAATGCAGGCCTTAAGACAAATTCAGTAAGAGTCCATCTGAGTGCTATTGCAGCTTCCCTCAAGCCTCTAAATGGACAACCTGTTTCCTCTCATCCCCTTGTAGCAAGGTTCATGAGAGGCCTCCTTTTAACAAAGCCTCCCATTAGACCACCTCCGGTGGCATGGGACTTAAATTTGGTTCTTGGTCAGCTTATGAAGCCGCCTTTTGAACCTTTAGCTGCTACCTCCTTGAAATACCTTTCTTGGAAGGTTATCTTTCTCATTGCAATCACATCAGCATGCCTCATCAGTGAATTGCAAGCACTAGTAGCTAATCCACCTTATACAAGGTTCCATCATGACAAGGTGGTCCTTAGGACTAATCCACACTTTATGCCTAAGGTGGTCTCGCCTTTTCACTTCAACCAAGAGGTCTACCTACCTGTCTTTTTTCCAGGGCCTCATGCATCAAGTGCAGAGAGGAATCTTCATACCCTGGACTGTAAAAGAGCTCTAGCTTTTTACTTACAGAGGACACAACAACATAGAAAGTCTTCTCAACTCTTTGTTGCTTTTGATCCTTCTCATTTGGGACAACCAGTCTCCAAGAGAACACTTTCCAACTGGATTGCCCAATGTATTTCTTTCGCCTATCAGAGCAAGAACATTTCTCTGGAGGGCCATGTCACAGCTCACAATGTGAGAGCCATGGCAGCCTCAATGGCTCACCTGAACTCTGTGTCTATCGATGACATCTGTCAAGCAGCCACTTGGGCCTTGGTTCATACCTTCACAGCCCATTACTGTTTGGACAAGGACTCCTGCAGGGATGCCTTGTTTGGTCAGGCTGTTCTCAAACACCTGTTCCATACTTAATCAACTCCTATCCACCATCCCTCAAGGGATGCCAGAGATCCAGGTGGGGAAGTGCAGCCCTGTCCCAGGGACACACAACTTATGGGCTCTCTCCCTGGCATCAAAAGCTAGGGAGTCCCCATATGTGAAGACTCATTCCTTCTTGTTCCTGGAGATAGCACAGTTACTTACCTGTAACAGGTGATCTCTGGGAACAGCAGGAATAAGTCTTCACAACCCACCCACCTCCCTTAGGAGTTGTCTCTCTCTCTCTATCTCTCTTCCTTTCCCTCTCTCTCCCTCTTTGTTTCAGCTATAAAACTCAACTGAGGAGAGACAGTTGGAAAGGCGGGAAGGCAGCACGCAGGCGCTGTGGGATGCTCCCAAAAGCTTTCTGATTGGACGCTGGGGAGCTTTCCTGCGCAGGCTCCGTCGGTACCGACGTACCCATATGTGAAGACTTATTCCTGCTGTTCCCAGAGATCACCTGTTACAGGTAAGTAACTGTGCTTTACTACTATTACTAGTTATTCAGCACTGCACGTATACACATAAGAAAAACAAAAAAACTCACTCCAATACAACACTATTTGTTTCTTCATCAAAACAACGTGTAAAGTGACATTCCTGTTGGTGCTAATATGGAACGGAGGTGGCACGGTCTCAGCCAACTCGGGCACAGGCACAAATAATCAAGACACAAGCCCAGATTTTGCTGCCAAACAAAAGCCCATTCACATCAATGACCTGTTGCCTCCTCCACCATATGCACATTTAAACACGCCATTGTAGCAGAAAATACACTTTCAAATGCACTTGCGGCCCAGCCCCCAATCACACTTAGCTTTTTAAAAAATCTTGAGGGAAATGGACCGCAAACTGCTGCCCCGACGTCAACCATAGAGCTCTCATACGTTTCGCAATCAAGTCGCTGCATCAGGGGAATTCTACTGCAAAACAGAAACAAACATACACATGTGATGGGTTGGGGTCAGTTTTGTTTCTGGTTTTAAATAGTGTGCAAGTGCATTTGAAAGTGTATTTTCTGCTACAATGGTGTGTTTAAATGTGCATATGGTGGAGGAGGCAACAGGTCATTGATGTGAATGGGCTTTTGTTTGGCAGCAAAATCTGGGCTTGTGTCTTGATTATTTGTGCCTGTGCCCGAGTTGGCTGAGACCGTGCCACCTCCGTTCCATATTAGCACCAACAGGAATGTCACTTTACACGTTGTTTTGATGAAGAAACAAATAGTGTTGTATTGGAGTGAGTTTTTTTGTTTTTCTGATTTTTACACTCTATAACTTGACCGTGGAATTTTCGTATACACATAAGAGACAGTCCCTGTATAATAGAGTGTACAAGCAATTCAAAACAAACACAACAGGGGACAAGTGGTAAGCTAAGAGGAAATGGTTGTAACACACCTCAGTCAGATTTGCACAAAAATGTAATCAATGAGTGAAGACAATAATTGAGTAGGACAACGGCAACACACGCAATTAAACTTGGTAATGTATTTTAAACAGGGACATGATAACCTGGGATTTTTCTGAGGTAATGGAGGGTCAAGTGACTTGTCCAAGGCCACAAGAAGTACTAGTGGGAATTGAGCCCTGATCTCTTGGTTCCCAGGCTGGTGCTCTGACCATCTGCTTTTCCACTCCACTCTAACTTTGTCTTGATTAGATTGTAAACTCTATCAAGTAGGGACTGTCTATATCTGTGTTTTTGTATGCACTGCGTATGCCTAGTAGCTCTTAATAAATGTTTATTAATTCTAATTAATAATAATAATAATAACAATAAGAAAAAAAAATCACATTTCTAACTGGTACAGTACCCAGTGGGATGGAGCTACCCATGGATTCAAGCTATATAAAGGGAGACCATTGCTACAGCTTTAACGAAGTGCTTGTACAGCTGCTTGATCCTTTGCAATGATCTACTCTACACTGTCCCAAGAGTCCTGAAAACATAAACTTACAGAAAGTTCACTGGTATGGCACTCCTCCTCAAGGCATTCTGACACCCAGGGCTGGTGATACCTGGTAAGCGGGGTAAGCGTGGCAGTGGAATACAAATCTCCAGGGGGGTGCCATAGCTAGCCACCCCCACCCCCCAAGGAGGAATACAAGTGTGGCCAGAGAAACAGAGCCTGTGTGTGGGACCAGCATGTCCTGCAGGCCGAAGGCTGTGCAAGGCTGCGATCGCTGCCTTAAACAGCCTCTGCACGTGGGACAAGCTGCTCCTGAAGGCTGGTTCAGTCCTCTCTCTGCAGCGATTGCTGCCTTAAAGGATCTCTGCCTGTAGGACACACTATTCCCGCAGGCAGGCTCGGCCCGCTCTTGGCCACAAACACTGCAGGGCTCAGCCCTTAGCAGCCATAAACCACAGTGATGGCAGCCAAGAGCCTGCCTTTGGGAGTAGCATGTCCAATGGGCAGAGGTCTGTAGTGCTGGTACCCCTGCAATTCTGCGCCTGCAGATCTCCGGCCTGCTTAGCATCTGAAGCCTGAACCAAAACTGACCAAACAAGATGGTTTCCTGCTACAAAGGACTTTTGCTGTGCTTACAGTCTGTAAACGGGGGCGCTGGGTGAGAATGTCCACAGTCTTGGCAAAGGCAAATATTAGTATGACTTGCAAAGGATTGTGGGAAATGTAGTCCATTCATACCAGAATCAGCCGTTCACAAATAAATGAGTTGTGCTTGCTCGAGTGTAAGCAAAGAAAATATTTTATTTATGGGGTTATTTCTCCCACACAGATTTACTTGGTAGCACAAAAGGATACTTGCTTTCAGTATTATACTTAGGAAAAACAAATCATGATCAGCAACTGAACTTCTTAAGCAATCAATCAAACAATAAAGACCTTGATGGGAACAGAAAGGTCTTTCTGTGGGCTCCTGCTAATACCTTTTAGCAGTACTCCAAAAACAAAACAAAACCCAAAAAGTAATCAAAAACTGTTCTTTTTCAAGGATAACTTCTTGTATTTTCACACACACCCAGAAGTGTCCTTTCAGAGCTCACATGCAATTATGCAAGGCTTAATTGCTAACAATTAACCAGCTGCAAACCTCTTGGCTGGTTTACTTTCTATACGTGGCTCAAATCCTACCCTAAAGCTTTCTTGTAAACTTTTCTGGGTAGATAAAAGAACAAGATATATTTCTTTTTGATGGTTGTTGTATTTGTGAAAGTATATTACCACAGCAGCCTAGACAGAGAGCAATCCATGTAATCACACTGTTCATTTAAAATATCTCCTTCCTCTTCAACTATCATAGAATCAATATCATAGACTGGCTCAGTGGAATTTCTTAATGGAGCACTCTCAGGACAATACTTGTTTCCCTGCTGTCTTCCAAGTGAAGAGCTAGGGCATAGATCAGTGTTCATACCTGAGCTTCCATTGCTGTTAGGGTTCCTCTCCAGATATCCTGGCCAGTATGTAGTCCAGTTTTTATGTCCGGCCTTCCAATCAAGATCCCTGGACACTGGGTCTCTCTTCACATACCTTCTTGCACTGGTCTTAGGGCCCCTTCCAAATGCAGCCGTCTCCCTCACAGGTGCCGTCCGGGGATTCCTGGCTCTGTAACCCCACTCATCTGGTTTCCTCCAGTCCAATGGAGTATGCTTGCCTCTGGAATGACTCCCCACACACGTACTGCTATGGACTCCTTTAGACCTCCAAGATGCTTTTCTCTTCTTTCTTCCACGCTGCTTCTTGCTCTCTCTGTCCTTGAGCTCTGGGTTCCTCATCAACTCCAACTCCAGCTCTCTGGTCTGCAACTGCTTCTGCCTCTGCTGATTCTGTGTAGAATAGGTTTTACTTTTAACCTGCTTAGAGGGATACTCCACCCTAGCACAGCTCAGCTGTGCTGAATCAAGCCCTGCCCTTGGAGATGAGTGATTGTGGATTACCTCATAGCTCTCCTGATTGAACACACGTTTCCCCACTTCAGCTCTTCTAGTGGCTGTTTGAAACCTGGTGCATTCTGGGACTGGTAGTCTTTTATGGAAACATTCTGTTTTATTATTTCTACCAGAAAAGACAGGTTGCTTGTTCAGAGCCAATTCACCTCTATTACAGCTCCTTCCTGAACTATGATAAGCTTCCTTATCACAAGTCTCAGACCTGACCTTCACACAGATGCTTGGCAAGTGATCATACCTGAGCATACAGAAGACTATTGCTTCTGTCCAATTAGTTTCCTAGGCCAATTAGTTGTCTACATGGAAGAACATCTGCTTCTCTGATCTTCATCATCCACTAACGATGCTACTGGCCTTGGGATGCCTGGAACTGCATACTGTTATTTTCCCTCATTATGGCTCCTAGGTCTGCAGGATGAACACCTATTCATTATCTTCTGATTCACTGAGAACACCTCGGATTGTCTTGTGCCAACGAATCACCAGACCTATGACAGAGACTCATCACAAAGAATAATACAGTCTGCGCAGAAGAACTTTCGTGCCTTTTTGCTGTTTGTGCCCTGCTTACCTTGTGTCTGCTACCTGATCTGTCTGCAAGACAGACACACTACGTGTGTGCAAGGCTGTTCTCCTAAGGACTGAGATAAGACTTTCACAGATACCTTTGATTCTGTGTTCTCCCGCGACTCACCTCCAAAAGGGCTGTAGTCTGCGTTATCTAGCTTAGCTGCCTTCTTGGACTTGTGCTGCTCCAGAGTTTCCGGACCCCAGCCACCAGAGTGCTAGACGAAGCTAAGGTACAGTCTTCTCTCTCCTCCTCCGGATGGGTAATGGTTAGCTAGAAACTTATTCCATAACTTTTCTCAGTGCAGAGCGAATCAGTGACTTCTGGTTACTAATTAGTGATTTATCACTTTGTCTAATCGTAATTCTGTGTTGCAACAAACTGCTACCTCATATTTCTAATTATATATCTTTAGCTATATGTCTGTATATTTTTCTACCTTGCTGTCCATAATAAATAATTTATTTATATATATTGTGATAAGGAAGCTTATCATAGCTCAGGAAGGAGCTATAGAAAAGGTGCAGTGACTCTGAACAAGCAACCTGTCAGTTCTGGTAGAAATAAGAAAACAGAATTTTCCCATAAAAGACTACCAGTCCCAGAATGCACCAGGTTTCCAACAGCCATTAGAGGAGCTGAAGTGGGGAAACATGTGTTCAATCAGGAGGGCTATGAGGTAATCCCTAAGCACTCATCTCAAAGGGCAGGGCCTGATTCAGCACAGCTGCGCTGTATTAGGGAGGAGCACTCATCTAAGCAGAATAAAGGTAGAGTTTATTCTACAGAGAATTATCCTGAGAATCAGCTTGAGCTTGATCATCTTCATCATCAGGAGGATCATCAGAAGCAGAAGCCAAACCGGACGGACAGAGAGGGAAAGAAACCCTTTGGAAGAAAGAGGAGAAAAGCCTTTGAGAGGTCTAGAAGAGTCCAGAGCAGTACGTATACTGGGAGGCATTCCAAGGGCCAGCATACACCATTGGACTGGGGAAAGCCAGAGGAATGGTGCTGCAGAGCTAGGAATCTCCAGACGGTACCTGTGAGAGAGACGGCTGCACGTGGAAGGGACCCTAAGACCCGTGCCAGAAGGTATGTGAAGAGAGATCCAGTGTCCAGGGATCTGGATTGGAAGGCTGGACATAAGAACTGGACTACATACTGGCCAGGCTATATAGAGAGGAACTCTAACAGCAATGGAAGCTCAGGTATGAACACTGATCTATGCCCTAGCTATAACCTTGAAAGACAGCAGGGAAACAAGTATTCTCCTGAAAGTGCTCCATTGGGAGATTCATCTGTGCCAATCCATGACATTGAACCCATGCTTGTTGAAGAAGAGGGGGCGATAGCAGATGAAGAATCTGTTTACATGGACTGCTCTCTGTCTAAACTCCTTTGGTGATTTTCTGTTATAAAGTACAGCAACCATCACAAAGAAATACAAACTTGTTCTTTAATCTACTCAGAAAAGCTCATGAGTAAGATTTCTAGCCACGCAGTAGAAAGCAAGCCAGCTAAGGGGTTTCAGCTGGATAACTGCTAGCAATTGAGCCTTACCTAATTGCTTGTGAGCTAGGAGAGAATCACTTCTGAATCTATGTAGGAAGATATAAGAAGTTAACCTGAAAAGAACAGTTTTTTTTCTTTCTTTGTGGCTTTTGGTTTGTTGTTTGATACTTGCTAAGAGAATATTAGCTAAGCCTACAAAAAAGACCAGTTTGTTATCAACCAGTCTTATTTCTTTTGCTTTGATTGCCTGATAAGTTAAAATGTTGTTTTCCTGATTTTGTTTTTTTCAAGTTTAACACTGAAAGCAAGTAACCTGATTTATGTGCTACCAAGCATATCTGTGTTGGGAGAAATAACCCCATAAATAAATATCCTATTGGCTTTACCCTTGAGCACAACTAAATTATTGTGAGCAGCTGTGTCGGGTGTGAATGGACTGCATTGCCCACAATCCCTTGCCAATCATATTGACATATGCACTTGCCGAGCCTGTGAACATTCTCACCCAGGCAGCCGTCTGACAATATATATATATATATATATATATATATATATATATATATATTTATATTTATATATTTATTTATTTATTTCAAGTCTTTTCTATACTGCACTTTTCAAATTCAGCTCGGTTTACAAGTAACATCAACTTTGTCCAGGCACGGGGGCCCGCACTGGACTTACAGAGAACAAGGGTTGATAAACTTGGGTTAAACTGGGTAAACTATATACAGGATGTAGGCTAGTTATTTACATTCTGAGTTACTATAAACATTCTTAATTACTATGTACATGGTCCTGCTCGAGTTCGGCTAGAGCTATCGTGTTGTGCTAGTGTCATGTATAATGGGTAGCGAGGGGTGGCTATTTAATTGACTGGGGATGGGTGGTCGTTGTGTGGTGCCGTAGTGTTGCAGTAAGAGGTGATGTTTGAGGGCCTTCCTGAAAGTGGTAAGGTCTGTAATGGAACGAATGTTAGGTGGGAGTGCATTCCAGTATGAATGAGCGTAGTACTCAAAAGCTCTCTTTTTTGTGGACTGTGAGCATTTTGTGATCTTGCTGGGGATACTCAGGGTGTTTACAGTGGCTGATCTTCTGGCTCTATTTGTGGGAGTGGGGATGATGAGGTCCGTGATGGAGGAGGAGGTGATTCTATTGATGGCTTTGAATGTCATCATCAGGGTCTTGAAGGTAATTCTGCAGTTGACTGGCAGCCAGTGAAGGTGCTTTAGAATTGGTGTTATGTGGTCCCTCTTGGCTGCGCCGTGTAAAATTCTGGCTGCGGCATTCATGGCTAGTTGTAGTGGGATCAGCGCGCTCTTTGGTAGTCCCTGTAGGATGATATTGGCATAATCGAAATGAGGGATGATTAGTGCCTGGTAGACTGTCCTAAAGTCATCTGGGTCTAGCAGAGGTCGTAGGTGGCGGATTGTGCGAATCTTAAGGTATACTGCCTTGACGGTGTTATTTATATGGGCTTTCATGTTTAGTTGTTGATCGAGTGTTATCCCTAGGTAGCGGATGGTTGGCTTGCTTTGAAGTTCGGCATCTCTTACTTTTAGTACTGCCGGTGGTGTGAAAGATTGATCTCTGGTAATGAATAGCGCCTCAGTTTTCTTAAAATTTATTCTAAGGTTTTGGGTGTACAGCCAGTCTGCTATAGCGCTGAAGCAAGTAGCGCTGAAGCAAGTATATACAGACGAGACTTCTTCCGGGGCTCATTACCAGCAAACCTTTGGGCTGGGTATCAGTAGCTAATTACCCCCAGACATAACTGAGAGCATTATTATTTTTGTGCTACTAATAATCCTTATAGGTCCTTTAAGGGAGCAATGGAGGCAGAGAGAGGGCCAAGCCTGCATGCGGGAGTAGCATTTCCACAGACAGAGTCTCTTTAAGGCTTAAAGATCCTCAGCCCATGGGACATGCTACTTTTGTAGGCAGGCTAAGATCTCTCTTGGCCATGAGCTGGGGGGAGTAGATGGGGTGGCATTGGTGGGTGGAGGAGATATATTGGGTACTGGGGGACAGACGGGATAGACACGGGGGTAATAAGGGGAGGGGGAAATACAGAACATAGGGCTAATAGGGAGAGAGAGGGGAAAAGATGGAAAGAGACAGAGAAATGCTTGACATGGGAGTAATAGTCAGGGGATGGGATGGAATGGTATGGTATAGAAATGGGGGAGAAACTGGACTCAGGGAAATAGGAAGGGAGAGGACAGATATGGAAGGATAGAGAAAGAGAGAGTGGAGATGATGGAGGGAAAGAGAGAGAGAGGCACTGGATTTGAATGGGGGGAATGGAGAGAGTGAATGAGACTGGGGAATAATGGACCAGGAAAAAAAAGGTGAAGAATGGGAGGACTGGGGTGAGGGTTGAAAAGTGGGTAGGTAGATAGAGTAAGAAAGAGAGAAATTGAGGACTGCATAGTAAGAAAGGGTAGTGAAATCTGAATAGACAAAAAGAGAGAAAAATAAGTGGAAGAAAGCTGAATGGAAAAGATCAATATCCAAGATGGAAGAAAGTGAAGAAAACAAAAGAGGAGACAAGAAATGGCAGATGGACTTGAGACCATAGAAAGAGAACTAAGAGAAGATAGAGGAAAGCAGAAACCTCAGATTGTGACAAGCATGATTAGAGCATAAAATGGTCAAACAAGAAAGGGAGAAAAAAAATTGTTTTCAATTTAGTGATTGGACTTTGTGCTATCTTTATATTTTATACAGTATGGGTGTCATTCAGTGGCACAAATAGCGGGAATGGACATCCAGATTGGACATCCATCCCTGCTATTCGCTCCCCTGCTGGTCCCTGCTAATACCTCCCCGTACAAATAGCTCATTCTTATAAGGAGGCTTAGACATGGTCAGGGGGGAGGGGGCATTTAAGTGGAGAAACTCAGAGAGGAGGTGGCGAGACTGAGGAGCATTCAAGACAGTGAGACGTACATAGATGAGATACTTCTTGCAACATCCAAGCTCTCCAACAGAGGAGAAGATGGGAGCCTACAGAATGACGAAGGCTGGACACAAGTCATCAGGGTCTGCAGAATTACCAAACCAACTCCTCGGCCCTTGAAATGAGGAACCATTATGCAGCCCTGGAAGTGGAGGAGGTGAAAGCATCCCTGGAAGAACCAGAGCTGGAGCACCCCAAAGTTGCAGAATCACTGACGACAAAGAAGTGAAGGGTAGTGGTTGTTGCTTACTCTCTTCTGAAGGGCACTGAGGCGTCCATCTGCTGACCAGACTTGGTCCAGAAAGGTATGCTGTTTGCCAGGTGCCAAAATCCGAGATGTTACGGAGAGTTTGCTGAGACTCATCAAGCCCACAGTCTATTACCCAATGTTGCTAATCCATGTCGGCACAAATGATTCTGTCAGGTATCTCTCTGAGTGTATCAAAAGTGACTTCATGGCTCTGGGACAGAGGGTGAAGCAGATAGGGGTGTAGGTGGTGTTCTCTTCAATCCTCCTTGTTGAGGGTAAAGGCTAAGGCATAGAAGCTCGAATCCTGGACATGAATGCATGGCTACATGGATGGTGTCATTGAGAGCGTTTTGGTTTCCTGGACTATGGGATGCTCTTACAAGGGTTGCAGAGCAGAGATGGCATCCATCTGTCCAAGAAAGGTCGATGTGTCTTCAGTAGCAGACTGGCTAAACTACTGAAGAGGGCTTTAAACTAGATTTGTTGGGGATGGGTGAGGAAAGCCTCCAGGTAAGTGAAAGTCCCCAGGTAAGTGAAACATTTAAGACCTTTATGGAAATGGATAAAAGGGGCAAAATATGGAAAGTGGTGTGTATAAATGTCTGTAGCATGGGAAATAAGATCCCAGATGTTGAAGCTTTAATGGGAGAGGCTGACTTGGACTTAGTGGCAGTTACAGAAACATGGTTCACAGAAAACCATGACTAGGATGTAACTATACCAGGCTATACTTTATTCAGAAAGGACAGGGTAGGAAGAAGGGGAGGAGGACTGGCACTATTTGTAAAAAATAATATTAAAGCTTTGGAACTACAGAGCTTAAAAGGGAGAGAGGAGGCACAGTGGCTTAAACTAGAAAGAGGGAAAGAGAAATCTAATTGCATTGGCATGATATGTAGACCTCCCTCACAGGAGGAAGAGATGGACGGAGAGTTAATTAAAGACATACGCAGCATTGCTATGAAAGGGGAAGTACTACTGATAGGGGATTTCAATATGCCAGATGTCGAATGGCACATTCCTGCTGCAGTATCATCTAGAAGTAAGAAGATCCTGGTTTCTCTACAGGGATAACTATTCAGGCAACTGGTAACAGAACCCACACGTGAAGGGACCATACTGGACTTGGTGCTTACCAATGGTGAAAGTGTTTCTGATGTTATAGTGGGAGATCATTTGCATCCAGTGATCACCGGATGGTGTGGTTCAGTATTAGACGTAGGGCTGATAAAATCCATTCAAAAGCAAGGGTCTTAGATTTTAGGAAAACTAACTTTGCCAAGATGGGCCAATACCTCAGGGAGTCGTTAGCGGGATGGGAACATCAGGGGGATGTAGAAAAATAGTGGGCAAAACTGAAAGGAGATATTTTAAGGGCAACCAACCTTTTTGTTAAAATGGTAAATAAAGGTAATAGGAAAAGGAGACCGCTATGGTTTTTGACAGTAGCTGAAAAGGTGAAGAAAATGAGGGAGGCCTTCATGAAATACAAGAGATCACAGAGAGAGGAAGACAGGCATCTATATTTGGAAAAACTTAGAGAAGCTAGCAAAGTAGTCAGGAAATCAAAGATTCAAAAAGAGGAGGAAATAGCCAATGTAATAACATAGTAACATAGTAAATGACGGCAGATAAAGACCAGTATGGTCCATCTAGTCTGAACCAGTACGATGTCGAGTAGGTACAACTGCCACTCTGTGCAGGCCCCCCTTCCCCATGTCTTTGTTTAGGGGTGATCCCACCACTCCTTGTAGTACACCCCTATTTGTTAAGGAATTAGATGGTTCAGATTATTTTGATCTTCTCTTGTTGGGGGGATAAGACTTTTTCAGATATGTTATTGAGAAGAGGAAGGGCAAAAGTGGTATTGTCAGACTCGAGGGTGGAGGAATATGTAGAAACTGATGAGGATAAAGCAGAATTGCTTAACAAATATTTCTGTTCTGTGTTCACAGATTAAGAACCAGGAGCAGAACCTCAGAAAACACCCACAAACAGGAACAGAAGCGAGGGGCATCTTGAACAATTTTCAGAAGACTGTGTTCATGAGAAACTAGCTAAACTTGGTACGCAAAGCGATGGGACCAGATGGGATATACCCTAGAATACTGAAGGAACTTGAGGACGTTCTAGCAGCTCCACTGACTGACCTTTTCAATGCCTCTTTGGAATTGGGAGTAGTGCTAAAGGATTGGAGAGAGGCACATGTGGTCCCTTTACACAAAAGCGGAAGTAAGGATGTTGAAAACTACAGGCCGGTAAACCCAGCGGCGCGCACTGAGGGTAAACGACAGCATTTCCTGTCTCATTTACCCTCAGCGCGCGCCAGGCTCACCTTTAACAGAGCCACGGGAAGAAAGGAAATGCAGTTCTTTCTTGTGACTCTGCAGAGCCAGGACGCCGTATCGGTTAGGCAATTGCGGGGCCTCCCGTGGAGGAGGGAGAACGGCTAGGACTTGAAATGGGCTTATCTCAGTCTGGGTTAGTGTTATAATGGGCTAATGGGAAGCTAGCACTGGAAATAGACAGATTGGGGAGGGGCTAGGACTGGTAATGTGCTGATTAGATGGGCTAGGACTGGTAATGGGCTGAAGGGGGACTAGCACTAGAAATAGGCAGATTGGGGCAACTAGCACTGGAAATGGGCATATTGGGGGGCTAGGACTGGGAATGGGCTGATTGAGGAGAGGGTCTGGGACTGATAATGAGCTGAGGGGGGACTAGCACTGGAAATGGGCCGATTGGGAGGTGAGGGGCTAGGACTGGTAATGAGCTGATTAGGGGAGGCTAGTAATGGACTGATGGAGGGGGGAGTTAAGACTGGTAATGGACTGAAGGGGGTTAGTATTGGAAATGGGATGACAGTGGGTGGGGGCTAGAACTGAAAATGGGCTGATAGTGGAGCCTAGGACTGGTAATGGGCTGATGGGGAGGTAGGACTGGTAATTGGCTGATTAGGGGAGGTTAGCACTGGTAATGGGGTAGAGAGGGGACTAGCACTGGAAGTGGACTGATGGTGGGCTAGCACTGGAAGTGAGCTGATTGGGAGGGGCTTCGACTGGAAATGGGCTGAAGGGGGGGCTAGGACTGGAAAGGGCTGATGGGGAGGGGAGGGAGGAGAGAGCTGCTGGCCCTGGAAGAAGACTGGGGGGCTAGAACTGGAAATGGACATGGCAGGGAGAGAGGATAGAGCTGCTGGCTCTGGAAGAAAACTGGGGGCTAGGGATACAAATGGACTGATGTGGGGGGGGGGGGAGAATGGGACTGGAAGGGAGTGGATGCTGAGAGGGGTTGCCATGGTATTTGGACTACAAGGGGCTGAACAGTGGGGAAAGAGGGGGACTGGAAGGGAATGGACACCAGTGGCAGTCATGGAAATGCAAGTTGACACTGGAAGGTACTGGGAGGGAGGACTAGAAAGGGGCTG
This sequence comes from Ichthyophis bannanicus, assembly GCA_033557465.1. NCBI lineage: Eukaryota > Metazoa > Chordata > Amphibia > Gymnophiona > Ichthyophiidae > Ichthyophis > Ichthyophis bannanicus. The sequence goes on from CM066035.1 coordinate 53,347,702, forward strand.
ATACTGGGAAGGGTTACTGGAACTGTAAAAAGGCTGATGGAAGGAAGTGAAGAAAACAGAAGAAGAGATAAGAAGTGACAGATGGACTATAGACCACAGAGAGAGAGCTAATAGAAGACATGAAAGCAGAAGCTCAGATCGGGACCAGCATGATCAGAGAATAAAATAGTCAGACAACAAAGGTATAAAAAATAATTTTATTTTCATTTTAGTGATTGGACTTTGTGCTATCTTTATATTTTACACAGTATGGGGAACTGCATCTCTATCTGATGTTGCACTGCATGCAGAGTCTGGCTTCTTGGGGTTTCAGTTTAATTTTTCTTTACATATTTTTATTTTAGGTTGTGGTCACTTATTCTGTACTTGGTGAGGGTCTGTGTTCTGAGTGTGTGATTGAGGCCAGGTGTTCTGTTAACATGGAGTTTGTACATAGGGATCTATTGAGGCAGCCGGAAAGGCAGCTGTGAGAGAACCCCCCCCCTCCCCCCTTGGGCTGTAGCGAAACAACATTTACACATACCCTTTCTCCCAGTAGACCAGAGCATACTAGTTTAGACAGGTCACTCAGGAATGCTTTAGGAGAGCCCACTGCCCCCCCCCCTTCAGGGGCTACTGATTGGTGAAGAAGAGATACCTGGGGTGAATGGGAAGGTAGCAAGGGGGTTTGAGAACGTACTGTATATAAGACAGTGTGGGACGTCATTTAGGGGCTCAGATCTTTTGTCCAGGGTGCCGGCTCTGTCTGAGTCCTGTGTACACAATAAAAGATCCTGTTTGCATTCTAGTCTGTGTGTTCCTTCCGAGGGTGTGGGAGACAGGGTTCCTGCTTCATTTTGGTGCGTGGCCGGGAAGTCCTCTCTCCTCACACCCGCGGAGGGAACCTCTCTGCAGTTCTGCAGGACCGGGCCTCGGCCATCCGGTGACCGGCCCCCAGGTCGTCGATGATCCTTGGTGCCACCGGGTCCCTTGTGTCCGGAAGGACTCCTTGACGCGTCTGGCTGGTCGGTCCCGGCGGGCTGATTACTCCGTTTGAAATCCGGCAGGATAGACTGGCATCCAAACATTCTCCGGCCGGAGGTCTGGTGAGTACTACTGCCTTTCTGTTTTTGGTAGTTCTGTGAGTCTGGAAATCCTGGTAATCTGTAAACCTGTTGCGGATTGATCACCCACACGAGCAGTCCGAGTAAGGACCCCAGGGGTTCTGAAACCATCGCTCGTCCAGTCTGTGCTGAGGGGGGGGTGGGGGAAGGAAGGGTAGCTGTGTATATGTGTACCTGTTGTTAATGTGTTTCTGTCCTCCCCTTCTCCCTTTGTTTCCTTTGTTGTCCTGTGCGTGAGGTCCGAGTAACTAGGCTCTCCAAGTGCTCCCTCCTCCCCTTGGGGAGGCGGAGTCCAGGTTCGGGCATGCATTTCTTTTTTTTCTCCTCTCAAATGTCCTGTTCAGTATTCAGTGTGTCTGTCTGTTTGTCGGTTTAACCCTGTGTGAGCTGGAAATACTGCCAGTGTTACTGCATTGAGAATTGTGCATTGTGATTGTGATTAGAGCATATTGTGATTAGAGCATGGGGGCAGGAGAATCTAAAGGGCAGACACCCCTGCAGTGCATGCTCTGTAATTTTAAGTCTGGGTTTGGAGAGGATTACGGGGTTTCACTCTCTGCCTCTCGATTGTCTGTTTTATGTGAACGGGAGTGGCCAGCCTTAGTGAAGCTGTGGCCTCCTGAGGGGTCCACTGATCTGTCTACTGTGTTTCTAGTCCATCAGATTGTAGTGAAGGAACACCCGGATCAGTTTCCCTATATTGATTCATGGCTGGTCATATGCCAGAAACACTAATTAATAGGTCTGATTCCAGAGGGTATAGATATTAATCAAAATGAAAAATAAGCCCTCAACTTATACTTAGAAGGATATTGATAATTATCACACTATGTTAATTAAGCAAGCATTGCCTCACTCTATCACTTGAATACGAATTAACCAGTGACAAGAGGTCTCAGACTTCCAGCGGCAATGCTCCAATGATTTTTACGAGCAATGTGCCTGATTGCATCAACGACCTCAATACGTCTCTGGGTTTTTCCCTTTTCTTTCTTCTTTTTGTACTTAAAAATTCACTTTCAACGTTATCTATTTATCTCTTGCAATGCTTAAATGATATGAATTTTATCCCATGTCTTGAAATCCTCTAAAGCTTTTGAACTGTCACATCTCAATCTTTTAATGCCATACTTGAGAATGTGCTTCACAGCTAAATCAATATGTATTTCTGCTTATTCATGCGTGCATTTTCATTTACTAATCGTAGCATTTAATTCTTGCTTATCTGGTCATCGCTGATCATTTCCCCGACGTCATCTAATAGGTGCCGCACTTTGCGTTTCGTTAATCTTCTTCAGGGGGAATTAAAATGATCACAGCACGATTTATTACTGCACAGCTGAACTGTTAATAGCACGATCTACAACACAAAATTTATTTACACGTCAGTTTACCCAATGCAACTATATTGCAGACTTGAACAGGATGTTGCTATTTCTACTAAATCACCTACCTATGAAACTCGCGGTTATTCTTTACATTTGCAGTCATCAGGACTTCCTTCTAACCTGGTTTGCTGAATGTCCCAAAAACGCCGCGCATGCGGGTGGCTATACTCGCCAAAATTTAAAAGGCATCGACGTCATTCGAGCAGCCAATCAAATGATAGTACCTGCCCATTGAAAGACTCACTTGATTAGACAGTGTCATGCTTCCAACTTAAATACAAGCCCGCCATTCAATCCAATTGTTCAAACCTGCGGCTCCCACCGTGCCTAAACGGAAAATCCATCGCTGCTCATGAATCACCAAAGTTTGAGCTCGAGTTTTCCCTCCTTGTCCAGCCATCACCCTGTCAATCACGAAACATCTGAGATCAGTAAACTGATGTTGGTATTCTACACAATGTGCCACTATGGGGGCCTCTAATGATTTGCACTTGAGCCGGCTCCTATGCTCGTTAATCCTCACTCTTAATGATCTTTCAGTTTTCCCTATGTAGAGAAGTTTGCACGGGCACCTCAAGGCATACACTACATAATCAGAGGTACATGTCGTTGAACATTTCAAAATGTGCAATTGCCCTTGATATTCAAATTGTGTAAGCTCTTCAGTTATCATGCAAATATTGCATGCTCCACATGGTTTATGACCTCTTGTTTCTGACTCGACGGTTCCTGATAAGGATCTTAACCGTGTTGGACTCAAACTATCTTTTAAATTAGAGTGTCTGGTCCACACGCACCGCACTGTTTTGTCCTCAAGTCCTGGTACTGTCCTTAGTACATTTTGATGTTTTCTTATAATGCGTTTCACATCTCCACTAAAGGGAGAAAATTTGGTGATCAGATTGATAGTATTCTCATCCATCAGGGATCTCTTCTGTTTGACTTGTAACAATAGGGCTCTATTATTGAACAGAGCACGTTTATAAGCTGTTTTAACGATTGATCGGGGATACCCTCTATCATAAAGATCTTTCATCAATTTTTTTGCCTGGAACTTATACTCTTCCGTACTTGAGCAATTCCTTCTGTATCTTATAAATTGGGAGAAGGGTAAACTGTCCCGCAGCTGTCTTGGATGATTGCTATGATAGTGCAGAATTGTGTTCCTGTCCGTGGGTTTTTTGTGTATGGAAGTCAACCAACCATTTGGACTCTTTTTTACTGTAACATCTAGAAACACAATTCGTTGCGAATGGCTTGTTGAGGTAAATTTTATGTTGGAATCCACCTGATTCAACCAATCCACAAATGAATTGAATTCAATCTCCGAACCATTCCATAACAGGAAAACGTCATCTATGAATCTTTTCCACAAAAGCAGTTGCGATTGGTATGGAGAATTGTCCAACCACTTACTCTCGAACCCATACATATACAGATTGGCCACTGAAGGGGCACATGTGGCTCCCATGGCCATTCCTGATCGCTGTTGGTAGAACATCCCCTCAAACTCAAAATAGTTGAAAAAAATTGTAAGTTCTGCCAAATCCGAGATAAATTCCAACTGGTTGGAAGATAAATGTGCTTGCTCGCGTAAAGATGTCATTATCGCTGTATGGGCTGCTTGTTGAGGAATGCTAGTATACAACGCAGCGACGTCCAAAGTGGCAAGCAACACCGATTCGTTAGATGCCAGCCCTGAAAACTCTTCTAAAACGTTCAAAAAATGGGAGGTATCTCGAAGATAGGATGGTATTGCTGGCATTAGAGGTCGCAAGTAGGAATCAATATAAATCGATAATGGCTCTAACACTGAACCTTTTGTGGAGACAATCGGCCTCCCCGGGGGTTTGTTCACATCCTTATGGATCTTCGGAACCAAATATAGACGTGCTGCAACTGGAGAAGGTTCATTTAAGAATCTATGCTCCTTCTTAGTTATAACTGTTAGCTCCAAAGCTCTTCGTGTTAGATTTTTAATTCGTTCTTGTACTTCCTTGGTAGGATCCTGAGATAGAGTTATATACACTTCAGATTGTGATAATTGACGAACTGCTTCCTGTATATACTGCTCTCGGTCCATAACAACCGTGGCTCCCCCTTTGTCCGCTCTTTTGATAACTAAATCAGTACGAGCCTTTAGTTCTTGCATCGCATTCCATTCAGATGTTGTAAGCCGTTGAGATTTCTTAGACCTATGTTGTTCCAAACACTGTATATCCTTAAGAACTAATTCTTTGAATATAGTTAACGCTGCAGGTGGAGGTTCTGGAGGACACCACGTAGAACGAATGGGTAACTGGAGTCTATGAGAATCTTGATATGACTCAATTGATTGATCCTTATTACCTTGAGAACAAAAATAGGACTTCAGATGCAATTTACGCATAAGATTTTCCAGATCCACTCGGAACTGGAAACTATCAAAAAACGTTACAGGCACAAATGACAAGCCTTTATTTAATAATGTTTCATGATCATGAGATAATTGTGCCTTCGAAATGTTGATTACTAAGGAATGTTGTATTGAACCTGATCTCCCAATCGTTGTATGGTGTGCTATATCCCTTCCAGAGACGAGTCCCCTTGAATGGGGACCAGACCAACGGGGGACCTTCGAACAGTTAAAGAGGGCGTTGTTATCGTCACCAGCCTTGGGCCTTCCGGATGTCACTAAGCCCTTCACTCTTTATGTGCATGAAGCAGCAGGCACAGCTCTAGGGGTCTTGACTCAACAGCTGGGATCCTGGCCATGCCCGGTCGCCTACCTGTCTAAACAGCTGGATCCATTGGCCAAGGGATGGCCACCCTGTTTAAGAGCAATAGCAGCAACAGCCATATTGGTGGAAGAGTCGGATAAACTATCCATGGGCCAAGACCTCTTAGTCACCGTCCCACATTCTGTCCAAACTTTACTGGAACATAAAGGAAGCCACTGGTTTACCAGCTCCCGGATGTTAAAATACCAGAGTATGTTATGGGGAAACCCCAGAGTGCGGATAACCACCAGTCAAGCCTTAAATCCTGCCATGTTCCTGCCTGTCGGCCCAGGACCACCTGATCACGACTGCCTGGAAGTAATGGACACGATCTTTTCCAGTCGCCCTGATCTGACAGACATGCCACTAAACAACCCGGATGAGATCTACTTTGTGGATGGAAGCAGTCTGGTAGTGGAAGGCCACAGGTGTGCGGGGTACGCGGTGGTGACGATGGAAGTAATAGTCGAAGCTCAGCCACTGCCCTCGGGCACTTCCGCACAGATGGCGGAACTCATTGCCTTCACCCGTGCTCTAACCCTTGGGACAAACCTTCATGTAAACATATACACAGATTCCCGATATGCCTTTGCCACTCTCCATGCCCATGGTGCTCTATACAAGGAAAGGGGGTTGATCACTGCAGCTGGATCCAAAATTAAGAATGGTCCCCAAGTAGTGGCCCTGTTAGAAGCAGTCTGGTATCCCAAAGCTGTAGCAGTCATGCACTGTAAAGGCCATCAGAAGGGGAACGACGGGATAGCCAAGGGCAATAGACGGGCTGATGCAGAAGCCCGTCGGGTCATGATTGCCTGTTTGTCTCAGCCCTACTCTGAGAGCTCCGAAGATATGCAAGTCCCCCTGTTCCCAGTCCCGTTAAGTCGATGGGCCAAAAGATACACTACACGGGAAATGGATTTCTTCTGTCAGGAGGAGGGTGGGGTATTACACTCCGATGGTTGGATAAGATTACCTGGAAAGGGAACAGCCCCAGTGATAGTCATCCCAGACAGCCTTGCCCCAGCTTTCCTGTCATCCTTCCATCAGACTACTCACTTTGGCAAGACAGCCATGGAAACTACTCTCCGCCCATATTTCTTTATTTCCTGCTTATCTTCCCTGGCAGCCGCAACTGTTAGGCAATGTACCATGTGTGCTAAGAACAATGAAAAAAGGACTGTTACTTCTGGAGAGAAATCTGCAACTGTGAGTATATACTTCTGGTAATTTTCTAAAAAGAATTCTTTGTATTAAAGCTACTTAATCTGTGAACCCACTGTTTTTTGTTGGATCAGTTAGGGCCTAGTAGCAGCAATTAAAGTTTGAATTTAAAGCACAGAGGAGAACTTTCTGGTTACATTTCATACCCAGCAGAGAGCTTGTAGTTTAAATTTAATAGTCACTCAGGGCCAAGTAACAGCAAAGTACTTTTAGCTTAAATTTAACACACAGAAGAGAGCTTTCTGGTTACATTTGGAACCCAGCAGAGAGCTTGTAGTGTACATTTAATAGTCACTCAGGGCCTAGCATCAGAAAAGTACTTTTAGTTTTAAAACACAGAAGAGAGCTTTCTGGTTAAATTTAGAACCCAGCAGAGAGCTTGTAGTTTAAATTTCATAAAAAGTTAGAGCCTAGCAGCAGCTAAGAGCTATAATTTCAATCAAATCAGAATTTAGCTTAGCACAAAAGGCAAAATAGGGTCTGTACTCTTTGAGCAACAAATAAAGTCTTCTAGAGACCTTTACAAAGAGGCCTTCTATCTAGGGGACAAGAGACCTGTGAAACCTTTTCAATAGGTGTTAACACCAGGTGGCAGATCAAAAGGCCATTTTGAAAGACTCCTCCTATCCAAGCAAGGACTGTTAATTACCCAGGAAGTTGGTCACAGCATTACCTCAGCAGCAGAGGCATAAATAGCTCAACCAGAGCTCTGTGATCCTCTGTCTTGAAGGACTAGAAAGGGGGACTGTTACTTCTGGAGAGAAATCTGCAACTGTGAGTATATACTTCTGGCAATTTTCTAAAAAGAATTCTTTGTATTAAAGCTACTTAATCTGTGAACCCACTGTTTTTTGTTGGATCAGTTAGGGCCTAGTAGCAGCAATTAAAGTTTGAATTTAAAACACAGAGGAGAACTTTCTGGTTACATTTCATACCCAGCAGAGAGCTTGTAGTTTAAATTTAATAGTCACTCAGGGCCAAGTAACAGCAAAGTACTTTTAGCTTAAATTTAACACACAGAAGAGAGCTTTCTGGTTACATTTGGAACCCAGCAGAGAGCTTGTAGTGTACATTTAATAGTCACTCAGGGCCTAGCATCAGAAAAGTACTTTTAGTTTTAAAACACAGAAGAGAGCTTTCTGGTTAAATTTAGAACCCAGCAGAGAGCTTGTAGTTTAAATTTCATAAAAAGTTAGAGCTTAGCAGCAGCTAAGAGCTATAATTTAAATCAAATCAGAATTTAGCTTACCTCAGCAGCACAAGACAGGGTACTGTGTATCAGCCCTCTTTTAATAAGTGTTATTTCCCTCCCTCCCTCCCCACACCCACCCACCCCTTGGATAATCATAGCTTTATAGGTACTTACACATCTTAAAAGACAGGAGGTGCTTTCAGGTGAAGCTCATTACCCAAATCAGTCATACACTAAGGACCTGAGATTAATTAAGCTTCAGGTGAACAAGGTATATTAAACGTATTAGGTACAGTTTTATTGGTATAAATACCCATAGCAACCCCTAGTAAGTAAGAACTTAAAGATCTAGACACAAACTTAAAACTAAGATGCAGACAGCAGTCCAGCAGCGGGATGGGGGCTTTCCAGTCTTTTGCATTGAGTGTCACATGTATGATTTTCTCCCAGTTGGTGAGAGGTCTTACGTGTGCACTAGGTGCAAGGAGCTCTTTGCTCTCAGGGAACAAGTCCGTTCTCTAGAGGCTAAAGTAGCAGACTTGGAAAACATAAGACAGACAGAGAGGTACATAGACGAGACCTACAGGGATATAGTCCTGAAGTCCCACCTCCAGTCTGGCAGCACCCCTGTTGCCATGGAGGAGAGAGGTCACGTGACAGGAGAGCATCACCCTGGTGTGGCAGGAAGTGATCCTGTAACTAGGACCTGTCCTCCAGGTAATGTAAAACCCTCTCGCACCGAGGAAGTTTCTCCAGGGCCATGTGCCCATGAGGGAAGGGTTAGGACAGCCGTTATAGTTGGTGATTCGATCATTAGGCATGTAAATAGCTGGGTGGATGGTGGACGTGAGGATCGCCTGGTAACATGCCTGCCTGGTGCGAAGGTAGCGGACCTCACGTGCCACCTAGATAAGGTCTTAGATAGTGCTGGGGAGGAGCCTGCTGTCTTGGTACATGTCGGTACCAATGACATAGGAAAATGTGGTAGGGAGGTTCTGGAGGCAAAATTTAGGCTTTTAGGTAGGAAGTTGAAATCCAGAACTTCCATGGTAGCATTCTCCGAAATGCTTCCTGTTCCACGCGCAGGACCCAAAAGGCAGGCAGAGCTCCGGAGTCTCAATGCGTGGATGAGACAATGGTGCAGAGATGAGGGTTTTGGATTTGTTAGGAACTGGGAAACATTCTGGGGAAAGGAGGGGCTCTTTCGAAGGGATGGACTTCACCTTAACCGGGATGGAACCAGGCTGCTGGCATTAACCTTTAAAAAGGAGATAGAGCAGCTTTTAAACTAGATATTAGGGGAAAGCCGACAGTCGCCCAAGAGCGGATGGTTCGGAAGAATGTATCCTTGAAGGATACTACCAAAAGCAGAGAGGTTCCACAAAAGAGTAAAGTAGCCCAAATGCCCTCAAGTATGGAGCAGACAGAGCTTAAAGATCCCAATTTACCCATGTCTAACAATAGCCAAATTAACATGAATAAAATACATTCTCTAAAATGCTTGTATGCAAATGCTAGAAGTCTAAAGAATAAGATGGGAGAGTTAGAATATATAGCACTAAATGAAAGGTTAGATATGATTGGAATATCAGAGACATGGTGGAAGGAGGACAACCAGTGGGACACTGTGATACCTGGGTACAAACTATATCGTAATGATAGAGCTGATCAAATTGGTGGAGGGGTTGCGCTCTATGTTAGAGAGGGCATTGACTCAGAAAGGATTAAAGTTTTGCAGGAAACAAAATCTGCTGTAGAATCTATATGGATTGAAATTCCATATAAAAAGGGGGAAGGCAATGGCAGTGGGGGTGTACTATCGAGCACCTGGCCAGAATGACCAAATGGATGATGAAATGCTCAAAGAAATCAAGGAAGCTAACAAAGGTTACAGCGCAGTAATAATAATGGGTGATTTCAATTACCCCGGTATCGACTGGGTCAGTGTCACGTCAGGACATGCTAGGGAGATAAAGTTCCTAGAGGAAATAAATGACTGCTTCTTGGAGCAGCTGGTTCATGAACCGACCAGAGGGGAAGTCATATTAGACCTAGTCCTTAGTGGAACACCAGATCTAGTGCAAGAGATAAGGGTGTTGGGGCCACTTGGCAATAGTGATCATAGCATGATTGCCTTTGATTTAATTAGTGGAGGAGGGATAGTAAGGAAATCCACAGTACTACCTTTTAACTTTCGAAAGGGAGACTATGATAAAATGAGGAAAACAGTAAAGAAAAAACTAAAAGGAGCAGTTGCAAAGGTTAAAGACGTACATCAAGCTTGGGTGTTGTTGAAAAATACTATCTTGGAAGCCCAGACCAGCTGTATTCCACGCTTTAAGAAAAGTGGAAGGAAGTCCAAAAAACTGCCAGCATGGTTTAAAGGTGAGGTCAGAGAGGCTGTTGTTGCCAAAAAAGCATCTTTCAGGAAGTGGAAAAAAGAACCAAACGACGAAACCTGGAAACAGCACAAGCACTGGCAAGTCAAATGCAAGGCATTGATAAGGCAGGCAAAGAGAGAATTTGAGAAGAAGCTTGCTGCGGAAGCAAAAACACGAAATAAAGACCTTTTGACGTACATTCGTAGCAAAAAACCTGTGAGAGAGTCAGTTGGTCCATTAGATGATAAAGGGGTTAAAGGAGCACTAAGTGGCGACAAGGCGATAACGGAGAGACTGAATGAATTCTTTGCTTTGGTCTTTACTGAGGAAGATGTAGGGATGTTACCCATGACTGAAGTGGTATTTAAAGGTGTGGAAGAATTGAAGGAAATATCGATACATCGGGAAGATGTCTTACAACTATTAGATAAACTGAAGAGTAGCAAATCACCTGGGCCAGATGGTATACATCCAAGGGTGTTGAAAGAACTGAAATATGAGATTGCAGACCTGCTATCAGTAATCTGTGAACTATCATTAAAATCATCTCTAATACCTGAAGATTGGAGGATCGCCAATGTAACACCAATTTTTAAAAAGGGTTCCAGGGGTGATCCGAGAAACTACAGACCGGTGAGCCTGACGTCAGTACCAGGAAAAATGGTAGAAACCATCATAAAGAATAAAATTACTCAAGGAAGATCTTGTCTTACTAATCTGTTATGGTTTTTTGAAGGAGTGAATAAACAGGTGGACAAAGGTGAGTCGGTTGATATTGTGTATCTGGACTTTCAGAAAGCCTTTGACAAGGTCCCTCATCAGAGACTTTTGGCAAAACTAAAGAGTCATGGGATAGGAGGCAGTGTACTATTGTGGATCAGGAACTGGTTAAAAGATAGAAAGCAGAGGGTAGGGCTAAATGGCCAATTTTCCCAATGGAGAAAGGTGAATACTGGTGTACCCCAGGGATCTGTGCTGGGTCCGCTGCTTTTTGACATATTCATAAATGACCTGGAAAGTGGAATAACGAGGGAGGTTATCAAATTTGCAGATGACACAAAACTATTTAAAGTTGTTAAAACCCAAGAGGATTGTGAAAAATTGCAAGAGGATCTTGATAAATTGGAAGACTGGGCATCAAAATGGCAGATGAAGTTTAATGTGGACAAGTGCAAGGTTATGCACCTAGGGAAGAACAACCCAAACTATGGTTACACGATGCAAGGTTCCACATTAGGAACCACCACCCAGGAAAAAGATTTAGGCGTCATTGTGGATACCATGTTAAAACCCTCGGCCCAGTGTGCAGCGGCGGCCAAGAGAGCAAATCGAATGCTAGGTATGATAAGGAAAGGAATGGAAAATAAAACAAAAGATATTATAATGCCTCTATATCGTTCCATGGTGAGACCGCACCTTGAATATTGTGTGCAATTCTGGTCGCCGTATCTTAAAAAGGATATAGCGATTTTAGAAAAGGTTCAGAGAAGAGCCACCAAAATGGTAAAGGGGATGGAAGGATACTCCTATGAAGAAAGGCTAAAAAGGTTAGGGCTCTTTAACCTGGAAAAGAGACGGCTGAGGGGAGATATGATAGAAGTCTATAAATTAATGAATGGAGTGGAACGGGTAAACGTAGATCGATTGTTTACGTTATCAGAATATAGAAAGACTAGGGGACATGCAATGAAGCTACAGGGTAAACTATTTAAGACTAATAAAAGAAAATATTTTTTCACTCAACGTGTAATCAAACTCTGGAATTTGTTACCGGAGGATGTAGTAAAGGCTGTTAGTGTAGCTGGGTTTAAAAAAGGTTTGGACAAGTTCCTGGAGGAAAGGTCCATAAACCATTATTAAGAAGTGACCGAAGATATCAATGCTTGACCCAGTACAAGCATTGTGGAACTTGTGTCTCTTGGGGAAACTGCTGGGTACATATGACCTAGATTGGCCACTGTTGGAAACAGAATACTGGGCTTGATGGACCTTGGTCTGACCCAGTATGGCATATCTTATGTTCTTATGTTCTTATAATGCTCGTCAAGGTCCTTGCCAACCCCCAGGAGTGCAGTCCTATGGGGTCACCCCCATGGGAAATATCCAAGTTGATTTTACAGAAATGCCCCGAGCAAATGGATACCGATATCTGTTAGTTCTGGTTTGTACATTCACGGGGTGGGTGGAGGCCTTCCCAGTTCGTACAGAAAAAGCCAGAGAAGTGACAAAGGTGCTACTGCATGAAATCATCCCCCATTTTGGTCTTCCAGTAGTAATGGGATCAGATAACGGACCTGCATTTGTGGCCTAGATAGTACAACAGGTAGCCAAAGCCTTGCAGATTGATTGGAAGCTACATACAGCTTACCGTCTGCAGAATTCAGGGAAGGTGGAACGTATGAACCGTACCATTAAAATGCATTTAGCAAAACTGTGTCAGGAAACCTTGAAGTGGCCCCAATTGCTCCCCATAACCCTGCTTCGTATACGCTCTGCCCCACGAAAGGGTATTGGTGTTTCCCCCTTTGAAGCTGTGTATGGCCACCCTGCACCCCTCATACAGGGCGTCCATTGAGACTTGATTCAGATAGGTTCAGAAATAACCCGACAGGAACTGTTGGCTCTCAGTTCTGTTTTGCAGGAATTACACCAGTGGGTTCAGGAGCGGCTCCCCATCAACCTGACGGAACCACTCCATACACATCAACCTGGTTCGCGAGTGTGGGTCAAGGAGTGGAAGAGGGATCCGCTGACCCCCCAGTGGCGAGGCCCGTATACCGTTCTGCTGGCTACCCCGACAGCTATCAAGGTGGCTGAGATTGCTCCGGGGATTCATCACACCCGTATCAAGGCCGCAGTGCCAGAACCCGTTCCAGCCTGGACTTCTGTCACGGTTCCAAACCAGCCTCTGCGTTTGACACTAAAAAGAGATACTTCTGCCTAGAGATGGCTAACGCATCTGGACTGCTTAAGAGATGAACCCACCCCAGAATGCATAGAAGTGCCATATTTTTACTGCTATTCTTGATGTGGGCCTGTTTCCAGTCGAGCACGGGGACTACTAACACGGCAATATTACTTGCCCAAACTGCCTTAAACATGACAGACTTTTGCATACGTAACTCTCTACAAACTGGGGGTTTTCTATCAACCTGTCTCATTGCTGTACCCTCCAGTATATGTGAACTGCTGAGTTTTACCATATTTACTAGTCTGGACTGTAAACAACCTGACATGTCGTTTTCTACCCTCCTCTATAGTATTGGAGCCACCCAGCCTACCTCAGCTTTTAACCGAGTTCCCTTCTCCCTGCAGGTAGTCTCTACCCTTAATGCTACTGATTGTTTTATTTTTGTAAATACCAAGACAGGAGGGTTTAATGTGTCTAATACTGAATTATCATGCAACACTGTTACAAGGGTATCTTATGTGTACTCAGATATGTATCTACCCTTAGGCTGGATTTTGATATGTGGGAAGATGACTTATACCTATGTTCCCATAAATGCCACCGGTGGCCCATGCACCCTCGGCAGGCTAACGACCGCTGCTTTCCTCCACACGCCCAAAGTAACTAAAGTCCGTCCCAGACCTCCCCGCTCTATCCCCATGCCCTCGACCTGTAACTCAAATGTAGAACCCTACAGTGATGAGACGGCCCTTGGGCTGTCGCTATCAATCGTTGCAACACCTGGGTTAGCCCTACACAACTCAATGGAGATAAGCCGACTTGCTTGTTCTCTAGCTAAATCCCTTAATCTGACCTCAACCATACTGGCCACCATGAATCATGAAATGTCCGGCTTACGCACGGCGATACTGCAGAATAGGATGACCATTGATTTCCTACTCTTACGCCTTAACCATGGCTGTGAAGAGTTCGAGGGTATGTGTTGTTTTAACCTCACTGACAAAAGCGTTTCCATCGAACGCTCTATCCAAGACCTACGTAATTTAGCAAAACATATCACAGACCCTTCCATGGGACTGGGAACGGGATGGTTCGGGAGTTTGTTTGGTTGGCTGGGGGGGGGGCCTTAAAACCCTAGTTATAGGGGTCTTCCTTCTCTTCCTGCTATGTGCTCTCTTACCATGCTGTATCCCTATCCTCCACCGCTTTCTCACCTCCACCCTCGACGCCTTGGTAGAACGCAAGGCGGCCGCCTCTGTCATGGCCCTAACCCCATAAACCCCTCTGCAGCCTGCCCCTAGTAGTACTGCCCTCTACCGCTCCTAGCGGTTGAGGTCATACTCGAAAAAGGGGGGAGTGAGGCAGCCGGAAAGGTAGCTGTGAGAGAAACCCTCCCTCCCCCTTGGGCTGCAGTGAAACAACACTTACACATACCCTTTCTCCCAGAAAACCAGTAGACCAGAGCATACTAGTTTAGACAGGTCACTCGGGAATGCTTTAGGAGAGCCCACTGTCCCCCCCCCCCTTCAGGGGCTACTGATTGGTGAAGAAGAGATACCTGGGGCGAATGGGAAGGTAGCAAGGGGGTTTGAGAACGTACTGTATATAAGACAGTGTGGGACGTCATTTAGGGCTCAGATCTTTTGTCCAGGGTGCCAGCTCTGTCTGAGTCCTGTGTACACAATAAAAGATCCTGTTTGCATTCTAGTCTGTCTGTGTGTTCCTTCCGAGGGTGTGGGAGACAGGGTTCCTGCTTCACTATACTGTACTGTAGTAATTTGGCTTGTTCAGCCTTTCAAATAGGTGTATGCATGTCCTAGGGCGTGCTACAATATTTGTGGTGTTTCTCTTTTCTGGGTACACTCCATGTTGTGTGAGTTTTGGAAGTAAGTGCTGTTATGGAATAGTAGATTTGCTATATGGATCCTATACTCTGGGTTCTTGGTGAGGCCAACTGTTGGGTGTTGGTTGGGAGGAGGTACTGGAATATGTAGTGTTTTTGAGATTTGCAGTTTTGCGTTCTTTATGTTGCCAGACTGAAATTTCAAATTTTTGTCAGATCAGATTCAAGGAAATTTCAGGGAACGTCTCTGTTTAATTTTGTTTAGTAGCCTGAAAGCTTCACTGCTGCTGAGTTCTGGACTTTTCCATCTCTAACACAGTCCAATCCAGCATTTGAATATATATCTACCAGGATTAGTTTCTCATTTTATATAGCTGTATTTATATCCTGCTTTTCACTGAGTCAAAGTGGTCAATTGGGAGATACATTTAACACAAGGGGATGAGAGACACATATGCTAATACTTACAGGGAACATGGGCAATGGAGGGTTAAGTGGCTTGCCCAAGACCACAAGGAGTGCCTATAGGACTAGAAATCCCAGTCCCTCTGGCCTGAGATTGCTGTCCCCAGGTGGGACTTGAACCCCTGGCCCTCCGGCCTGAAGTACCTTGTCCTAACCACTAGACCACTCCTCCTTCTATCTTCCCTCCTTTATCTTCCCTCCTCATCAATAATCTGGTCATAACAAAATAAATCTGATGTGCAGATACTTATAATGGTTTGATTGTGGAGGGGGGGGCTTTGTAATTGACTTTTTATTTATCAGATTTCATGTTTTATTATTATGTTTGTTTTATTGTAGCATTGTTTTACTAAATTGCATGTTTAGAAGCCGCCTAGGATTTTAGATGGGTGGCATATACATTTTAAAATAAGGTATACTAAATTTATGCAAATGATGCCACAGTGAGTATCTGCACATGACCCTGCATCACCCTCGTGCCGTCTCTGGGGGAAGGTAGACAGGAAGGTGCAGTGGGAGACAGAGAAAAGCAGGAACCTCAGACTGGGACCTACATGATCAGAAAATTAAATGGTCAGACAACAAAGTTAGAAGAGAATTTTATTTTCAATTTAATGACCAGACTTGGTGCTCTCTTTATATTTTATACAGTACATGGAAATGCACCTCTTTCTATTTCTCTGGTATTGCACTGTATGCAGAATCTGGCTTCTTGAGGTTGCAGATTAATTTTTATCCACATGTGTTTATTTTTAGGCTATGATTACTTATTCTGTATTTGGTGAGGGTCTGTGTTTTGAACGTGTGACCAAGACCAGGTGTTCTGTTAACATGCAATTTGTATGTAAGGATCTGTATTGTAGTAATTGGAATTGTTCAGCTTTTCAAATAAGTTTTTAGATGTTCTAGGGCCCACTGTGGTATTTACATTGATGCTTTTTTTGGATGAACTCCATATGTGAGTTTTGGAAGTTGGTACTAATATGATATGGTATGGTATGGTAGATTTGCTCTATAGATACTCGGTGACTTTGTTGTAGGGTTTTATATTAGTTCAAAATATGTCTGGTACTAGGATAATGTTTGTTTGTTTATTTGTTTTTTTTAAGATATTGAGTGCTGTGGGTGAATGTCCTGGTTCTGCTCTGCACCCACTGTTGAGGAAGGGGGTTCTGTGTATGCAAAATATATGTTCAAAAGGAAAAAGCAAAAACCTTAATATAGTTTATAACAACAAAATAAAAATGAGTTATAATTTAATTTTGTAAACTGTGCTGTGGTTCTCACTCTTTCTTTTAATTCCTTGGAGTGCAAACTCATGCATGTCCTTCATATAATCTAATCAGCTTTTTGGTTTGCTTCAGTACCTGACTGAAGTTTTGAGAGAGCCTCCCCCCCCCCCTCACTACAGGGGTGGGGGGCGTCATCTCATCCCTCGCCTCAGGCAGCAGATTGCCTTGAGCCGTCCCTGTGCCTGGACGTATATCCCCGCCATTTGTTCCCCTGCTGATCCCATACAAAGGCTCCCCGTACAAACAGCGGAGTTGTACGGAGTACTTTAGATGGGGGCGGGAGGGGATGAGCGGAAGGCAGGGTGAGGCCGGGTCGTGGGCAGGTCAGCACCCTGGACACACACGTATGATTCTGATATCAGCCCTGTATGTCTGGGATATGCTGGTTAGATGGAGGACTTATTCCACCTCAGAGGTGGAATAAGTCCTCCTGAATGTGGCGTTATGGTGGCGGCTGGCGGAGACAGGTAAGGTAGGGTGCAAATACTTATAATAGTTTGATTGGTGAGGGAGGGCTGTGTAAGTGACTTTTCATTTATCAAATTTCATATTTTATTATTATGTTTGTTTTATTGTAACATTGTCTTACTAAATTGCATATTTAGAAGCCACCTAGGACTTATAATGGGTGGCATATACATTTTAAAATAAAGTATACTAAATTTATGCAAATGTTGCTGCAGTGAGTATTTGCATGGGAGGCTGGATCGAAGAACCAGCTGCGGGGAAAGGAAGATTTTGTCGGTAGCCGGCATTCGCAGCTCCTGAATGGAGCCGCGGTGCCATAGTGACTGGACGCCAATGGGTTTGCGGCTCCATTCAGGAGCCTGGCTGAGCTAGTCGGGTAGTGACTGGGTGTGCGTCTAGCCCCCGCAGGATCAGGATCGGGCCTACCGCTATGCGCCCTGATCCTGACTGGCCGTACAGGGGCTGGACATTCTTTATGGAATAGGCCTCCACATAAATTCCATTCAATATAGGGCCCAGAATCCATAGTTATGAAATGAAGCAAGATACAAATATATTGCTATTTCCGTACGAAGTTTAACAGGCAATGCAGACTAACTACTAAATAAGTTATAGATTAATTAAGGTTTGGTAGCTCAAAGACTATGGGGGGTCATTTTGGAAACCTTATTCCTACTGTGGATGTCTAAAACTGGCATAGACTTATCAAGAGCCGTTTTAGAAGATGGGTCTGTTGATGTCCCCAGCATGAGCGCGATCTAGTCTGAACAGGGGCATGGGGGAGACGTGGCTGGGATGTTCCCAGGAACTTGGACATCTCCACCTGATCTCAGAAACATCTTGAATATCGGGAGTTGTGTCTAAGTTTAGACCTTCTCCAGGAATGAACAGTGCATTATGGCTGAAAAATACCCAGCGCTTGTATAGAAGGTACTCCATCATCTCTAGTACTCAGCATAATTTCAGTGATTGCAGCAGTGGGATTTGAAACCTGGTTTCTCCTTTTCCTTGCCTATTATTTTAACCATTAGGCTATTCCTAGACATCTATTTTTGGAAATACTATTCTGGAGATGTCTATGTAGACAGCCCAACAAAGGTCCCTATCGGGCACGTCCATGTTTGTGAAATCATGTCTGCACCTGGTCGTACCTGCTTTTTTTCCTGCCATTCTGGCTTAGACATTCCAGATTGCACTTGGACATTCATTCTAAAATTCTTCTCCAAATGGACAGGCTGTATATTTACACATTATTCACCAGTAGTAACAGAAAGAACTGGTTGAATTCCTATATCAATCATTTATTTATTTCTAAATTCCTACCATGTAGGCCAAAACGTAAGTACTTTGTTAGAGTTAAATTAAGAAAATCATTATTTTTTCCTATTTTAGATAACTCACTAGAATAATGGTCAAACTCTTGTTGAACTGGCATAGAAAACAACGCAGAATTTAATACTTTAATTTACATGGCAATCTCGTTCTAAGGGATACTCTACACCAGAGACTGAGGCCATCAAATAGTGATTTTTTTCAGATCACATTCTGTAAAAACTATGTTAAATAAAAAATAGTACAAATTATTAGATATCTTAGTTGAATTAATGAGACATTCTAATTTCATTTGTAATAAACAACATTAGCTAATTGGTAGGATGCATCAATGATTAATATAATTATCACACAGTTACACAGATATGGCAATCTAAGACAGAATTATCTATGGTTCACATCATCCTCTAGATATTTGTGGATATATAATAAATGTTAGCTAGGTAGCCTGAAGCAGCAATAAAGACTCACTCTTCCTCCCTGCTTTACCCTGCTTAGGTTATTTTCATTTCATCTATATACATTAGGGTGATCCATAAAGCAAACAGATTTCAGTTCTCAACAAGGCTGATTTTTGTTCTTTATCATATTTATAACAAACACACAAAATTTTAATGAAAATAAACAACATTTAGAGGTCACCCCATTTGGCAGATTTTAAGTCATTTGAACTAAACAGCAAACAACTAGAATGTCTGGTAACTATGGCCGCTGAAGGTTCTGCACCATCTTTTTCTTTGTTTCTGCTGAGACTCTGCCATCAAAAAGGGCTAAGCCTGTCAAATGTTCAGACAAAAAACAAAGCTGCCTTGAAAATGCATCAGCCTGCTTTGGGTAAGTCTTAAGAATTGATAAAAATTTGATGTCATTGAGAGGAGCTCAGATTGCAAATGGTGCTTCATTCTACTGTCTGATGTAAACAAGACTGAAAAAGCTAAATCTGTGATATTCTTGGACTCATGTTGCAGTCATCCTGAACTGAGCCTTAAAAAGAAATATTTTCAATACATAAATGCCTTTTCCTATGCATAAAATGTTCAGAATGGGGTGACCTCTAAATGTTTCGCAATAATGCTGAAATTTCACAGGTAGGCAAGCTATCCATAGTGGACAGAAATAAGCCTTGTGGAGAAATGATTCAACAAACATTAACTTTTTGCATTGATTTGTAGACCACCCTAATATGCATAGTATAACTGCTAAGCATGGAAATGATCTGTTAAAAAATGAAATACAATTTAATGCATATACGAACCAGATCTGAGAGACAGTGACTGTAAAGGTATTTAAAACAAATTACAGCTTTTACAAACCATTTTCCTTCTTAGGTTTTTGCTTAGTTCTTAGATAAACACCACTAAATTCTTCTTGTTCTCTCTCCTGTTAAACTGCCAAAATGCAATGGTTTTCTTAGGAATTTTGGATAATGGAGAAATAATATTACTAAAGTTCACACACACAAGTTATATCAATGTCCTCATGGTGCTACAATATAAAAAGCAGAAATTGTTTTACTGAAATTTCCCTGAAAGTAAACTCCTGATGTAGCATTGTGCCAATCCCCTTACATCCTTACCTTTTCCCAAAATAACATAAGCATTTCTCAGAAATAAAACTGTAAATATAGTATATCTACAGCAGATAAGAACATGCTTATTTTCTGCTCCATACAAGCAGGCAGAGGAAAAACAGTATGTCCATATTGCAAACAGTACACACAGCTACTGGGTGTTTTTTCCCCTCTTTTATTGTTTTTCCCCATGAGAGACAAACAATCTGACTAATAAACATTGCTTATAGGGGCTATCTTAAAAGGACGGTCCTATACAACTGGCAAAGATTTCTTTACTGTCTTATCATGAAAGTACACATTAAAATTGGTTTTAAAAATGTTCTTTCTCAATCAAACCATTCATAACAGCATTGGCTACTTTCTCGAGCCCATATGCAGTCAGAGTATACTGAATCCTTGCCTTGTTATTCCATTTTCCTGACATAAATCCTGTAGTTCAAAAAACCCCTAAAAAGGCAGCTAGGAAAAGAAAGGGTTAAGATCTAGAAATCAAAAACAGAGTTTACAAAATCGAGGTACCTTTCAAGTGCAAGAGAACCTCTTTGTATGCTCTAGCCAGGAAAAAGTAAATTAAACTGGACACTGAAATGTAACAGATGGCTTTGTAAAAAAAAAGCTCATGTGTGTAAATAACAATGTATTGACATTCCTAACATACAGAATTATGCAGGCATGGTATGAGAAAGTTAGAGTTTAATTGAACTGAAGTTCCCGTGGACAGGGCATATGGCCAGGGACAGGTTTGCCTTACTTTGTAAATATGAGAGAGGCCCAGGATCCAAAGCTTTGTAATTTTCAGCAACCAGGTTATTTTAAAAAGCATAGTGGGGAATTTTAGAAGATCTGTCCAAGTGCAATCTCGGAAGAGGCACAGGGATCACAGTACCTCTCAGAGTAACAAATCTTGAATGCCAAAACTACTAAAAAAAAAAGAAATCATAGCTCAGAACTGTCTGGCGTGCAAATGTTTAATTTGAGAATGTAATGTTTAAATTCTACTCCATAATTATAAAGAGCAGCAGACGTTTCCCCTTTGGAAAAGCAAACGGGCCAGACGGGCCTCTTATCCTTACCCATGTTTACTCTGGAAGCAACTTGCTGCACACTAGGTACCTGACCTCCACCCTCTCTTGCACAAGTTTCTCTATGCACAAACCACGGATATACGCTCCGTAGAACTAGAGACACTGCATGAGGTCTAACTCTTACCCAGTCCGGACTCCTGTCCTATGTATTGAGAACTATAAAGGGATAACTATTTGCCATGGAAGGGTGCCTAAATATAGCCAATTAAAACCCTCAAGTCCCGTGGTCAGTCTTTGAACACATTGTGGGATGGGGGGCTGAAGAGGAGTGAGTACACCATGGACAGGAGATTCTGAAGCACCCGTTCTTAGGGCATCTGGTGTGGCAGAGAAAGTGCTGTGCTAAAAAGAGGGGGGCCTGCCCTCATTACTTGCCAACTGGCCTTGGCTCAGGGACTTCCGCCTGTTTTCCACACTTGAGTATAGACCATTCCTGGGGCTCTTGGAGGGAGGGGGAGATGGGGAAATGTGGGGCTTGGACCAGGCTGGGGGGATGTATTACTTTGGAGGACCTGGAGCAGAGGTTGGGTGAGCGGATTCAGTTTAAAGGTACTTTCAAGTACGTTGCTTTATATTGAAGCAAAAGCATCAGGCCTGGCTTCGACATGACCCAAGAAAGTTTGAAGGGATATAGTTTAAAGGGGTGGGGTGGGGGGGCATACTGTCCAAATTATACAAAGGCCTGGATCTGGAGGGGGAGGAAGGGCTTCCATTACATGCTAGGGGATAGCACCAGTGGAGTGGGCGGACTTTAGGGGAGGGCACTTGGCACCGGTTACATGAGGGGATATTTAAATTGTCCCTGGTTGCCTCATGGAGGCAGATGCAGTTGCAAATACTGCATAGGGCCTATAATACCCCACAGCAACCTGAGAAGGCAGAAAGAAGTGAAAATGATCTGTGCTAGAGGAACTTTGGTGGGAGGGAGGGAGGGAGGGTAATTTTTTTCATATATGGTGGAACTGCCCTCCATTACAGCACTTTTGGAAGCTGGTTGTTTGGGAGGTGGAGGACATCATGGGGGGCTCGATCCTATAGAGGTGTTACTAGACCTCAGGGTGGGGAAGAGGAAGCAGAGGTATCAGCGATGGCTATGGGCCAAGCTACCTTTAGCAGCAAGAGTTGATCTGGTGAGGCGGTAGAAACACCAGCAAGACCCAGGTTTGGGAGACTGGTGGCAGAAAATGTGTGGGGCTTATCGTTTTGACAAAATTACATTTATTTATTTTATTAACATCTTTTATATACCGCACTATTCGATATCAGCGCGGTTTACAGAGAACAAGAAAACTTCAGACAAGTTACATTTATCTGGTTTTACATATAACAGGAACAATAACTTGGATAACCGGGGCAATTATTTACAACAAAAGCAGTCAGAGTAATTATTTACATTTGGAAGACATATTGTTTGAGAAGAGCCTTGTAGTATGGGAGCGTGATGAGATGTGTTGTTGGGTCAGCGGAAATTACGTGTTCAGAAGGGGAGTGTTGCTATTTGCGTGTGCCTGTGTTTCTATGTCCTCTGGGAAGTAGTTGATGAAAAGGTGATGTTTCAAGGCCTTCTTAAACTGGCTGAGATCAGAGATGGCCCTAATGTGTGATGGAAGGGTATTCCAAAGTTTTGGAGCACATAAACTGAAAGATCGGCTTACTGTTGTGGAGTTGTATCTTAGAGTCTCTTTTGGTACCATTAGCATATTTAATTCTGTGGTTCTTCTTAGTTGGGGGTGATTGGTTGGATCATCTCTGATAATGAGGCGGGAGCGAGTCCTTTGTGAGCTTTAAAGGCCAGGAGCAGAGTCTTGAAGGTGATTCTCGCTTGAATGGGAAGCCAATGTAGTTGTTTCAGAAGGTGTTACATGTTCTCTTTTAGGTATGCCAAAAAGCACTCTTGCTGCACTGTTCAAGGCTAGTTGAAGCGGGTTTAGGGTAGATTGTGGGAGCCCTTGTAAAATGGAGTTCGCGTAGTCAAAATGGGGAATGATTAAAGCCTGGTATACAGTACGGAAATCATCCGGATCAATCAGTTGTCGGAGATGTCTGAGGGAACGAATCTTGAAATAAACTGCCCTTACTGTGTTGGCAATGTGTGACTTCATGTCCAGTTTTTGATCCAGAGTCACTCCAAGGTATCGGATGTGGGATTTTACTTGCAGCTTGGCATCTTGAACTTCAAGGAATGTAGGTGGTATGAACTTGGTATTCCTTGAAATAAAGAGAACTTCTGCTTTTTTATGTTGAATTCTAAGATTTTGAGTAAGTAGCCAATTTGATATGGCATTAAAACAGTTGGTTATGGGGGTGAGGTTCATCTTGTCTATGCAGAACGGCATATATAATAACACGTCATCAGCATAGATCATACAGTTGACGTTGAAGGATCTGACGATGTTACATATAGGCTGCATATATATGTTAAATAGTAATGATGATAAAGAGGATCCTTGCGGGACTCCTTGTCCTTGATGAAATGGGTCTGACGTTTCTCCATTTGATCGAACATGCTGCCATCTATCTGAGAGGTATGAGTTACACCATTTGAGAGCATTTCCACAAAGGCTCTTTTCTCTTAGGCGGATGGTAAGCAGATCATGACAGACCGAATCAAAAGCAGCCGCAATATCTAAAAAGATGAGAACATATAGTTTATAGGGGAAGGAATGGAAGTGGGATAAGTTTTGGTAGCCATACATTCGGAGGGGGTTGGGTAGGGAAGAGTGGAAAGAGGAGGGGGGAAGGGGTAAAAGGAGTGAATGAGAGGGGCAAATAACCGCACCGGGAGATGACTGAGGGATGGGGAGCACAGTGCAGCACAGCTTTGTGTTTGTTTGTTAATTTTTTTGTTTATGGGTTGTTGGGTTGCTGACTGATCTTCACTGTGCAACTATTGGAATGGATCTGCAACAGTCAAGCAATCGAGCACATATTGAGGCACATTCCATAGAGCATGTCCAGGCCCCTGTGCATCCGATCGGAACGGGACGCACAGAGGCAGACCCAATTTTAATCCTGTGGGGACTAGATGTGTCCCATGGAATCAGAATTGGGTCTAGGGTCTGTATGTGCAGGCCGGGACCCGATTCCAATTGGCCTGCACAAACAGAGCTATGCCTGGCTAACACAGTCAGGCTCCTGAATGGAGCCACAGTGCCATGGTATCCCATTGCCATGGAGCCGCGATCCCCAGCCACCGACCACTCTTTCCTTGCCCAAACCCCAATCTGGCCTTCCATGGCCAGGGTCGGGCTGTGGGGAACCTCCTTCACCCCTCACCTGCTTGCTGCTGGCCGGTCCTGCCATCTCCCGTCCAATCAGCCAACCCCGGATGTACAGGGCCAACTTCAGAATGGCTCTGTACGTCTGGGGTTGCGGACCGCCCACTACCTGCCCTAACTCTACCTCTGCAATGCCACCCTCCAGCCCCTGTCTAAGCTTCCCCGTACAAACTCCTTGTTTGTACGGGGAGGCTTTTGACAGGGCTGGCGGGGGGCGAATAGACCCATTGTTAATGGTGGGAGGACCAGTGAGGGAAAGTGTCCAGGGGAATGGTGATAGGTGGTTTGTGGATGGCAGAGCTGGACCTGGTTGAGCAAATAATGAACTTGGGGGAAGAAAACCCTGGGGATGACTTGGGAAGAGTTATGTCTGTTTTTCTGGGCTGTACAATGTGATATTCAATTTTTGTACTGTTCTCTCACAGTTAATAAAAAATTACACAAAAAAATCCTCTCCACAAAATGAATAAATTTAAACCTCCTTTGAATGGAATGTTTATCCTCTCGTGACAAAGATAATAATAATAGCCAAAATTAAGTTTAGAATTTCTGCAATACGTTCATCTAGGGTTCAGTGGAGGTGGGAAAGCAAAGAAGGGACCAGACTGTCCGCCACTACTGCAACCCCATAGAATCAAGAAATTCTCTTATCTCAGGGCACCATTGGGCATGTGGTACTGGCCAGCAGTCCTTCTGGTTCAGTTCTCATCTTGCTCGAAAAACATGTCACGGAAATTAGACAATACTGCAGAAATAAAGCTTTATTCATTTTGGTTACAGAACTGGAGAACAATGGATCTCTGTCCACCCTACACATTTCTGACATTTACTAAATAAAACAGTAAAATTGGTATTTCCATAAACACATCCCTAAATCTGCCTAATGTGAGACATATAGCTCATACCTAATGATTACAGTCTTTCTACTGCCCTCGATCACACTGCAGAGGAGGAGGAGTGCTAATCTTGGCCAAATTTCATCTCCACTTTTGATACCATTTCACTGACAGCACAGAGGACACTGACACCCTCACCATAACCAACAAGCAACTCACCATCTGCCTCACCTATAAAACATCAACTACTTCAATCACTAGAAAACACCATATCAGCCAAGGACCTCATCATCCTGGGGAATTTCAACCTCCCATCAGAACCCAAACACTCCGCTTCTTTCCTTGAAGCCATGGCAGCCATTGAGCTCACTCAGATCATCCAATCACTCACACATGACAAGGGCAACACCCTCAACCTTATCTTTGTCAACAATCACACAACACACACAAGCACCCCAATACAAACCCACCCAGTACCATGGTCAGACCAAACTTTGATCACATTCTCACTTCCCCACTGCCCATGAATGCCTCAACAAACCAGATCACCCACCCACAAACATACAAACAATTTAAACTGCTTGACAAGAACAAATTCTTTAGCCTCCATACCCTCCATAGCCCGTGTTCCCTGTAAAATAGTTATCTCCAAGTTATAATACCCTGTTCAATGTAATTTCAGTTCGTTCAATGTAAACCACACTGATGCAGAATAGCGCGGTATATAAGAGAATGTAATAAATAAATAATAAATAAATTAGTGACCTCCTCCCCCAGCTGGACATTGATACAATGGAACTCTGACATCCTCATAGCCAACTGGAATACCATCATCGTAAACGTCGCAACCATATGTCTTGCTAACAACAAAGGCTAACACCTTGTATTGAAGACGTGCAGTTTATTCATAAAACAATCACTTATTTGACTTATTAAGAAAGGCAAGTAATTCTCTTAGTTACACATGAGTAGTTAGGAAAGATAACTAGAAAGCAATTAGAATAATGATAACTAAAAGCACTTAATTACAGAAGAAAAGATAACTAGAAAGCTAATTACAGAAGAATAATACTTCACCGAAAGAGTTCTATTTCATCTCCTGTCTGTCTAGCTGAAAACAGGTACCCATTTTATTAAGTTGCAAGGACAATCTAGTTATTTCCTATCATGTGACATACACGTAGTATAGGGTCAGTTATCCATTAAGCACATTCAAGACACTGGCCAGGTGTTTGACAATGCTCAAGGGACACCCCCACCCCCATGGTTTTAGAAGCTCAAAACTTCTACATTATAATTGATGAATTCTTATCCTGTCTACATTGGCTAGGAGAATTGTTTCCAAGGCAAGGTGAATTGTCCTTTTTGTCCTCTTTAATGGGTCTCCATTTGTTTTCTAGGAGAAGGACTCCTAGGTGAATTGTTCTTTTGTCCTCTCTATTGGATCTCCATTCATTTGCTAGAAGAAGAACTCCTCCCTGATCTCCCAGTATCTTTCTGTAGTTATGTAAATTGTTTCAACAGTTTCAAGTACCCCTATTTCAATGGTTTCTTTTACCTCTTACCTACTGTTGAGGCATATTCACTGCTGAGGCATATTCAATAGTGGCATAATCAATAGTCAAAATTCATCTGTACCACATTCGGTCCTTTGACTATTGATTGTACCTATAAGATACTGGTAACATTGTAGGGACCCCTCCCTGGTCTTTCAGGTATCCCTCAGGCTAGATGTGTAAGCAGTTTCTCACCAGACTGCAAATACAGCTTTGGTCTCTGGTCTAGCAAGCTGGCTCATGGCTCAGAAGTTCAATTTCTTTGCAAAGTTCAATATTCCTTGCTGATCCAAATAAATCTTTAATTAGTAATACATTCCACTCGTGGATCAGTAAGGATATTGTACGTAAGCAGTGGCTGAATTGCCTTTGTAATTCATTTAGAAATACAATAATAATAACATGGGATAAAACATAGTAGATAACATTAAGGTAAATGCTTGAGGGGACAAGAGGTCACGGTATAAATTAGGTGATATTTTTCCAAGGTATCTAATATACCATTCCCACTGGCATTACAATTGCCAAAGCCAAATGGCTTGTAGATCTCAGTTACTTTTATCAGTTCCCCATGCAATGGGGGACTCATTTCACCTGCATATTCAGGACTTTTTCTACTGTATATCTGCCCCTTGGATTTCAATCTACTAGTTATATATTGAGGGTAGTGGAGCAAGTAATGAGGGACTAACAACCTCAATCATATTGCAACTACTTCTCCCTCCACCAGCTATAAATCTGGTCTTGGATATTTTACCCAAACGTTTACACTACTGACCACCTGTAGATTCAAAAAGTAGTATGAGCAGGAGAAAGAGAAACCACAGCAATAACTAAGATCTGGGGAACAGGTGACATAAGCAATTGGGCACATGATGTTCAGCAGAAAAAATCTGAGATACTAGAATTACAGTTACTTTCCAAGGAAACAATAATAAAAGGATAACAATACATAAAACAAAAAATCATTCACAAAAGCCCCGAATCAGTCCAATAGCCCTCTTCCTATTTTCAGATAATTTGGTCCTGCTTCTCAGCAGTTCTTCAGGACTTCGTAGTGTGCTTCACCTTTCTCTGAAGTTTAAGTTTGGTTTCTCTCAAAAGTTGAGCTCTCATTCTCATGGGTGGATATTTTGGCCCCTTTTTCAATGTGACACACTGATCCAGGTAGGGACGCCTTCACACATTTCTGCGGTGTGTAGTTCAGAGTTCTTGGGATGGTCTGTTCCATCTGGATTATGGCCAATTTTCTCTGCTGGAATCTCTGGATTGCAATTGGTGACATGGCTCCAGGCCTCATTCAGAAGAGCAGCACCAATATTAAATGAAAAGACTAAATATTCTAGATTAGATTTCTCACTGAGACAATGCAATGCGACAAACTTAATTTCATCCATATTTACTTAAGATCATAGCTATCTCGTATGGTGTCAACTATGTCTTTCAGTTTGATAAACTCTGTCTCTCTATCACTGGAGATTCATCTGCTGGTAGAAAATACTCCATTGTGCTTCACATTATTAAATTACCTTCATTGTTTACCGTTCATCAGAGTCCTTTCCTTTTACTCACTTCATCCCTCATAACCTTTTCTCATCACCTGCATCATTTCACCAACTACATACATAGGTCCTTTTCATGTTTTTTATACCATACTAATGTATCCTTATTTGGCAAGGCTGCTAAGAATATCAAACAATTGTTAAAAACTTAGTATTGGTGTAAACAAATGGTAGGCAGAAAATATAAATTTAGATTCTTCTCAATAAGCATAACAGTATGAGTAAACAGTGTCCCTTTCCCATTAACTTAATTGGTCCAATACTAAGTGGACATGTGCTTATTCTAAATAGGAACAATTTGGGTAAAGTCCTTACAATATAAAGCTATTATTTTGCAACATTTTATAACATCAATCCCAATAGAAAGAAATAGGGCTCCTAACATGACAGCCACATATCTCTCATGTATGACTAGAGTCTATCGTATACACTGTTCTCAGTGAGAGTGCTGTAGGAAACTTTTAAAAAAATACTTGGACTGATCTTGAAATTGCAGTGTCCACAAGGATTTGTGTAAGCTACTCATTAAATATGGTGTCAAAAAGAGATCCTTTTGAGGTGAGAGATCTAAGAGGGTACAAGGCACTGGTGGTTGGGCCTCATGGCGATACTTCTTCAGGTTCTTCTTGGCCTGCACGACATTTGTGGCTGGGCCTCATGGCGATACTTCCTCGGGTTCTTCTTGGCCTACTCTCCCCTGCCTATTCATGTCTCTTCAGAGGCATAAATATACAAGGTTCATGTTCTTCAGGCCTTGTGGGTCCTCGAGGAGTCTTAGGGCAGTCATAATTCCAGTGGGCCATATCATCACTCACCTTCTTCCCCCCCCCCCCCTCTCTCTTTCTTTTTCTCAAACCTCTCCTGGTTCATTGCTAACAAGCAAGATTTGGTTTTGTCCAATCAACTCAAGTTAATGTTATTGTTTTATTTGTAAATAATTTTACAAATATTCTCATATTTTCTGGGAACTCAGTTCCATCTTTACTCTATATGCTTGGGAACAAAGCAATTTCAGATGAGCTCCTGTCCAAAATTTCAGCAAACTTATTAATATTTACTCATCTTGTAATTGCTGTGTGTGTACTGGACCTCTGCATAATATACTACTACAACAAGTGTATTTGGTAACATAAGTGCAAGTGTATAAACTAAAGAAAATTAATATCTCACAGTGCTACAACATATATCTGTTTTCTCAGGAACTGTACTCCTGAAACTGAAATAAAAACTTTCAAAACAAAGTACACTTTTTCTCTGGACACCAGCACGTAAAATTCAAATACAGAAAAACAGGTGAAATTATCCTAAAATCCAATATTGTGACAAATAAAATTGGAAAGATCAGTGTAGTTACTGTCCTGTTCATCAGTCATCAGTACAGAGCTTAACAATGCAAAATAATTACCTTGAATCTTACAGTTCAGGAAAAAGGCATTCTCAAATGACATGAAACTGCAAAGAGGTGAATTCAAAATCATACTTTGTCACATTTAAATTAAAACCTTATACATAATACCTGAGACTTTTATCAAACTGATCTGAAAACAATGCAGCCATACTGGATATTTCTGTAATATATGAACAATAATTATGTCCTCTATGAGGTGCTTGCCACAATATATAAAATCCCCTTTTAACTTTTAAGTTTGCTTGATAGCATACACAGTCAAAGACAAAGAATAGATGCATAACATACAAAAGATAAAGCTTAACCAGAATTACCTTCTTATTTACTCAGGATTTATATCATTTTCAAGTTGCAATCTGGTAACTACTGGCTCAGGATGCCCCATTGTCCTGACAGAGCGCTTAACCTCTACTTTGAAGGTCAAAGGAAAACAAAAACAGTTTCCTTAGTTTCATGCCTTGTTTGTTTGGTCTAGTCACTTCAGCATCGAGGGGCATTTGAGCAACCAGCAATTAAAGAAAAAAACATTATTCACTTTTAAACACAGGACAAATCAAAGCTTACAAGTGCTTTATACCTAACAGCCTATCTGATCAGAGTTTCTCTTAAGAAATTTCACCCTGCATACTGAACACTGAACTAGACCCTCCCTCTTGGCTAGTTCTGAAAAGCAACATGCTTTAACAACAGCTTGGGAAAACCAGGGACCTTAAAAAAACAAGTAAAAAGTCTTCACTTCTTCACAATCTTATAAGGATTTTCTCCATAACAATCAATGCTAGCTCTACAAGATCGTCATTTTGTTTAAAGCACTGAACTAAACATCTTTGCATCACAAGGTTACATATTTTCCTAAACAGTTTTTTATTATTTTTAGATCTATTTTCCTCGGCTGCAGATCCAGCTGCAGTCATTTCCCTTATCAGTTTGAAATTGAATTTGTAAAGTCATAACATGACAAAACTGATCTTGTATCTCAAGGTCAGAACTAATCAAACTGAATTTCTTAGCATCACCATGAATCTATCATTAATCTCTTGTTTGATTAAAATCCTCCACAGTATCTTCTAGATTAACTCCTCCAGGATTTTGGGGAGTACTCTGCACTTTCCTCCTATAAATTGGTTAGCAATAGACATGTGCATTTTCTTTTTCTTTCTTTTTTTTTCCCGTCTCTTACAGTATTTATACTGAGCCACCCTCTCAGCAACTTGCTGATAAATGTCTATTTTATCTGTCCACAAACGGGGTTGGCATTGTAACATTGTTACCATATTCTGTAAATCACAATTCTGCTTTTCAAGTTGCTCAGTCAAATCTAATTTGCTGGATTTTGTCTGATGCATCTTACAATATGCAGACAACAAAAGCAATCTCCTTCTCCCTAACATACTCAATTCTGTCCCTTTTTCAACAGGTATCTTTTTCAAGCATGTAAAAACATTCATAGGTTCAGCATAATCCCAATTCATACTTAGTCTTGACCCGCAGGACCATTCTCTAGCTAGCATTTCATAAGATGCCTGATCCCAGCCGGGAATATTTACAATATTCACATCTTTACCCCCTTTACAGTATTTACACTATTTCCTATTTTTTTCAACATTGTCCAAGCCTTTTTTCGTACCCCACTTCTGGTACCAAAATGTCTTGCTAACAACAAAGGCTAACACCTTGTAATGAAGACGTGCAGTTTATTCATAAAACAATCACTTATTTGACTTATTAAGAAAGGCAAGTAATTCTCTTAGTTACACATGAGTAGTTAGGAAAGATAACTAGAAAGCAATTAGAATAATGATGACTAAAAGCACTTAATTACAAAGAAAAGATAACTAGAAAGCTAATTACAGAAGAAGAATACTTCACCGAAAGAGTTCTACTTCATCTCCTGTCACACTTCGATTGAATGGATCCCTGATTCAACCAGACAAGAGAGACTTCTCAATCGGGAGTTTCTCTAGGCAATGCATCCATTCCTAGAAGAAATCCATCTGTTTCTCTGTCTAGCTGAAAACAGGTACCCATTTTATTAAGTTGCAAGGACAATCTAGTTATTTCCTATCATGTGACATACACGTAGTGTAGGGTCAGTTATCCATTAAGCACATTCAAGACACTGGCCAGGTATTTGACAATGCTCAAGGGACACCCCCCCCCCCCCCATGGTTTTAGAAGCTCAAAACTTCTACATTATAATTGATGAATTCTTATCCTGTCTACATTGGCTAGGAGAATTGTTTCCAAGGCTAGGTGAATTGTCCTTTTTGTCCTCTTTAATGGGTCTCCATTTGTTTGCTAGGAGAAGGACTCCTAGGTGAATTGTTCTTTTGTCCTCTCTAATGGATCTTCATTCATTTGCTAGAAGAAGAACTCCTCCCTGATCTCCCAGTATCTTTCTGTAGTTATGTAAATTGTTTCAACAGTTTCAAGTACCCCTATTTCAATGGTTTCTTTTACCCCTTACCTACTGTTGAGGCATATTCACTGCTGAGGCATATTCAATAGTGGCATAATCAATAGTCAAAATTCATCTGTACCACATTCGGTCCTTTGACTATTGATTGTACCTATAAGATACTGGTAACATTGTAGGGACCCCTCCCTGGTCTTTCATGTATCCCTCAGGCTAGATGTGTAAGCAGTTTCTCACCAGACTGCAAATACAGCTTTGGTCTCTGGTCTAGCAAGCTGGCTCATGGCTCAGACATTCAATTTCTTTGCCAAGTTCAATATTCCTTGCTGATACAAATAAATCTTTAATTAGTAATATATTAACAACCACCTCTCTCTGTACATCTAACAACCGAAAACTCTGGTACACCCCCAACCTCCAGAGCCTAAAAACCCAGCTCCAAAGGCTTGAGGGCAAATGGTGCAAATCCGCACTCAACTCTGATAGATCTCTTTACATGAAACGTCACCCCGCAACTGACAATACCAAGCACGCATATCACACTAAGCTAATCAATAGCTCTCTAAATTGCCCCAGAAAACTATTTTGACATCATCAAACAGCTCACAAAACCCCTTCCAGCAACACCATGGATCTCAACATCAGCCCACAACTTCTAGCCAGCCACTACAACCAACTTCACACCTACCCCAATCCCCTCCCCACCCTCAACACCCCCTCCTCCACATGGTCCACCTTTGACCCCATCAGTAAAGACAACATAGAGACCATCATATCATCACTCAACACAACTACTTCCCCCCTCAAACTCTCCTCAGTAGGATGGATCAAAACACTCAAACAAGATATCAGTTCCATACTCACAAAAATTACATAATCAGTACTGCAACGAGGACAAATGCCTGACTGCCTGAAATTATCCTCCATATGCCTCACCCTCAAAAAACTCAACCTCAACTTCTCTGACCCCATATCCTACAGACCAATCGCCAGCCTCCCTTTCATAATCAAAATCATAGAGAAAGCCGTTTAACTACATCTCCAAGACCACATCGACAGAAACACCCTCCTCGACTCCCAACAACACAGATTCTATCCCCTCCATGGAGTAGAAACACTGATGATTTTCCTCATACACACCATTATAAAAGGAATTCAGAACACTAAACAAAGATATATTATGATCTTCTGCGACATATCTGCCGCATTTGATACTGTCAATCACAACACCCTTCTCCAACGTCTACTATCCACTGGCATCCAGAACACTGTACTACAATGGTTCAAGTCTTACCTGGCCAACAGCTATCAACAAATAAAAATTGGAAGCAATTTATCCACCCCTTACTGACAAATGTAAGGCATACACCAAGGATCCATCCTATCATCGTTCCTCTTCAACATCTGCCTACAACCACTCTGCTCTATCATCAGATCCCACAATATCAACTTCCTTATCTATGCCGATGACAACATGATACATACCCCACTCAACACAAAAC
Organism: Ichthyophis bannanicus; assembly: GCA_033557465.1. Taxonomy (NCBI): domain Eukaryota; kingdom Metazoa; phylum Chordata; class Amphibia; order Gymnophiona; family Ichthyophiidae; genus Ichthyophis; species Ichthyophis bannanicus. The sequence goes on from CM066035.1 coordinate 53,381,273, forward strand.
AATCTACCTTCATAAACTCTTACGATGCTTTGATGAAATCTCACAATGGCTAACAACCAACAACCTTGCAATTAACCACAAAAAAACAGAAGCACATTTCATTACAAAAGACCATTCCTTCACTCCTCCAACCTCTCTTACCTTAAACAACACCCAAATAAAAGTACAAAATCAAATTAAATACCTCAGCATCACCCTGGATCGACACCTCACCTTCATTCCACAAATATTCAAAACCACCAGAACAATCTACTACAAAGCCAGAATCCTGCAATGTCTACGCCCCCTCCTCGAACCACCAAATTTCCGTTCCTCTCTTCATATAAATATAGCTAAATAAAAATAAATTCAGGTCCTAATCCTCCCACACCTTGACTACTGTAACTCCATCTACCAAGGTCTGTCACAATCCACCCTACTGTCTCTAAGTACAGCTCTACATACCATTGCACGCATCCTAAAAGGAGCTGCAAAACATGACCACATCACACCCATCCTTAAGCACCTACACTGGCTACCCCTCAATAGCTGAATCAGATAAGACAGACCACAAAGAACACTCTTATCATCCCACATGCAAGAGCAAAAACCAACCAGCAAGTGTGTGCATGATCCTTTGTACTACAGTATATGCACAATCTGGAACACGATCTCAGACCCATTCAGAAACCTATCAAACCTTCACACCTTTTCCAAACACCTGAAAACTCACCTATTCATTGAACATTTTGACCCTCCTACAACCGCCCCCTCATCCAAAAAGCACAAACACAAGCAAACAGAATAGTACCTCTTCAAACCTCATCTTGCGCATACATTGTATATAGCACACCAATGTAAATAATTGTTGAAACATGTATGTACTTTATACCTCATATATATGTTATCTGTTCCATGTACATAACTTAAATGGTTTGATTGTAACTTAAATCCTTGTTCTATGTAAACAGCTTTGAACCGGCAAAAAGCGGTTTATAAGACCTGCTAAATAAATACAATTCAAGAATGTCGCTGCTGTACAATACAAATACTAGTCAGCTCCTTATCACCTACAAAGGGGGGGGGGGGTGAGTTTACTACTACATAAACATCTTATCAGAGACTGCACAGACAAACCCCCCCCAACAGCTTAGACATGCACATTTTACATTTACCAGGCCATGAGTTTATAGAAACTTCATTCAGTGTGTCTCAGTCCAGGTAGTACTGCTTGCAGCCAGCTTCAAAAAGTTAGATAAGCATCACTTAGGTACTGGTATTTTTGCAAAGACTCCTGCCCAGTTTACATATTCATATATCTTCATTCTCAGTTAGTCATGGACAGAGAGATTTACCATATATTATATTGTGAACTCTTCTTCTTTTCCCTAATAGGAGATAACTGCATAAACCAATTCTGTTCAAAATAAAAGTCAAAACCACAAGACATTTGACTGGACAAGTTTATGTTCAGCCAAAGATTACCTGGCTTAAAAGGGGAAGGATCTGAGGCATGCCAGGCCTAGTTTTGAAGGATAAGGAGATAGCGCCATATTCGGTGGGCAAGCAGGAAGTAAGTCCTCATGTATGAGTGATGTTACCAGTGAAGCCCCACAAAGAACACTCTCCAGTTTCCATTAGAAGCTTTTGGGAGCTGCACTGTGCATGCGCGCTTTTCTTCCCACCTGCCATGGAACCATCTTCTCCAGTCTTCTTTTTTTCTTGGAGCCCCTAGGACATGTCCTGCACAAGCAGAAAAAAGGTTTTCTCTTGTCTTACCCCTTGTGGGTTTCTTTCTATATATTTTCACTGCCTGTCATCGGTTAGTTAGCTCCCAGGCAATTTTTTTGTTTTTCTTTTTCTTTTTTGTCTTTTTTGTGTTTTTCCCTTGCTGGGCCTTTTCCTATTATCGGCACAATTGAGGCCTTCAACCTTGCTGATGCAATCTTCCTGGATGTGTCTAAGCCAGTCAGTGGCTTTAAGAAATGCACAAACTGTGGTTGCACTATTTCGGTCACAGACAGGCACAGTTGGTGCCTGTAGTGCCTTGGGCCCGATTACCAGTCCGCCTCTGACCCAACGCTATTTCGATTTCCTCTCAGAGTCTGAGTCCGAGGGCTGGGTAACCAAGGAGATCTCTGCAGTCTCGGACAGGAGGTCCCTGGACCTCTCCTCTGACCCAACCCCTCTGTATGAACGGCACAAATCGCCCCCAGAGGACATTTCCTTCCAGGACTTTGTGCAGGACATGGCCAAGTACATACCCTTCCCTTTGGAGGCAGAAGATGAGCTGAGAGTGCATGAATTCAAGCTCCTCCAGTACCCCTTGGCACGCAAGGAGGCCATTACGGTACTGGTGCACCATGTTTTGCAGAGATTGCTGCTAAGGCTGTGGGAGAACACCCTCAGGGTTCCCACCTTCAGCCAGCGGCTGAACCTGATGTACCGGTTCCAGATGGGGTCAGGCTTTGAGATGTCCCAGTTACTAAGAACTCCATTGTGGTTGAATCAGTCTTGAAGCGTGTGAAGAGCACCAAGACTCATTCCTTCATACCCCCGGGGAGGAAGGCTAGAACCTGGACTCATCCCTCTATGCCTCCAGGGAGGGAGGCTAGAACATGCTATTAGGGCACCATGCTGGTGGCCAGGATCCTTTCCTACCAGCTCTATATAGGTATGTTCCTGAAGGACATCGCAGACTTTGCTGCCCATGTTCCCGCTGACAGCCTCAACTCCTTCCGAGCCCTGATAGGCCACGGCAAAGATTGCTCTATTTATTTATTTAGACAGATTTGTATGCCACCTTATCCTTCAATCAAGGTGGTCACGTCACATCACAATTGGAGGGTTACATTTAACATTAGGGTACGTGTAAACATTTAGACAGTACAGTTACTTATCAGCATTTAGACAGTACAATTGAAGGTAACATTTAACATGAGGGTATTTAATAATGCGGTATGATAAACTTGTGTTTGTGAATAGGATGGGTGCGTGCTTAGTTGGCGGCAGAAGTAGTATTTCAGTATGGGTATGGGATGTTGCCTGGATGCTCATATGTTTCTATAAATAAAAATGTTTTGAGGTCTTTGCGGAAGTCTGTGAGGTTATCTAATGCCCTCAGGCTCGTTGGGAGGGAGTTCCAATAGTGTGGATGCCAGTAGTGATGGTGCTCTTTTTGAAGTTGTTTGTTTGGTTTTGTGATAACCTGCAGGTGTGCTGATCATGCTGATCAAGAATAACTTGGCGGAGTGAATATGAGAACAACAGTGGGAATGGCATTTACGGAAGAGAGCTAGAGAGTAAGGGGATGGATGCCTGCGCCAGAGACGCTCAGCGTGCTGGAAAATGGTACAATGGAGGTAAAGGCCAGGATGATACCAAAGGTGTTGAGGAACAGAGGAGCAAGGATGAGAGAGAGCGATGGGGAGCAAAATCATCAAGGGCAGTGGTCAGGGTGGAGTTCCAAGTTTGGACTTGGAGGTCAGGGGAGAGAGATGCAAAATCAGGAGGGAAAAGGAGATCAGAAGAGGAAACTGCTGAAGAGTAGTGGCAGAGATACGTAGAGCTGGTGTGGGAGGAGGGGTGGGGTCGGCCAATGGAGGTAACTGATATAGAGTAGAGGGGGCAGGAGGAAGAAGGTAGGGAAAGCTAAAGACAAATGGTCAGACCATGGAACTGGAAACGTTGAAAGGCTGGAAGGAATGTGAGAAGAGAGATCAGAGGGAGAGATAATGTGGTCAAGGATGTGGCCAGCAGTGTGGGTGGGACAGAACATGTTGACAGACGGAGAGGAACGAAACGTCATGGGGTCAGGAAGGGAAATCTAAATGAAGGTTGAAATCAGAGGATGAAAAGGCAAGGATAAAGAAGAAATGCCTCCGAGAGGGTAAGGAGAAGTGAATCCCCCAGAGGGGGCCGAAAGGGCGAGAGGAGCATAGATCAAGAGAAAGTAGAGAGCGGGGGTAATGTTGAGATGAAGCATATAAGTATATGCTGCAAGCCATATATGATTCCTTTGAGTCCACCTGCAGTGGTGGCAGTGGGAATCAATGTCTGGTGTCTGACCTGGCTCCAGTGGGTCCAAGATAAGCTGACCAATGTTCCCTGTCGAGAGGGTTACAGTTTCAGGAAACCGGTCGAGGAGAAAGCGGATAAGCTGAAGATGGAGCACATGACACTCTCCAGGATCTCGAGGAAGACCATGGATCCCTCATGCAAATAGCACCAGGGCAAGAAGGCTTTCTACCCACATCCACACCGGTACTACCCAGATCCTCAGAATGTCACGAACATCCTCCTGACATCGCACAAGAACTCGATGCGAGGAGCATACACATTTAAGTGGTGAGGGTTTGCCTCCTGGTGCACTGATAGGGCTCTAGATCCTTTTTCCTGCACAGTGGATCAGTTGCTGGAGTACCTCCTGCACCTCTTGTATGTGGGCCTGAAATCAAACTCCTTCCGAGTTCACCTCAGCATGATTGGGGCCTACCATCACGGTCCAGGGGGCAGGTCTGTCCCGGCTCACCCTTTGGTGGCTCATTTCATGTGGAGCTTGCTTCTCTTGAAGCCTCCTATCAAGCCCCTACAGTGGCTTGAGCTCTCAGTGTGGTCCTTGCTCAGCTCATGCGTGACCCTTCTGAGCCGCTTGACTCATGCCCTATAAAGTATTTAACGTGGAAGGTCCTTTTTCTGGTGGTGGTCACATCAGCACACCATATCAGTGAGCTCCAGGCCCTGGTGGCTCACCCATATTACACCATATTCCACCATAATTGGATGTGCTTGGGAATGAACCCATGTTTTCTGCCGAAGGTGATCTCCGTGTTCCACCTCAACCAGTTGATTGCTCTGCCAGCTTTCTTCCCGAGATCGTATGCCACCCGGGGCGAAGCAGTCTTGAACACGCTGGACTGCAAGTATGCCTTGGCCTTCTACCTCAAGTGTACTGAGGACCACCGGCAGTCCACCAGACTGTTTGTCTCCTTTTACCCCAGTAAACTGAGTGCTGCTGTTTCCATGTGCATGCTATCCCTGTTGCTAGTTGACTTCATCACTTTAGCAAATTCCCAGGCAGGTCTAAGCCTTGAGGGTCATGTCATGGCTCACAATGTCCGAACCATGGCTGCATCTGTCACTAATCTATGCTCAGTCTTCATGGAGGAAATCTGCAAGTCTGCTACATGGTCTTCGGTCCACACATTCACAGACCACTACTGACTGGATGAGGATTCCCGACGGGACAGCAACTTTGGCCAGGCTATACTCTGGCACCTCTTTGGGTCTTTGATCCACCGGCCTTCTGTCCAGCCAAGATACCTACAAATGTAAGAGTGACTTTGGTGCTGCTGTACACTGAGGATACTGAATCTGTGGAGTACCTAGAGGGACTATATTACTTTTCTACCTATTCTCCAGTTTTGGGCTTTTGCCTCCTTGGTTTTCGGTAGCCTGTAGCTTGGGAGTCCCATATGTGAGAGCCAATTTCCTGCTTGTTCATGGAGAAAGCATAGTTACTCACCTGTAGCAAGTGGTCTCCGTGAACAGTAGGAATAAGTCCTCACAACCCTCCCACTTCCCCAAGGAGTTGCTTTTTGGGTTACTGCTTTGACATATGACTGACGAAGATGGTGTCTCGGCAGATGGGAAGGCAGGCCCGAATGCCCGGTGCAGCTCCTAAAACCTTTGAATGGAAGCTGGGGAGCATTCCGCGTGGGGCTCCACCATTGAGGTCACCCCTAAGTCAGGGATTATTCTGCTGTCCACGGAGAACACCTGGTACAGGTGTATTACTACGCCTTATTGGCCACTGCTAACCTAAGCCAGATTTGAACCGATGACCTAGAGGTGCAACTTCTTTAAGCTACCCAGTTCCTCCATTTTATTGGTGAAAAACTACTTTAAAATAAAATGCCGAATTAAACTTAGATTTTCGAAATGGATATTCTCCAGCATAAGCTACTTTATGGTATGAGGTCCTTGCAACCTCAATGCATGTCCTTTTTTTTAGTGTTTTTTTAAATTGTCCATCACACCCCATCACTGTACTTTTCTAGGAGGTAGCAGTGGGGGAGATCACGTTAAGTTATTCATTTTATTTGTCACTACTGTCATTATTCACATGGGTGGTAATACTGATTCCTTCCTATCGCACAAATGTACTATAAATGACCGTGATGAATCAATAATGCCCGGTAGTACGAAATGCAAGGTCTGAGATAGGTAGGTATAGCTTTTCCAGAGATCTGCTGTACTACAGTGTTCCGTTATCTAAGGTTTCACAAAAAAACCTGGATAACATACTATAGTTCAGGCTAGACAAGGGATTGCTGATCTTTATCTGGACTGTGAGCTTTGTTTGAGAGGGAGAATTTTGAAGAGGAGCCATCCAGTGGTTAGAGGTCCAAGGCTGTCTGTTGCCAGGCTGTCCACCCAGAAGTAGCTACATGAATTTCTGAAACGTTAAGCTGTAAACATATTTGGTCCCTGTTAGATGGCAGGGAGTATATGTATCCCAATTTTTATATTAGCAGAATTAAATTTATATCAAATAAGCTTTGAATATTTTGGAACCAAAAGATTGTATTACTTATCATGCAGTATTGTCCTGAATGAGCCCCTTTTTAGTTGATCTCTGAAGCTAAGAAGGGTTGGGTCTGGCTCGTACCAGGGGCTATAAACTCACTGTGCAGAAGAAAGGCCTTATGATCTATATCTGGTCACACCTTGCCAAGAAACCCCATAGAGTCACCAGGAGTCAGCATTGACTAAACGGCACACATTGCATTGTATACTTGTAAAAAAAATCATATGCTTTCTACTTGCTTAGTCAATATTCAAACAATTGGAAAAATTCCATCTCAGTTGAATTAAAAAGTGCTTTTAATGCTTCATTTACTAAACCTGACCTGCTTTCAGTTAAATAAGTTCTCATCAGAAACAGAAATGGTTCTATGTATTGTAAAGCAAATTCTTAAGTCGTATGGACAATCTTACCATTACCTGTGTTTCTTCCTTTGCTTCCACTCACTTCAAAGATTTTTCGGACTAAACAAGAATACTGTTATTTTAGCCATCTCCTCCTTTTGTGGAAATGTTCTATCTGTGGCTGCCTTATATTTTCTCTAAATAAATGTCGTCACAGTCCACGCCTTCTATTGGCTCTACCACTGTTCCTCAGTGCAGTACTCTCCCTTCTAGTTCACTTGGTGTGATGAACACTGGAATCTCAGTTCTCAAAGTCCTGTTTACAGGACCTGCATATGCTACGTAAATGTATAATTCCCTTGTCAGACCCTTGCCCCACAGTCTATTCCTTGCATTCTCTTTCAGATGGTTCCAGTTCTCCCTAAAATCATTAGTCTCTCAATTAAGCATCTGTATTAGCTCTCTTCTAGTCTCACACTGTCAGTCTCACAGATGAACAATTGTATTAGCTCTATTCAAGTTCCAAAAAGTCAGTCTTTCAGCTAGGAAGAACCCCCGTGGATCTACCTCATCCGCCATTACCCTCCTGTGATTAATCCAGGGTTCTCCCTCATCCTGATTATCTCTACTCACAGCACTCTATTCGGGAACCGTGACCACATCCACCCACCACGGACTTCTAGCTTCAGAGTTTTCCAGCACTGACCTGGTTGGGCTTTTCTTTGCTGGTGTACAAGTTCGTTCTTCTCCACTGCAACCCTTTCTTTTTCTTCTGCTAGACTTATTCCCGTCTTGCCTGCGGTCTCCACCCTCCCGCTCTCAGAGACTCCACTTTTAAAGCCCTTTGCATTCTGGGGATTGTATTTCCCCCTTTTCTCCTTTGTACTCTTTCCTTCTTCCCGGGAGGCCCATTTCCTCTCTCCCTTTTGATGAGAGTGTACATTCTCTCAAAATATTTAATAATTAAACATATTTTGATTAGCATCTTTCTGTAACTGGTATGATATTCCATTGATTTTCTCTCAGTATGTTCCTCGGACCCTGCAGGTCACCTGTAAAGCAATAAAGACCCAGCTGAACACGAGTAAGTTGTCTTAAAGAGGGTAATTTTATAAAGAAGCATCTTGTTAAAGCAATTTTTCAGATGCACATTTTAAGCCTATTTTATAAAGGCAAGTAGGGGTTAATGTTTGCATGCACTTTATGCAAAAACATTCATAAATTAATGTTTTTTTATATTATACGCACATAAGTGCTTTACTCAGATGGCATCCCTGGCTTTGCCTATGTGCAGAGTATATGTATTCATATCAATATGTATACTGTTACTTACGCTGGTCAGTATTTTATAGAAGGCCATTTATGTGCTCATCGGGCCACAGACATGTGCGAATGACTTTATAAAATTATTTTCAATGTGCATTCTCCATCAACAAATTCACAATGAATAAATTCAAATGGATATAGTGCTATATTTCTTTACACAAATAAGAATCTATTATGTTTCATTTGCCTCTTAAAAACCTCCTTGATTTCTTGGTTTCTCAAGCAATAGATAATAGGGTTCAGCATTGGGGTCAGTATAGTATAAATCATGGCCACTAACGAGTCCACATCAGAGGAATAGGATGCAGTAGGACGAATGTACATGAAGACGAGAGGAAGGAAGAAGAGGTTCACTACTATGAAGTGAGATGCACAGGTAGAAAACGTTTTCCTGCGGCCACTGGAAGAGCTAATTTTTAGGATCGATGATATTATTTTAATGTAGGAAGCCACGATGAGAGGCAATGTTACCACTATGACAAATGAACTGACGGTGGAACCCACAGCAACATTGACAGATGTGTCAGAACAAGCCAACTGAAGTAAGGGTGGATGGTCACAATAATAGTGGTGGATCACATTGGACCCACAGAATGGCAGTTTCAAAGCTAAAATGGTGTGAGTGAATGGAACCATAAAACCACCAAGCCAGGCAGTGATGCAGAGACAAAAGCAGAATTTTTTAGTCATATGCATGGAATAGTGAAGGGGTGTGCAAATGGCCAAGTAACGATCATACGCCATTACAGTCAAGAGGAAGCATTCTGTTGCAAGTAGAGAATTAAAGAAGTACATTTGCAACAAGCAACCGCTATAGGAAATGGTGCTGCTGTTCAGGAGAAACTTGGTCAGCATTTTGGGCACGATGACTGATGTACAACTGATGTCCAGAAGGGATAAATTACTGAGAAAGAGGTACATGGGGGTGTGGAGCTGCTGATCGAGCCATATAAGTGTAAGTATAATCCCGTTACCTGTGATAGTGAAGAGGTAGATGGGAAAAACAATCCCAAAGAGCAGCATCTGCACATTTTGAAGACTTGGGAATCCAAAAATGATGAACTCCTTCACCGAGTCTCTGCTGGTGTTGTAATTTACTGCACTTCTCATGTTTTGTCTTTGAAGCTGTAGGTCGATTTGGCTTTTCTTCTACATAGAAAAATGCATTTCAGTTAGTACACTCTGCAAATTCTACTGAAACACCTGAAAGCAGCTTGAATTCAACAGATGGAACAGCAGACAAGAGAGAAGGCAACTCATCAGACTTTGGTGAAACCTGGATTCTAGAGTCTAGGCACTATAATGCTTAACATCCTGTAGAAGACAAAAAAGAAAAGAAACCATGTAACAAAGGGTCTATCTATGACTGGGCACTTTTTATCTGATGTAAAAGAAACTGACTGATCTGTACAATGCACTTCTGCTGACTGCCCTGCTCTTCTAAAGACAAAAATAGGCTGTAGGCGGAAACAAGAGGAATCAATAACATCTCTTCCTCCTGCGTGATTATCTTTCATTCCAGCCACCTCTGAGCATCAGTATTTAAAGGGTCCACCATCGATCCATGGAGGATAATGATGACAAATCTCACTATGAAACATCTGCTCATCTCTTCTTTGTTTTCTTAGATCTGAGTTCTCTGATAAGATGTGAGTCATGGAGTCTGTATACCAGATTGGAGAATCTACTCTTTGGGATCTTTGCAACATGTCTCCAAGGAGAGCACAGGTGTGCTAATGAGGCAGCCATGAGGGGTGTGTGCACATTAAAAGTTCCTGTTTGCATTCCAGCCTGTCTGAGAGTCTTCCTTCTGTGGGTGAGTGATAGAATAAGAGCTTTTCACAGCGATTGCTGCCACACTAAATCTGTGCATATCCCATGCTGGAGTTTCAGCAACTTCTTTTGAGAAATCACAGGTGCTCTTGGGGAGAAAGGTATAAGAACTAGCAGAGGGAACTCAAATAGAGCCCTAACCTATGACTCCTCAGGAGCTACCTAAGGAACTGGGAGTTGGAGTGGGGGCGGGAAGTGGTGCTACAGACCACAATGAAACTTACTATCAATAAATTCTGTATAATTGATTAGAATGAAAGGAGTTTCTGCATGGATGCAACAGTGGCATAGTCAGAAATTATGTTTTTTACAGGGAGAGCAAAGGGGGGAGCCCGGGCATATTTATCTGAATCATACTAGTTGTTCCCTTATTGACAGATGATGCCTTCCAGTGCACCTGCCGATGGATTTCTACATATTCCTTCATAGCTGTCTTGTGTCATGGGTAACACTTTCTATATTTTAAACTCTATGGGTTCAATATTCAGAGGTGGCAATCAGCACTTTTAAAGCATCTGGCCGCCATCGCTTCTGAAATTAAACTGGATATTCAGTTCTGCAGCCTATCCAGTGTCCAGCGCTGAACATTCAGTTTCACTAGCAATCATGGCAGCTATCCGTTCAGCTGTGATATTCAGCGCTAACTGGATAGCTGAACCGCAAAATGTCAGGAGGGCCATTGACTTGTCCTAACTTTATTCAGTTTAGCTATGCAATTAGTGGCTGAGTATTACCACTAACTGGATTTAAACCCAACTTTTAGGTAGGAAGCTGAAATCGAGAACTTACAAGGTAACATTCTCTGAAATGCTTCCCATTCAACGCGCAGGACACAAAAGGCAGACAGAGCTCCAGAGTCTCAATGCGTGGATGAGACAATGGTGTAAGGAAGAGGGTTTTGGATTTGTTAGGAACTGGGCAACATTCTTTAAAAAGGAGATAGAGCAGTTTTTAAACTAGATAATAGTGGAAAGCCAACAGTCGCACTCACACAAAAGCACATGGTGCGGAAGGATGTATCCCTGAAGGATACTAGCAAAAGAGGGAAGTTAGAGCAGAGAGGTTCTAATGAAGATAAAAGTAGCCGACATGCCCTTAAGTACAGAGCAGACAGAGCTGAAAGATTCCAAATTACCCCATCAACTGATAACCAGATGAATTTAAAATGCCTGTATGCATATCCTAGAAATCTAAAAAATAAGATAGGAGAGTCAGAATATGTAGCACTAAATGAAAGGTTAGATATAATTGGCATCTCAGAGACTTGGTGGAAATAGGATAACCAATGGGTCACTGTATTATCTGGGTATAAATTATATTGCAGTGATAGGGTAGGTCAAACAGGTGGAGGAGTTGCGCTCTATGTTAGAGAGGCCCTTGAGTCAACAGTATTAATGTTTTTCTTTTGCTCCGATGTCTTATTTGTAAGCTTTTACTGTTGCCCTCTTATCTTAGATGTCATGGCTTTATGGTATCTAAGTACAGCATTCCAGTTGTTTTTTAAATGATTTTTTAAAGATTTTTTTATTATCTTATAATTAACCCCATGAGTATTCTCATTTTATTTTGTTTTTATATCAGTCCTATTGTTTGATTAATGTATCTTACTGGTATGTGGCTATTGTTTATTATTTTCTTTTATTAATGACCCTCACCAACTATTATATATTTTCATAGAGGTTTGTGTGTTTTTATTTTTTAATATTGATATATGTCTGAGTTTTTAATGGAGGTCTTATGCACCTGATGAAGGCTTTTTGCTGAAACACGGACATGTAGGGGGGATTTGACACTCCAGTTAAGCTTTTACTTGTAATGCCACAGTCTAGTTTTGTCACCTCGCTTCTTACACTTTTTCCATTTGATGTTTGCAAGTGCGAGTGCTTCATTGGGACTACCGACCGCCTGGCCAAAGTGAATAGATGAATGATGAAATGCTAAAAGAAATCTGGGAAGCTAACAAAAGTTACAGCACAGTAATAATGGGTGATTTCAATTATCCCAGTATCAACTGTGTCAATAGCACAGCAGGGCATGCTAGGGAGATAAAGTTTCTAGATGAAATAAATGAATGCTTCTTGGAGCAGCTGGTTCATGAATCAACAAGAGGGGAAGTTATTTTGGACCTAGTCCTTAGCAGAACACAAGATCTGGGTGCAAGAGATAAGAGTATTGGGGCTACTTGGTAGTAGCATGATCACATTTGATTTAATAAATGGAGGGAAGATAGCAAGGAAATACACAGTACTACCTTTTAACTTTCGAAAGAGAGACTATGATAAAATGAGGAAAATAGTTAAGAAAAAACTAAAAGGAGCTGTCACAAAAGTTAAAGATTTATATCAAGCATGGGTATTGTTTAAAAATACTATCTTGGAAGCCCAGACCAGATGTATTCCATACTTTAAGAAAAGTGGAAGGAAGGCCAAAAATCTGACATCATGGTTTAAAGGTGAGATCAGAGAGGCTGTTGTAGCCAAAAAAGCATCTTTCAGGAAATGGAAAAAGGAGCCAAATGACGAAAATGGTAAACAACATAGCACTGGCAAGTTAGATACAAGACATTGATAAGGCAAACAAAGAGAATTTGAAAAAAAGCTTGCCATGAAAGCAAAAACGCATGATAAAAATGTTTTCAAGTACATTCATAGCAAAAAAACTTGTGAGTCAGTTGGACCATTAGATGTTAGAAAGGTAAAAGGGGTGCTAAGAGAGGACAAGGTCATAGTGGAGAGACTGAATGAATTCTTTGCTTCGGTCTTTATTGAAGAAGATGTAGGAAGGTTACCCATGTCTGAAATGGTATTTAAAGATGATGTTATCAGAAGAATTGAAAGTATTTGATAAACTGAAGAGTAACAAATCACCTGGACCATATGGTATACATCCAAGGGTGTTGAAAGAACTGAAATATCAAATTGCAGACCTACTATTAGTATTCTGTGAACTATCATTAAAATCATCTGTAGTAGCTGAAGAGTGGAGAATGGGCATGCACTTGGGTAGCAGAAATCCAAAGGAAATGTACACGATAAGGGGCGAGAGGTTGGTGTGCACGGAGCAGGAGAAAGACCTCAGTGTGATTATTTCTGTAGATCTCAAGGTGGCAAAACAGTGCGACAAGGCGGTGGCAAAAGCCAGGAGGATGTTGGGCTGCATTCAAAGAGGAATTACCAGCAGAAAGGAAGGGGTACTAGTGCCACTGTATAAGTCTCAGGTGAGGCCTCACTTGGAATACTGTGTTCAGTTTTGAAGACCGTATCTTGCAAAGGATGTAAAAAGAATGGAAGCTGTTCAGAGGAAGGCGACCAAAATGATTTGGAGCCTGCGTCAGAAGCCTTATGAGGAGAGACATGAAGACCTAAATATGTACACTTTAGAGGAGAGGAGGGATAGGGGAGATATGATTCAGACCTTTTAATACTTAAAGAGAAATAATGAACAAACAAACCTCTTCCAGATATGGGGAAGCTGTAAAACTAGAGGACATGACATGAAGCTGCAAGAGGGTAAATTGAAAGGCAATGTCAGGAAATATGTTTTTACTGAAAGGGTGGTGGATGCTTGGAATGCCCTCCCGATGGAGGTGGTGGGGGCAAACACAGTGACGGAATTCAAAGTGGCCTGGGACAGACACAGTGGATCGCTTTACAGCAACAAGATTAAATCAAAATAAACTGAACAATCTAATTTCTCAACAAATAGGGGTGTCCTACATGGAGCAATGGGGGGAGGAGGGGTGGGTTCACACCTAAACAAAGAAACAAAGATATGGGGAGGGGTGCACCTGCTCCTGGTAGGTGCACCACTAAGCAAAGACATGGGAAGGGGTGCACCTACTCCTGCCATATTGCTGGGCAGACTAGATGGACCACACTGGTCTTTATCTGCCGTCATTTACTAAGTTACTATGTTATTATAGGCAATGTAATGCCAATATTTTAAGAGCGTTCCAGGGATGATCTGGTAAACTACAGACCAATGAGCCTGACATCAGTACTTGGCAAAATGGTAGAAACCATTATAAAGAAAAAAATAGCTGGACATGTACATAGTAATGGTTTAATGGGAGAAAGCCAACATGGATTTAGCCAAGGAAAGTCTTGTCTACTAATCTGTTATATTTTTTTGAAGGTGCGAATAAACAGGTAGACAAAGTCAGCCAGTAGATATAGTGTATCTAGATTTTCAGAAAGCCTTTGACAGAGTCCTTTATGAGAGACTCTTGGTAAAATTAAAATGTCATGTGATAGGAGACAGTGTACTATTGTGGAACAGGAACTGGTTAAAAGATAGAAAGCAGGAGTAGATCTAAATGGCCAATTTTCTTAATGGAGTAGAATACTCCAGGGATCTGTGCTAGGCCTGCTGCTTTATAACATCCTAATAAATGACCTGGAAATGGGAAAAAAAAGTGAGGTGATCAAATTTGCAGATGACACAAAATGATTCAAAGTTATTAAAACACAAGAGGATTGTGAAAAATTGCAAGAACACCTTGATAAATTGGAAGACTGGAGTCCGAATGGCAGATGAAATATAATGTGGACAAGTGCAAAGTAATGCACTTAGGGCCCAATATTCAAAGCTATTTAGACTGTTTACAGACCTGTAAAGCATGTACATGCCATCGAGTCAGATATTCAATAGCTTTAACATGGTTAGTGCCACTGAATATCCCCGATTAACGCTGCTACAGGCCCCATTGCTAACCGTGTAGCATCAGAGCGTATCGTGGGCATTCTGGGGGCAGCACCAGTCTCTAACTGGGCAGAGATACACCCCACCGCTGCCCAGTTAGCGACCCATGGATAAAGATAGTGGCAGTGAAAGCCGGCCTATCTTTACCCCTAGGAGCTAACCTGGCGGCGGCTCAATATCGCCACTGCAGTGGTGGATACTGTGCGGCAACCCCCGATATTCAATGCCATGGCCAGATATGACCCTGGCATTGAATCTCTAGTTTTAGTGATCAGCACCGGTGGTTTGGCACTGTACTCATGCCTAGTTGCTGGCGCTGAACATTGCGCCCTTAAGGAAGAACAACCCAAACTATGGTCACACGATGCAAGGCTCCGCAGTAGGAACCACCACCCAGGAAAAGGATTTAGGCATCATCGTGAACAATATATTGAAATCCTCTACCCGGAGTGCAGCGGTGACCAAGAAAGCAAATAGATTGTTTGGAATCATAAGGAAAGGAATAGAGAAGAAAACAAAGGATATTATAATGTCTCTGTATCATTCCATGGTGCAACTACACCTTGAATAGTGTGTGCAGTTTTGGTCACCATATCTTAAAAAGAATATAGCAGAATTAGAATAGGTACAGAGAAGAGCTGCCAAAATGGTAAAGGGTTTGGAAGGATAGCCCCTATGAGGAGAGGCTTAAAAGATTAGGGCTCTTCAACTTGGAAAAGAGGAAGCTGAGAGGAGATATGATAGAGGTCTATAAATTAATGAATGGAGTGGACTGGGTAAACATAGATTGGTTGTTCACTCCTTCAAAAAGTAGAAAGACTAGGGGACAATGAAGCAAAAATGTAGTCCATATAGGACTAATAAGAGAAAATACTTTTTCACTAAATGAGTAATCAAACTCTGGATTTCATTACTGAAGGATGTCGTAAAAGCTGGGTTTAAAAAAAGTTTGAACAAGTTCTTGGAAGAAAGGTCTATAAGCCATTAGTAAAAAGGACCAGGGAAATGCACTGCTTGCCCCATGATAAGCATTCTGGAATCTGTGTATCTTTTTGGGAACCTAACAAGTACTTGTGACTTGGATTGGCCACTGTTTAATAAACAGGATACTGGGCTTGATGGTCCTTGGTCTGACCCAGTATGGCATGTTCTTATGTTCTTACCCATTGCCCCCCCAAAATAAGAAGGCAAACTACAAAAATGCACTCAAGTCTAACCCTGCAGCAACTGCTGCGATAGACACGTGGATGTGCTCTCCATACATGAGTTCTAAACAGGGCCGGCCCATCCATTGTGCGGGAATGTTGTCTGCGCCAACTTTATCCCGCACATGCTGTTGCTCCCAACTGTTTGCAGGGCCGGCTTCAGAGGGAGCCGGGGTGGCCCCTGGCCCTGGCTCACCTCTGCACAGCTGCAGGAGTGAAGAGCAGTGTTTTCTTTCATTCTAGCAGCTGTGTTCTCATGGAGCTCACTGGCGCACCAGAGGTTAAAAGGTATTTCCTGTTTCCCAGTACTCAGCGCGCCAGCGGGCTCCATGAGAACACAGCTGCCGGAGTGAAGGAAAATGCTGCCCTTCACTCTGGCAGCTGTGCAGAGATGAGCAGGGGCCTCAGGCCTCCCCGGCTCCCTCTGAAACTGGTCAGACAGGTGCAGGGCTCTTTGGGGGGGGGGCCTTGGACTGTAAATGCACTGATGGGGGGACAAGGATAGGACTGGAAAGGGCTGATGGGGGGGCTACGAATGGAAAAGGGCTGATGGGGCAGCTAGGATAGGACTGGAAAGGACTGATGGGGGGGCTAGAAGTGGAAATTTATTTATTTATTTATTTATTTATTTTATTTACATTCTCTTATATACCGCGCTATTCTGCATCAGTGCGGTTTACATTGAACAAACTGAAATTACATTGAACAGGGTATTCTAACTTGGAGATAACTAACTATTTTACAGGGAACATGGGCTATGGAGGGTTAAGTGGCTTGCCCAAGACCACAAGGAGCACCTGTGGGACTAGAAACCCCAGTCCTTCCGGCCCAAGGTTGCTGTCCTCTAGTGGGATTTGAACCCCCGACCTTCCGGCCTGAAGTACCTTGCCCCAACCACTAGGCTACTCCTCCTGATGGGGGGCTAGGATAGGACTGGAAATGGCTTATGGGGGCTAGCACTCAGACTGATGAGATGGCTAGGATAGGACTGGAAAGGGCTGATGGGCAAGGACTGGGAATGGGCTGATTGGGGGGGCTAGGACTGGAAATGAGCTGATTAGGGGGCTTGGACTGGAACTGGGCTGATGGAGGGCTAGGACTGGAAATGAGCTGATGGGGGCTAAGATAGGACTGGAAAGGGCTGATGGGGGCTAGGATTGGAAATGAGCTGGTGCGGGGAGATGGGAGAATAAGACTAGAAGGGAACAGATGCTGGGTGGAACTGGAAGTAGAAGGGAGCTGATGTTGGGGGAGGACTAGAAGGAAATAGGTCTGGGGAAATGAGGATGGAGATGGGAAAAGATATTTTACCTGTGAGGTAAGAAAAATGTACGGTTGGCCAGGTATTGGGAGAGAAAGTGGGGATCGAGGATGGAGGAGTGAAATTTGAGTGGATGAAAAAGGAATAAAGAAAGACATGGAAGAAAGAGCAAAAGGGGAAAGATCAGTATGTTGGAGCAGATTTAGAGAGGGAATGGAAAAAACTAGAAGAAAGGACAAATGGACAATAGACAATGGAGAGTTAGCAGAAGACACAAAGAAAACAGAAGAAAGCGACTGGAGCAGTTGTGACTGAAAAATAAAATGCCCAAACAATAAAAAGGTAGCTAAATACTATTTTATTTTGAATTTATTAACTGAAATTTATCAGCTCTGGGAAATGTGCATTGCTAACGTCTTTGTGTTTTGTTTAGTACAAGAGGAAGTTAATTTATAGTTTTATTTCTCCAGTTTTGTACATTCAAAGTTTGGCTTTTGGGGTTCCCAGTTTAATTATTGTCTTCATATTTCTAAATTGTGATCCATTGTTTTATGTTTGCTGACTGTCTTTATTTTGCATGTCTAACCAAGCTGCAGTATTCTGTTCATGTACTTTCTATGTGACAGTCCCACTTGTTCGCTTTCCCCAGTAGATGTATTGGTATTCTCTGAGATTTATTGGTTTAATATTTGCAGTGTTGCCTTTTTATAGGTAGGGTTTAGTGTTTTGTGAATCCTGGTAGTGCTATTATGATACAGCGGGTTTGCTATGGGTTCTAAATGAGCAGGGTTAATAGAACTTCCTGGCAGTTGGCACTGGAGTATAGTTATGTAGAAATCTGGTAATCTTTCTTTCTCTGGGAACAAGCAGGAAGTCAGTCCTCACATATGGGTGACGTGGGCACCAACGGAGCCCTCGCAGAAGCATCCTCCCAGCTTTCAAACAAAGCTTTTGTGAGATGCTACCAAGGGTACCATCTTGCTCAGTCTCTTTTTTTCCGTGGAGCCCTTCAGACATCCGTCTGGCTTGTCCCTGTAAAAAGTTGATTTTTCAGCCTGAGATTTATACTTGTCTCCGGTATTGCACTGGTACTCTTCCTGCCACCTGACCTCGCTGTCTTGGCATCGTGTTTGGGTCCCTTTTTGTAGTTTTTCATTTTTGGCATCTTTGCGCCTTTTTTACAACTGGCAGCCTGGTAGGTCTTTGACCTCGCTGGGGTACTTTTTATCCCCCATGGCTGCCAGTGGCTTCAAGAAGTGTGATCAGTGTATCAAAATTATGTCTCTGACCGACACACACGACTGCTGCCTTTGATGCCTTGGGCTGGACCACGACCTTACTAAATGTGGTTTCTGCAAAAAGATGTCCAGCAAGGCCCTTAGGAGATGCCAGCAGCATCATGATAAGTTTTTCCCCGAGTCCCCGGTACCTCCGAAGGCCAGGGCCTCATCTGAAGCCATAACATTTCAGGTGGGCCCCTCCGAACTTGAGTGGTGCCATGATTCTTCGAGGGAAGTCAAGAAGAAGAAGAAAGCCTTGAAGGTGATGTCCCTGGATGGCTCCGACAGGCCGGATACATCGCAGGCCAGGTCCCGCAGTCCAAGATGCTCGTCCAAGGGATCGGAGATGGAGCGACCTACAAAGGTCCCCTGGAAGGACTCGACTTCAGACCGGCTTCGTTCACCAGACACCATCCTCATCAAGGACCCCTTTGGAGGAACCAGCATCAGGCCTGAGTCCCTCGAGTCCAGCTGATGCTCTGTATGTGGGAAACACTGGCGTTGGTGCCAGTGGTGAGCAAGCAGCTTGACTCGATCTATAGAGTCCACCAGAGCCCAGGCTTCCAGAAGTCACAGCTGCCGCACAACTCCATGGTGGTGGAGTCGGCCATGCGTCAACTGAAGAGTCAGAAGATGCACTACTCGGTGCCCCCCGGCAGGGAGGCATGCACCTTGGACACCCTTGGCAGAAAGTGTTACCAGGGCTCGATGCTCATCAGCTGCATCCAGGCTTACTAGCTGTACATGGGCATGTATCTGAGAGCCCTGGCGAAGCAACTCGCTGGGTTCTCAACTGGTCTGTCTGAGGAACCCCTGCAGTGGTTCAAGAACCTGGCCAAGGCCATCTGTGAGTGCTCCAAGTTTCTGTCTCGGGCAGCCTATGACGGATTCAAGTTGGCGGCTTGAGTAGCTGCGGCGGGCATCGGTGCCTGACACTAGGCTTGGCTACAGTTCTCCAATCTTGAGAAATGGGTTCAGGATAAATTGGTTGATGTCCCATGCCAAGGAGAGAACCTCTTTGACAAACCTATGACCGACAATGCTGCCGAGCTGGAGACTGAGTTCATGACAAAGACCAGGCTCTCTAAGAAGACCTCTGCTCCTCCCTGCTGGAAGGTCTTGGGTAAAAAGCCCTTCTACCCGAGGAAAGGGATTGCTTACAGAAACTACCCACCTTTTCAAGCCCCCCCTTCTCCCCAACAGGATCAGCAGGCCAAGGGACATGGGCATGGCCTTCATAAGCAAAAAGCTTCCAAACCCCAGAAGCTGGCCCCGGCCCAGCCAGGTGGAGCTTTTGACTCCTTGGGCATAGCCTCTCCACCCCAAGGAGATCAGCAGCCCACAGTAGGACGTCTGATCTACTATGCCCAATGGTGGCTAACCATCACTGCTGATTCCTGGGCACTTCAAGTAATCAAGGAGGGTTACTCCTTCATCTGACTCAGACACCTCCCCCTTATTTTCCGGGAGAGCCCCTCAGGTCTCCCCTTCACCGGGACCTTCTACTGAAGGAGTTTGCAGGTCTTCTCGAGGACAAAGCGATGGAACCAGTGCCCCATCATCTCAAGGGCAAGGGGTTCTACTCCAGGTACTTCCTCGTGCCAAAAAAGGACAGTGGGGCTTAAGGCCCATCCTTGACCTGCCCAACCTCAACAAGTTCCTGGTGAGGGAGAAGTTCAAAATGCTCTTCCTTGGAACATTGCTGCCTCCAGCAGGGAGATTGGCTATGCTCCTTGGATCTAAAGGATGCCTATACCTCATTCACCCCAACCACAGGCAGTACCTGCGGTTCATATTGGGGGGCGGACACTATCAGTACAGGGTCTTGCCTTTCACCTTGGTCTCCGCCCCAAGGGTCTTCACAAAATGCCTGACAGCTGTGGCTACCTTCCTCCTCCTCTAGGGAGTCTTTGTCTTCCCCTACCTGGACGACTGGCTTATAAATGGAGGCACAGCCTCAGAGGTGCAGCAGGCGACTCTGTGCACCATCCAGGTCCTACAGCACTTGGGGTTTGTGATAAACTAATCAAAGTCGCACCTCCTTCCGACACAGTGTGGAGTTCATTGGGGCAAGACTGGACACCCTCCAGGCAAAGGCCTTCCTGCTCAGGGACCAAGCCAGCCACCTCAGAGCCTTGGCTCTGGAAGTACAGCACCATCCCTCGGTGCCTGATTGGCTCCTCTTGCGCCTACTCGGGCACATGGCCTCCACGGTCCACGTCACCCCAGATGTCTGCCTCCACATGAGGACCGCGCAGTGGTGCTTCTGGGACCAGTGGACACAGGCCATGGGGCACCTCCAAGACAGTGACCCGCCATTTGGCGGACTCTCTGACCTGGTGGAAGACTCCCCAATATCTCAAGGTGGGGATGCCTTTTCAAGCCCTGAGCCCCTTAAGGGTCATCACCACGGACATCTCCCTGCTTGGCTGGGGAGCCCACTGCAAGGAACTCTGCACCCAGGACAGCTGGTCACAGGATGAAAGCATCCAGCAGATCAACCTCCTGGAACTACGGGCAATACACTTGGCCCTCCGAGCTTTTTGACACTGCCTATGTCACCAGTCAATGTTGGTCCAGACAGACAACCACATAATGATGTTCTATATGAACAAACAGGGGGCATGGGGTCTCGTGCCCTCTGCCAAGAGGCGGTGGTCCTCTGCTCCCTTGCAGTCCGACAGGTTATATTTCTGCGGGCAGTATACCTGCCAGGCCAGAGTAACCAACTAGCCGACAGATTGAACAGGATCCTCCAGCCACACAAGTGGCAGCTAGATCCCAGTGTGGCCAACTGGCTCGTCCGGCTCTGGGGGGAACGCATGATGGACCTGTTTGCCAGCCCGGACAACTACCTGTTGCCCCGCTTTTGCTCCCAACAGGCCCATCTCTCCAAGGTGGCGGCAGATGCATTCCTTGTCTTGTGGTCGGATGCCTCATGTATGCCTTCCCTCCCACGCCTCTGATTGCCAAAATCCTGTTCAGGACCCTCTGTGACAAAGCCTTGCTCATCCTGATAGCCCCTCGATGGCCCAAGCAACCATGGTTCCTGTTACTCTTCCGACTATCGGTGGAGACCCCATCCCATTGAGGAATTCTCCAGGGCTTCTGTCTCAGGAGGGGGCTCTCTTCTGCACCCCAACTTGGGGTCCCTGTCACTGACAGCGTGGCTGCTGAAGGGGTGACCCTAGCTCCTTTCATCCTCTCGGGTGAGGTAGAGGAGATCCTGCTAGCCTCTCATAAGGCTTCCACTAGGAAAGCTTATGCCCTCAAATGGCACAGGTTTTCAATTTGGTGTGCAGAGCATGGGACTGACCTGTTTTCCTACCTGGTGGGGCTGGTTTTACAGTACATTCTCTACCTCTCACAATCTGGGCTTAAATCTAACTTTGTCAGGGTGCACCTCAGTGCCCTAACGGCGCACCACCACCCAGTGGATGGCAAACCCCTTTCAGTCCAGTCACTGGTGACCTGCTTCCTAAGGGGTCTGCTCTTTTCAAAGCCCCCGGTTCGCCCTCCGGTGACAGAGTGGGACCTCAATGTGGTATTGGGGCAGCTCACTCGCCTACCCTTTGAGCCTCTGGCTACCTGCCACCTACACTACCTCTTGTGGAAGGTGGTGTTCCTGGTCGCACTCACCTCAACTTGCAGAGCTAGCAAGCTTCAGGCCTTAGTGGCAGAGGTGCCCTATACCAGGTTCTACAAGAACAGGGTGGTGCTCCACATGCACCCTAAATTCCTTCCGAAGGTGGTATCGTCCTTCTATCTCAACCAGGAAGTGGTACTTCCCACCTTCTTCCCAAGACCTCACTCCAGTAGGGGTGAGACGGTCCTTCACACTCTGAAGTGTAAGAGGGCCTTGTCCTTCTACATCCAACATACTCAGGGCAAACACAAAGCTACTCAGCTTTTCATCTTGTACGGGTCGTCTGGGGGAGGCGGTGACCAAACATGCACTGTCTACCTGGGTAGCAGACTGTATTGCCCTCGCCTATGAGCAGACGGGACTCCCACTCGAAGGCTGTGTCATGGCGCACCGTGTCAGGACCATGGCGGCCTCGGTGGCAAACCTCTGCTCCGTCCCAATGGTGGACATCTGCCGGGCCACCACTTGGTCTTCGGTCCACACCTTTGCAGCCCATTACTGCCTAGAAAGGGAGTCCCGATGGGACAGTGTCTTTGGCCAGGCTGTGCTCCGTAATCTTTTCGGGATTTAGGCAACTCCTACCCTCCGACCTTTCTGTGTTCAGGCTACCGGAGTGCTGGTTTTCATCGGATACAGGGGTCCTATTGTAGTCTGTAGCTATGGCCTCAAATATTGCTGTGACCATGTTTTTTCGCTATGGGCTTTCGGTAGCCTGTAGCTGGGGAGTCCCATATGTGAGGACTGACTTCTTGTTTGTTTCTGGGGAAAGCAAAGTTACTCACCTATAACAGGTATTCTATGGGTACAGCAGGAATCAGTCCTCACAACCCTCACTCCTCCCCTTGGAGTTGCTCCTTTACCATCTTTTATTTATTTTTGCCTTATTTTAGCTATGCCATCCGACTGAGCAAGATGGCACCCTTGGGTGGGAAGGGGAACACGCATGCATGGTAGCATTTCCCAAAACTTTCTTTGAAAGCTGGGGAGATGCTTCAGCGATGGCTCCGTCAGTGCCGACGTCACTCATATGTGAGGACTGATTCCTGCCGTCCCTGGTGAACACCTGTTACAGGTGAGTAACTACGCTTTATCCTCACTGCCCATGCAAATAGTATTCAGACACTCATTGAGAGGCATGTTTAAAAATTAATGCACATTCATAAATGTTAATGTGCAAGAACACTCATTTATTTCTATTGGCGCAGTGGCACTTAACGTATATTAATATTTAGTAAACATACACCTAACTCATTGCCAGGACAAAAGAGAGGCTTGTGAAGGACTCCTTTGATAGCCTCTTAAACTTTTAGATGGCAACATATACATTTTAAAATAAAATAAGTTAAATTTATGCCAATGAGGTCCAGTGGATATGCAAATGAGGCCCTGCAATGAGTCTGTGCTCATGGCCCCGGACCACCCTTGGGCCGCCTCTGGTTCTGAAAGAGATGCTAGTCTCTCTCTTCTTCCGACACAAGTTTCCTGATCTGTGGGGGCAGGACCGGCATCGCTTCAGCACGCGTTTGCAGAGAGCAGGTCCTGCGCGTCTTTTTATTTCTGTTGTGACTCTTGCAGTGCTCATATATTAGAGGACAGAAACACAAATTATAAATTATTAAATGAAATGAATCCCACTAAGTGTTGAGCATCCACATGGTTTATAATTGAGACCATGACTGTTGCATGTTAAGATTCATCTGGGTGCTCTATGGTGGGAAACAGAGATATGGGACTTGGGGGGGGGGGAGGAGAGGGAGGGTGTAGGGGTTGGAGGGGATGTGCTGGATATGATGAAGCTATGGGAGGTGGAATAGAAAAATACTATATATAAGGGTATATAATGGTGGAGAGGTTGGCGGATGCATGTCAGACATGATGAGGCCATGAGAGAAGTAATAGGGAAACAAATGGGGGAAATGCTGGACTTGTGAGGCAGGTTTGGAGAGACTGAAGGAGAAGTGTACTAACCCCTCCCCAAATGTGGCCTGAAACAAACAAGAAGTCAGTCCTCACATATGGAACTCCCCAGCTACAGGCTACCGAAAGCCCATAGCGAAAAAACATGGTCACCCTCAAGGGGAGCCATAAGCAGCAATATTTGAGGCCATAGCTACAGACTACAATAGGACCCCTGTATCCGATGAAAACCAGCACTCCGGTAGCCTGAACACAGAAAGGTCGGAGGGTAGGAGTTGCCTAAACCCCGAAAAGATTACGGAGCACAGCCTGGCCAAAGACACTGTCCCATCGGGACTCCCTTTCTAGGCAGTAATGGGCTGCAAAGGTGTGGACCGAAGACCAGGTGGTGGCCCGGCAGATGTCCACCATCGGGACGGAGCAGAGGTTTGCCACCGAGGCCGCCATGGTCCTGACACGATGCGCCATGACACAGCCTTCGAGTGGAAGTCCCGTCTGCTCATAGGCGAGGGCAATACAGTCTGCTACCCAGGTAGACAGTGCACGTTTGGTCACCGCCTCCCCCAGACGACCCGTACAAGATGAAAAAATTGACAAGCCTAGATAATCATAAGAGCATAGGAAGTGTAATGGGTACACAGCAGAACTAGGATTCTTCACTTTACAAGCCAAGATATGAAAATATTTTACCCCATTTCGGGTCTCATCTCAATATCAGAAATACAAACTCCATTAACTGCAAAAATGACACTCAGAACTTTACCAGACCTTAACAGCACAAACTCCGAGGAATTAAACAGCAACAACCCTATCTGGGAAACGTCAGCACTTCAAATAATATTCAATTACCCCCTCCCCCCCCCCTCCTGGACACGCTCTTCACAGAAGAAAGAGGCCACAGCTACCATACACCCTTTGTAGCCGATGCAGGTGAGAGGAAGCGACATCACAAGTAGCAGAAGGCAGCCTAAGTGCTAGGCTTCAGTCAAAGTGCTTTAAGTAGGGAAATTATAAGTGGACCCTGCTAGTGATCTTAACTGGGAACCTCAGCCTGAAACCACAGAAGATACCGCGATGTTAGTGTGAAAGCGGTTGGAGAAGTACAAGTCGCTGTATGCCAGTAAAGATTGGGCGATCCGGTGTGAGGAGAGAAGCAGCATGGTATCTGAGATGGAGGTAGAGTAGGAGCCTGAATGGGTAGATGATCCATGCACCCGAGGAGATATGTGGCAGTGGCTCTGGGGATTGCGGAGAGAGGTTGCATCAGTAAAAGTTGAGCTGAGGGATGCAATAGTAGCTATTAAATGAGATTTGCACAAACTGGGACAGCAGATAGAAATGGTGGAGGGACATGTGGAGTGGCAGGAGGAGACAATGGGTGAGGTGCTTGAGGCTATGACTGAATTGCAGCAGGAATATGAAAGGTAAAATCAAGGACCTTGAGAACAGATTGCACCACTGCAATATCCATATTAGAGGTGTATCTGAGGTGGATAAATACAATCAAGCGAGAGACGTGGTGCAGGATATTTGCAGCTTCTTGTTGAAGGCAGACGGCAGAGAGTCTGATGGGCGAGGTAGGCCTTCAATGAGCACATAGGGCCTTAGAGACCCCCCAGGGATAAATTGTGGCATATTATGGCTTGCATTACCCAGCTTGGCGTGAAGGAGCAGATTATAAAGGAGGCAAACAAAAAAGGATGCTTTAAGTGGAATAACTGTGATATAGAAATCTATCAAGATTTGTCTCCACAACCTTGCAGTGCTGCCAGGCCTTAGGAGAAGTGAGTGGTTATCTCCATAAGGAGTGTCAGCAGCTACAATGAGGAAGAGTGGCCAGGAGCAACTGCACTGGCAGCATGTCGTAGCGAAGGGCCAGAGATTCCATCACCTTTCAAAGGGAGAGAATGGACAGGTGAATCAGGATCTCATATTGATGGACAAAGAGACATGATTTGCTGTGGGCGTGGAATGGAGTTCTGAGACACTGTATTTTGAGAGGTCTTGCATGACATCATCTAGGTGTTTGATGAAGGGGTGTTTGGTGAGAGTATGAGTGTGGCGAGATTGTGAGTGTGGGAAAGTGACTGGAGTAGTGGCTGCAGCTGGAGAGTGGGATATAGCTTATGGGAATTGGGGAACAAATGTGGGCACTCACTTGGGATCCTTCCTCATTGAAGAAGATGGTAGAGGTGGACTATATAGGGTACAGTTGGGGGGAGGGTAAACTTGGAGAAGGGGAGGAGGTTACAATAGCAGGTAATGGGAAGGTGGCATCTGAGTTGCAGGTGGGCACTTTGAATGTGAGAAGATTGAACTCTCCTCGGAAGAGGAGGTTTTTGTACTGGAAACAACAAAGATTAAATGGCAGGTGGTTTTTCTACAAGATACTTACTTGTTTTCTAAAGATGAGCTATTGGTGTATCATAGGGTATACACTCAATATTATATTAGTGCTCATGGAGTCAACAAGAAGAAAGTGGGGATAACGATATTGATAAGGGAGGATGTGCCATTTCAACTATGGGGGTGAATAGGGATAGAAAGGGTAGGATATTAGTGGTATGGGGAGAACTGCAGACACAGGGCATGACACTCCTGAATGTGTATGGACCCAACATAGATCAAGGGACCTGTTGGGCGAGTTTGGATCAGTGGTTGGTGGGAAAGGTACAGGGATCTCTGTTGGTGGGGTCTGACTTCAATGTGGCCCTTAATGTTAAGTTGGATAGGCCATCGATATGGGAGAAGGTAAAGGGGAGGAAAGCAGGGTAAAGGAGTGGATGAAGAGTAATTCATTGGTGTACTTGTGGTGGGCTTTGCACCCGCAGGGGAAAGATTACACTTACTATTCACAGGTACACAATACATATAGTCGGATAGACATGCTATTGGGAGATTCATATTGGGTTCGCAGGCTTGACCAATTTGAAATTGAGACCATTAGCTGGGTAGACCATGCCCCATTGTGGATGGAGTTTGTGGGAGATGCTGTGGGGAAAGAGTGCACTTAGTGGAGACTGAATGACAGGAGTATTAAGGGAGGGGGGTTGAAGAGATAGAAGAGGCTATAGATGAATATATGCAATACAACAATATTAGGGAGGTTGGTGTGGGAATGTTATGGGATGGCCTTAAGACAGCGCTATGGGATAGATTTCTGCAATGGGCAGCAAATTAAAAACAGACAAGGCAGGAGAAGGTGAGATGCTTACTGCAGATGGTAGAGGATTCAGAAAGGAATCACAAGCTGGAGGGGGGATAGGAAGGTATTGGCACTGAGCAGGCTAGATTGGAACTTTCTGAGATGCAATGAGAGCTGATAAATTATCAGCTTCATAGGGTTAATCAACATTATTATGAATTTAGTAATAAAGCAGGGGCCTTGTTGGCAAGGAAATTTATTTAACCGGTTTTTGATACCACCTTATCCTTCAATCAAAGTGGTTTACATTATGTAATCACTACAAACAGGTACATTCCCTTGTACTCAAAGGGCTCACAATCTATGTGTTCTTGAGGTAAAGGAGGGTTAAGTGGCTTGTCCAAGGCCACAAGGTGTGCCTGGCTACTACTTGAGATTGTTGTTCCCAGGTGGGAATTGAACCTCTGGCCCTCTAGCTTGAGAAACCATGTCCTAACCATTAGGCCACTCCTCCCTCTTAATTAAAATGGTCAAGACAGGCAATCAATAATAACCAAAATAAAGGGCCGAAGGACAAGCTGTTGTATAAATGGAGGAGATTCAGAAGCAATTTAGGGAGTTTTAAAAGGTCCTTTATGCAGCTGAGGTAGTGATATCTAGGTGCAGATAGCAAGTTTGAAATATCTAGAATTTGGGAGAAAGATTGGAAGCGGTTGGATGGAGAGATCGGGGCGTGGAGGGGGAGGGGGGCAAATTTTAGCAATGATTAAGAACCTGACGATAAATAAATTCCTGGGGTTGAATGGACTGCAAGACTTTTAGCTATAAGTTAGTACCACTTATGGGGTGGGTCTTCAATGCGGTTTTTCAGGGGGAAGAATTAGCACCATCCATGTGGTAGGAAGGAGGAGAGCATTTCAGTGATCTCGAAGCCGGGTACAGATCCAACCAGCTGTGGCTCATATTGACCTATCTCCCTTCTGAATAATAATGCTAAAATTTTGGTCAAGGTACTGGCTAACACATTGGGAGGGCTATTGCCTCATCTGGGGCGCCCTGACCAGATAGGGTTTGTCCAGAGGCAGACAGGAGATAGTATTCAGCGAGCATTGCAGCTGGTCTGGTCAGCAAGGAGGAAGTGCCAGAATTTGATGCTTTTGGCAGTCGATGCCAGAAAGGCATTCGTCTGAGTACAGTGGGAATTCCTGTTTGCTGTATTTGAAAAGGTAGAGATGGTATCTAATTTTAGGGGGTAGATCTAGGCCTTGAACAAAGACCCGGAGGCCTTGGTTAAAATTAATGTTGGCTATATTGAGCTCTTTTGGCTCAATGGAGGGGGGGGGGGGAGGCACGTCAGGGATGCCTGTTTTCGCTTTTGTTATTGACATTGGCGATGGATCCCTTAGTGCAGAGATTGTGGGTACACCCGGATGGTTTGGATTTAGATTTGGGAGGGGGCTTTCACAAAATCTCATTATTTGCTGATGATTTTTTATTTGTTACCTGGCCCCTTTTTTCTCTACCAATGATACTCTGAGAATTTAGGTTGTATGGTGGGATTTCAGGGTTTAAAATCAATACTGACAAAATGGAGGCATTAGATATTAACTTAGAGAGGGATTTGGTATGCCAGCTCAAAGTACAGTATCCTTTTAAGTGGGCTTCACATTCTAACAAATATTTGGGGGTCCAGATAACTAAGGACCCTGAGAGGATATACATGGCCAATTATCCTCCCTTGATAGCACAATTTGGGAAGGATCTTGAGAAATCTCTTAGTTGGGTAGGTGACAGTAGTAAAAATGAATATTCTGTCATAATTATATATGTTTAAGATACTACCAGTGTTGGTGCCTCAATTGGTGCTGGAATGTTTGAAATGGCAATTATTCTCAGCCATTTCACGCCACCAGCCACTAGGTTAGCATGGAGGGTGCTGTATGCTCCGAAGAAACAGGGGAGCTTGGGGTCCCTGATATAGCACAGTCACGGCCACTCAGATATGGCAGGTTATGGACTGGAGAGAATCAGAGTCACTTAAAAATTCCCCCAGAAAGAGTAACATTAGTCACCTGAGTACAGACTGGCTCATCTTCTGTGAATAAATAGAAAGCAGCTGCAGGGTCGTGCATTGGAAAAGCCTTCTATGAAACATTTATGGGAGCAATGGCATAGGGGGTGTAAGAAAGTGGCTCCAGGAAAGATTTTTTTCCGTGCTGGCCCATATCTGGGACTCTCTGGACAATGGACTGGGGAGGGAAGGAATCTTGAGAAGGTGAGAAGAGATGGGAATAGATACTTTTGTGCATCTCATCGACTGTGAGATGGTAAAGACATTTGGGGAGATGAGGGATAAATATCCTTTACAGACCAAAGACTTGTTTGCTTATTAAGAACATAAGAAATGCAATACTGGATCAGGCCCGGTATCCTGTTTCCAGCAGTGGCCAATCTACTACTACTACTAATCATTTGTATAGCATCACAAGGTGTATGCAGCACTGTACATAAAGATGTAAGACACAATCTAGGCCACAAATGCCTGGCAGTTTCCCAAAAAGGTACATAGGTTCCACAATGCTTGTTCTGGGGTAAGCAGTGGATTTCCCGGGCCCTCTTTAATTACAGTTTATAGACCTTTCCTCCGGGAACTTGTCCAAACCTTTTTTTTTTTTTTTTTTTAACTTTTATTTTCATTTTGCAACAAACAAAAGAAACAACACACCAAAAGAGACAAAACAAGTATACAATAAGGAAAAGTAAACCCATTACCCCCCACCCCGATGCTTCTTCTCTACCCGATTATATCAGCATGTGAGCGCTTCCAATTAACAGTGATTATACATCAAACAATCAAAAGAGTATCTACAATACAGCATGATCATGGGACAGAGATATATACAAAGTTAGACAGTCAGATGAGAGCGTTTAGCAAAATGTACATAGTCATTGAGCATCTTCCATTGAGACCAATGGGAAGGAGTCTGAACGGAAGAAGAAGCGAACAGACGAGGTATTTGGTCGTATTTACTGTAAAGACAGGCATGATTCCACCATTCATTGGGGCTCAAATGGGAGCTAATTTTCCAGTATTACTTAATTAGGGAAATAGCAATGCCAAGCATAAAGTTCGAAAGGAAATAAGCCATTTTTGGGAGAGAGGGGATCCCCGCAACTGGGCGAAGTCCCACTACCCTCCAAGAAAGGGCTCCTGAGAGTGCTAGATAGACTAAATACGACCCCAGACCCGACGCCAGTAATACTGTAGTGCGGGATATTCATGCATAACATGAGGCAATGAACCAATGGCCGCAGGACGTGTCCAGCAACCATTGCCCTGAGTAGTGTTCCATTTGTCTAATCTGTGAGAAGTGTAAAAACACCGGTGGGCTAGAAAGAAGAGGGTCTGAATGAGTGAGGCGGATCGGGAACCCGTGTCCCTCTACTCCAGATAAGGCTCTATTGCTCCAAGGTCAAAGTCACATGCAATTCTCTCTCCCATACTTTCTGCGCTATAGGGGTATCTCTAGTTATAGCATTACAGAAGGTTTAGTAAAATTGGATGCTACACCCGGTGAACTACCGAGAGATCGGAAAGTCTCCAATCAACCTTATGTAGAGAATGCCGATGGCGGGAGTACTCTAGTGCACCGAAGGCGATGCTGAAGTTGCACTGACCAGAGTCGGGAGTCTAAAGATTGCATAAGAGTAATAAAGGCACCTAAAGTGTCTAAAAGCATTGGTGGATAGTGGGAGTCTGATGGGAGAGTCATACCAGGGAGAAAGGTAAGAGGAATCGGTTTGCAAAGGCCCGCTTCTATGTCTAGCCACACAGGTCTACTCGGTACTGGATCTTCCGACCAACGAGCACCTTGTTTGAGAAGAAAAGATTGAGGGAACACTTGAGTAAAATCGCCACCTAGTATTAATGGGGCATTGGCAGAGGCCGAGGCCAACTGCGCAATACTTGCATAGTAAGCAGGGTTGTCCACATTCGGGGCATAATGCAAATACACGTGAATTCACTAACTCCAACCTCAAGGTGTACACGGGCCCATCTACCCTCCTTGTCAGCGCTAATATCAGGTACAGTAGCGTGCTAAGACTTCTTAACCAGAGTGGCTATCCCGTACCATTTGAAAACGGTGGGAGAATAGGCAGCTACCATGTGAGGCTTAGCATTGAGTTTCAGTGTTTCAGCAGAGTTTAAATGCGTTTCCTGAAGAAACACTAAATCAACATGCTCATGGCTAAGATAGCTAAGGATTTTCTTTCCTTTGAGTGGACCATTAATGCCTTTGACGGTGAATGAGAAGATTTTACATAAGGCCATTCAGAAAAGTTAAAAAGTCTGAGCATGATAGCACACATAATTTCACTATGTCCCTCAAACTGACTGTATCTGGCTGTACACATGACATAGGAAAAATAAACTAATATAATACAATGAAGCGCCCCACATTAACAAAGAAAACCGCAGTACGGTAGAGGAGAAGCAAAACCCCAAAATTACTGGCGACCATGTGTCTGCGGGGAGAAACCCCCGAGAAGGCCGAAATTGAAAAAACACATAACCTGTAGGACTGTGCGTGCTCCGAATCCGACCGAGGCACACATCATGAAGGGATAGGAGACCAAAAAACAAAAGTCATATAGAGAAAGAAAGAAAGTCCAGGCTATTTCTGTGCTTGGCTATGACCGCCGCATCGGGCCCTTCAAAATGGCGGATAGAGCCGGCAAATAAGAGTCCAAGATTTTGGATTAGCGCATCTGCTCTGCTTCTTTGGAGTCTAAAAATGTTGATAGTAGATCAGGATCTTCGAACGTCCTGGTTTGGTTGTGGAGAGTCACTCGGAGCTTCGCTGGATACAACAGGCCAAAGCGAGCCTGTAGCTGTTGAAGTCGAGGGCGAAAAGCAAGGAGTTTCTTCCGCCGGTCAACGGTAGGCTTTGCCAAATCAGGAAAGAAGGAGACCTTGCGACCTTCAAATTCCAAATGATGATTCGCTCGGGCAGCATGTAAAATTTGTTCCACTTGTTGATATCGTAGCAAGCTAAAGACAATAGGCCGGGGGGTCGTGCGGTTGAGCGCCATGTGGGCAGGAACACGGTGTGCTCGATCGATTTCCAGTTCTCTGTGAAAAGTGATCTTCAGCAAGGAGGGAAGAGTTTTGAGCAAGAATTCTCTTATATCTCCTGCTTCCACCCCCTCCGGCATTCCGAGGAGCCTCACATTGTTGCGACGGGCTCGATTATTGCTATCTTCTAACTCCTTTTGAAGATTCTGTATCTGGCGCTCAGCCTCGTCCAGTTTGCCCAAGCGCACCTCGTGCGAGTCGAGGACCCCCGCCATATTGTCCTGCCGTAATGAAAGACTTTCAAGTCGGTCCTGGAGCACTCCAAAGTCTTCTCGCATGGCTCGAAGCGCTTCTCCATTGGACTGCACCAATTCCTTCACGCCGCGTATTTCCTCCAAAATCTCCAGGTGCATCTCGGGGTTTTCACGAAATGGAACCATCTTCTGTGGGGAGGACACCTCTGTTTTGGAGCGTTTTCCGTGAGAAGAAGAAGGAGACCCGAAGTCCAAGCGCGCTGGTTTATGGGCCGCCATTCCCCCCGAGGTGCCCCGGTCAGCTCGGAGCGAAATAGTAAATTTGTATAGGTATTAAGTCAGGATTCTAAGTAGGCCTCTCGGGAGCTTCAACGCAAAGCGTCCTACCCGCTGGACATCAGGCTCCGCCCCCCCCGTCCAAACCTTTTTTAAACCCAGCTATGCTAACAGCTTTTACTACATCCTCCAGTAACAAATTCCAGAGTTTGATTACACGCTGCGGGAAAAAATATTTTCTCTTCTTACTCGTAAATGGATTACATTGTAGTTTCATTGCGTGTCCCCTAGACTTTCTACATTTTGATGGAGTAAACAAATTATCTACGTTCACTCATTCTACCCCATTCATTAATTTATAGACCTCTATCATATCTCCCCTCAGCCATCTTTTTTCCAAGCTGAAGAGCCCTAACCTTTTAGCCTTTCCTCAAAGGGATATCCTTCCATCCCCTTTACCATTTTGGTGGCTCTTCTCTGTACCTTCTCTAATTCTTCTATATCCTTTTTAAGAATTGCACACACTATTCAAGGCGCAGTCGCACCATGGAATGATACAGAGGCATTATAATATCCTACTGTATGTTTTATTCTCCATTCTTTTCCTTCAGATTCATAGTAACATAGTAAATGACGGCAGATAAAGACCAGTATGGTCCATCTAGTCTACCCAGTACGATGGCAAGAGTAGGTGCACCTGCAGCTCTGTGCAGGCCACCCCTCCCCATGTCTTTGTTTAGAGGAGAACCCACCACTCCATCTAGGACACCCCTATTTGTTGAGAAATTAGATGGTTCAGTTTATTTTGATTTTATCCTGTTGCTGTAATGAGATCCACTGTGTCTGCCCCATGCCATTTTGAATTCCGTCACTGTGTTTGCCCCCACCACCTCCATCGGGAGGGCATTCCAAGCATCCACCACCCTTTCAGTGAAAACGTATTTCCTGACATTGCCTTTCAATTTACCATCTTGCAGCTTCATGTTATGCCCTCTGGTTTTACAGCTTCCCCATCTTTGGAAGAGGTTTGTTTGTTCATTATTTCTCTTTAAGTATTTAAAGGTCTGAATCATATCTCCCCTATCCCTCCTGTCCTCCAGAGTGTACATATTTAGGTCTTCAAGTCTATTCTCATAAGGCTTCTGACGCAGGCTCCAAATCATTTTGGTCGCCTTCCTCTGAACAGTTTCCAGTCTTTTTACATCATTTGCAAGATATGGTCCCCAAAACTGAACACAGTATTCCAAGTGAGGCCTCACCAGTGACTTATTCATTGGCATTAGTACCTCTTCCTTTCTGCTGGTAATCCCTCTTTGTATGCAGCCCAACATCCTCCTGGCGTTTGCCACCGCCTTGTCGCACTGTCTTCCCATTCTATTTGGCATTCTATTTGCTTTCTTGGCCGCTGCTGCACATTGGGCGGAGAGTTTCAATGTATTATCCACAATGATGCCTAAATCTTTTTCCTGGGTGGTGGTTCCTAATGTGGAACCTTGCATCATGTAACCATAATTTAGGTTGGGTTATTTAGAAGCTTCTCATTATTTGAAAGATCATGGGAGGTGGAAGTATTATGAAAATTATTATAATGATATAGAATCCTTATGGATAGAGTACCGTAGGTCCCAGGGGTTATAAGGTTGTTATATAGGGCACCGCATCATAGAACTTAAGATATTTATTTTTATTTATTTATTTTATTTATTTGTGTGCTTTTCTATACCGCCCCTTCCAGAGATCAGGGGCAGTTTACAGACAACTTGTTTAAACATTAAACATTAAATTACATAGAACTTTTTGAGCACATAAGTAACTATCATACAAAGAACATATTAACTATTTACATAGATATGCCATACTGGGCCAGACCAAGGTCCATCAAGCCCAGTATCTTGTTTCTAACAGTGGCCAACCCAGGTCACAAGTACCTAGCAGGTCCCCAAAAAGGCAGACAGGTTGCATAATGCTTGTCTTGGGGCAAGTAGTGGATTTCCCAGGTCCTCTTTATTAATGGTTTATGGACCTTTCCTCCAGGAACTTGTCCAAACCTTTTTTAAACACAGCAAAACTAACAACTTTTACTACATTCTCCAGTAACATATTCTAGAGTTTAATTACGTGTTGAGTGAAAAAAATATTTTCTCTTATTAGTCTTAAATAGGTTACATTATAGCTTCATTACATGTTCCTTGTATTACTACCTTTTGATGGCATAAACAATCGATATACGTTTACCCGTTCCACTCCATTCATTAATTTATAGACCTCTATCATATCTCCTCTCAGCTTCCTCTTTTCTAAGAAAGAGCCCTAATCTTTTAAGCCTCTCCTCATAGGGCTATCCTTCCAGACCCTTTACCATTTTGGTAGCTCTTCTCTGTACCTATTCTAATTCTGCTATATTCTTTTTAAGATATGGTGACCAAAATTGCACACAATATTCAAGGTGCAGTTGCACCATGGAATGATATAGAGACATTATAATATCCTTTGCTTTCTTCTCTATTCCTTTCCTTATGATTTCTAGCATTCCATATGCTTTCTCGGCTGTTGCTGCACACTGCGCGGAGGGTTTCAATGCGTTATCCATGATGATACCTATATCTTTTTCCTGGGTGCTGGTTCCTAATGCAGAATCTTGCATCGTATAACCATAGTCTCGGTTGTTCTTTTCTAGGTATATAATTTTGCACTTGTCCACATTAAATTTCATTTGCCATTTGAACATCTAGTCTTCCAATTTATCAAAGTTGTCTTGCAATTTTTCACAATCTTCTTGTGTTTTAACAGCTTTGAATGTTTTTGTGGCATCTGCAGATTTGGTCACCTCACTCATTATTCCCATTTCCTGGTCATTTATGAATATGTTAAAAAGCAGTGGATCCAGCACAGATCCTTGAGGTACTCTACTATTCACCTTTCTCCATTAAGAAAACTGGCCATTTAGTCTTACTCTCTGTTTTCTATCTTTTAACCAGTTCCTGATCCACAATGGTACACTGCCTCCTTTCCCGTGAATTTTTAATTTCACCAACAGTCTCTCATGAAGGATCATGTCAAAGGCTTGCTGAAAATCTAGATACACTATATCATCTTTGTCTACCTGTTTATTCACACCTTCAAAAAAATATAACAGATTAGTAAGACAAGACCTTCCTTGGTCATATCCATCTTGGCTTTCTCCCATTAAACCATAACTATCTACATGTTCAGTAATTTTGTTCTTTAGAATGGCTTCTACCATTTTGCCCAGGACTGACGTCAGACTCACTGATCTGTAATTTCCTGGATCACCCCTGGAACCCTTTTTAAAAATTGGCGTTACAAATGATACTGGGGAGGTTTCATTGCCCGTGGTTTGGGATGCTTTTAAAGCTACGGCTCGTGGTTGTCTGATGGCTGAGGTGGCTCAAACTAGAAAGGCTTGGGTGCAGGAATCTTGCAGATTAGAGGAAGAAGCTAAGCGCCTCCAGTTAGAGCATGCAAGGATGGGTTCTCGACGGGTCTGGCATCAGTGGCGAGAAATACGGGCCTGATTGGATGCCTGTGTGCAAAGGGACCTAGATAATATGCGTTGTAAGCTCCGACAAAAGTTTTATGAAAAAGGAAGCAAAGTTGGGCGATATCTTGCTCTGTTACTCCAGCAGCAGCACACATCACAGGTGGTGCATGAAATCTGGGATTCAAGGGGAGATCTGCGGGTGAGGTCTCAGGAAATACGTGCCGTATTTACTGATTTTTTGGAGCAATTGTATAAGGCTGAACCTTTTGACCCGACTCAAATCAATGATTATCTACGTGATATTTCTCTGTCATGGCTGAATGACCAAGATAGAGAGCAATTGGATGCAGAGATTATGGCTCAGGAAGTGGTAGAGGCTATTCAGAGACTGAAGGCTGGGAAGGCGCCGAGGAGTGATGGGTTCCCTTCGGAATATCATAAAAAGTATAACGCCCAGTTGGCGCCTACTTTGGTGCTGCTCTTTAATGAGGTACTGCAGGGGATGCCACTACCAGATACTCAAAGGGAAGCTGTTATTGCAGTGATACCTAAGCCGGGTAAGTCAACGCAGGAGGCGACCTCATATCTCCCTATTTCTCTCTTAAACATCGATGTTAAAATATTGGCCTCGGTGTTGGCTGCCCAGTTGAATCAGGCCCTCCCCAATTTGGTACATCCTGATCAGAATGGCCTTGTGCCTGGCTGACAGGCTGCGGATAATGTTCGACAAATGTTGCAGGTGAAACATGCTGCGCATCAGGAGCACCAGCCGGCGCAACTGGTGGTGGTTGATTCCGAGAAGGCGTTTGATCGAGTTAGCTGGGGCTTCCTCTGGTGTGTACTAGATAAGATGAGGTTTGGGCCTAATTTTACTCGTTGAGTACATAGTCTTTATCAGGGACCTAAAGCCAGTGTCCGAGTTAATGGGGGTCAATCGAAGAATTTTGAGTTGGAGAGGGGAACCCAGAGGGGTGTCCACTGTCACCTTTGCTGTTCGCATTGGTGATGGAGCCTCTGGCGCAAAGCTTTCGTGAGTACCCTGCAGTAGCTGGAGTGCGAGTGGGATCTCGTGAATATAAAATAGCACTTTCTGCAGATGATATTATACTATCGCTAACGAATCCTGCAGCATCCCTCTCTGCAGCGATGCAGCTTTTTGAGGCCTTTTCACAGGTTTCTGGGTTTAAAATTAATTATGTTAAATTGGAAATTCTGAATGTGTGGGTTCCGGAGGTGATGTGCGCACAGTTGAAATCCTGTTTCCCCTTTAGGTGGGTGGATCAGGCCCTTTGTTATCTAGGTGCGAACCTTACGGTAGATAGGGCTGCGTTATACGGAGCGAACTATGGCCCCTTAATCCAACAAGTTAAACGGGATTTGGATTCTTGGTTGGGCCTGATGTTGTCCTGGTTTGGGCGTGTTGCAGTGATGAAAATGATGGTAGTTCTGCGGTTTTCATATCTGTTCCATGTACTTCCTATACCCCTACCCAGTGGGGTTTGGAAGCCTGGCAGGCGATGATCATGAAATTCATCTGGAAGTTTTGTCATCCTTGAATAGCTTGTAGGGTCTTTTATGCCCAAACAAGATGCGGTGGTATGGGGGTCCCTAATCTTCACTGGTATTATGCTGCGGCGCAATGTCGCACTGGAGTGGAATGGATGAACCCTACTAGCACTGAATGTTGGGTACAAATGGAAATGGATTTTCCAGGTGGGGCCGGTCTGGGGGACCGGTTGTGGCTTTGCTCTAAATTACGGGGAGGTTCACGTACCCTTAATCCTTATGTAGCACATACTCTTTGCTGTTGGGATCATTTATTTTGGCTAAAAGGGGTGACCTTGACTCCACAAGCGCCCATAATTGATAATAACTCTTTCCCTCCAGGTATGAGTGATTTAGCTTTTCGACAATGGGGGCTCAGGGGGCTTAGTCGTATGGGCCAGTTATTTGACAGTGGTGTGTTTTGCCCTTTTTCAGGACTGAGGGAGGAATTTGGCATCTCAGAACATCATGCCTATCAGTATGCACAGGTGGCCCATTGGGTGAGAACTCGAGCTATTAAGCAGCTAGTTGCACGAGATCTGATGGATGTTAAGCGCCTATGTGAGGAATGTACTAGCACTAAGGGTCTCATCACTATTCTGTATGTACATTTGCAGACACGACATGCTGGAATTGGCAAGCATAGAGCTCGATGGATACAGGAGCTGCATCTTTCATATACTGAGGAGCAATGGGAACAGACTTGAGGGTCGACTCTGGAGGAGTTTGGTGGCTGTGAATGCTCGAGAAACTAACTATAAACAACTCTATGGGTGGTATATGACACCATTGCGAGTAGCACGAGCATTTCCAGGGGTATCAGATTTATGCTGGTGGAACTGTGGCCAGAAAGGTACCTTGGCGCATGTATGGTGGCTTTGCCCACGTATCCAAGTTTTTTGGAGGGGGATACAATATTGTTTGAAACAAATGGTTGGGTTGGACATTCCTTGGGACCCGGGTATTTTTATTTTTGGAAAGAAAGTAACTGGTGAACGACTCCCTCAATTGGCGTTGATTCGCTATGGTTTGAATGCAGCTCGGCTAACCTTGGCAACCATCTGGAAGCAGGCATTGTGCCGGCCTTTTCCTGCTGGTTGTAACGGATGTGGGATATATATGCTATGGAGCGTGGGGTGGCAGTTGGGAGAATGCGCCTATCCCAGTTTGAACAGGTGTCGGAAGCCTTTGTTTTGAAGTATGGCTCACGATCCACAATGTCTTTGATAATTTAGCTGAAGACATTGGGTAGAAGCCTCCAGTTATCATGGAGGGTCATTTTTCTTCCTTCCCTAGTGCTGTCTGACTGGCCGGACAACCCCTATATGATAGAATTGGAAGCAAAGGGCAGATGGATGTGGGGGAGGAGGTGGTGGGTAAGGGATGGGAGGGGGGTGGGGAGTGAGAGGGGAGGAAGGGGAAGGGGGGAGAGGGGAGGGGTTGATGGGGGTAGCTGGATAATAAGAAGGTTTAGTGCATAAAGATAAAAAATATAAGGCTGTACTGTCGCAATTGAGGATCTTGTGTTGTTATCATGTGCATGTATTCCGTGTGCAATTTGTATGGATACTGCTTGTTGTAAGTGTTTGAAGCCTTTAAATTTAAAAAAAAATTGGCGCTACATTGGCCATTTGCCAATCTTCAGGTACTACAGATGTTTTCAATGATAGTTCACAGATTACTAATAGTAGGTCTGCAATCTCATATTTCAGTTCTTTCAACACCCTCGGATGTATACCATCCGGTCCAGGTGATTTGCTACTCTTCAGTTTATCAAATAATTGTAATACATCTTCCCAGTTTATTGATATTTCTTTCAATTCTTCTGATGCATCACCTTTAAAGACCATTTCAGGCATGGATAACTTCCCTATATGTTCTTCAGTAAATATCAAAGCAAAGAATTAATTCATTCTCTGGGAACAAGCAGGAAGTCATTCTTCACATATGGGTGACGTCTGTTCTAACAAAGCCAACACAGAAGCTTCTCCCCAGCTTTCAAAGAAAGCCTTTGTGAGAAGAACCATGCATGCATGGCTCCCTTCCCACCAAAGGGTGCCATTTTGTCTCAGTCTCCTTTTTCCAGGGAGTCCACCAGATGTGTGTCTGATTTCCCCATAAAAGGTGTTAAGTTTTCTCTTTTATTTTTTATTTTTCCGGTCACGGACTGGTTCCCTCCCCCCCCCCCCCCCCCCTCTGAGCTCGCTTGCCTTGGTACCACATCTCGGGTTTGTTCTTTTTTCCTTTTCTCACTCGAGAGTTTCTCGACCAGCTTTGCACCGTTTTTTGTCCAAAGTCAGGCCCGAGGCTTTCAACCTCACAGGGGCCATTTTCCCTACGATGGCCTTGGCCAGTGGCTTTAAAAATTGTGATTGATGTGCTAAAATCATGTCGCACACCGACCCACACGACTGCTGTCTCTGATGCCTTGGGCCAGAACATGACCCCTTGGACTGTGGTCTCTGCAAAAGGATGACCTCCAAGGCCATCAAGAACCGTCAGCAGCAGCAGGAGTCCTTCTTTCACAAGATGGACTCTGCATCAGAGTCTCTGGTGACACCATGCTCCAGGCCCCCTCTGGAACCCCAAGGCCTTGGATCTTCCAGCTGGATGCCAGAGGAAGAGTCCAAGAAAAGCTGGAAACCCCAGAAGACTGCATTGGAGGATGCATCTGAGAAAGTGGGCAAGTTCCACAGGTCCCAGTCCCAGAGTCCTCGCTGTGAGTCCATGGGGAAGGAGTGGGATTGGCCAACCAAAATGCCACAATTGGAATCATTGGCATCTGGCCCATGCTGAGCGTTGCAGAGCCATAGGGCCTTGAGACCAGGATGGCAGCCTTGGAGCATAATCTCTTTGCCTTCATGGCCCAGCAGTGAGCTCTGATGCCCAGTTCCATCGGGTCATTGATCCCAACCACTGGGCCCTTGACCTTGAGGAACTTCCCAGCTGTTGAGCCGATCCTTGATCACTACCAGCCTTGAGAGATCCCTCAGCATTGGTTCCTCCAGGAACAAGGGGCCTCTGGGTTTGGGGCATAACCCTCAAGCCCAGGCCATCCTAGACACCTCCACTGACTACAAATAAGACTGGGAAACTGAGGACGAAGAATCCCTGGACACCTGTTTGCACTGGGACGTGCCCTTCGACCTATCTCCCCCCGAGAGATCTGGCATCGGTCCCCGCCCGAGGACACAGCCTTCCTCGACTTCGTGCAGGATATGGCCAAGGCACTGGTCTAGGAGACTTTCTCAGTGGAGGACCTTCAGACCGAGGAACTTGAGATCCTCCAGTACGAGGATCCACTGAAGAAGGCACTTACAGTGCCTGTTCCCTCGATCCTGGGGTGGCTGCTCCTCTGTATGTGGGAGTGGATGGCTGGACTCAATGTACCGGGTCTGCTGGAGCCTTGGCTTCCAGAAAGTACAACTGCCACACAACTCCATGGTGGTGGAGTCGCCTTAAGAGCAAAAAGATGCACTCTTTGGTGCCCCCAGGTAGAGAGGCCCATGCCTTGGATGCCCTTTGTAGAAAGTGCTACCAGGACTTGATGCTTATCGGCCAGATCCAGGCTTACTAGCTGAACATGGACATGACAACCCATGTAAAGGCTTACTAGCTGAACATGGACATGACAACCCATGTAAAGGCCGTTACAAGATCAGTTTACCACAAGATACGAACCCTCCGCCACCTCCGCCCTCTGCTAGATTTCTCTGACTACCGAACGATATTTCAGGCCCTAGTAATCCCACATCTTGATTTCGCAAACATCATCCTTCATGGTCTCCCACAGGCAACCCTCAACCCGCTTCGGCTGGCCATGAACTCAGCTGCTAGGGTCTTAACAGGTGTATCAAAAATGGAACATATAACACCAGTGATGAAAGAGTTACACTGGCTACCACTACAAGCCCGAATCCAATACAAGGTACTAGTCATGACTTTCAAGGCACTGAACAACCAGTCTCCTACACCTATCAGCAACATGATTAACAATATTCCTGAAAATAGAATAAGACGGCCTGCACTACTCAACATGTTAATAGTACCCAAATTTACCACAAGGTGCACAAAGACAACTACTAATAGAGCTTTCTCGATTTATGCTCCGACAACCTGGAATGAACTTCCCACCTGGATTCGATCCATACCAAGCCTCACCACATTCAGAAAAGAAATAAAACACCATCTATTTCAAATCTACTATCCCGAAACCAGTCCTGAAAAACATAAGTCACAGGCATCCACCCCCTGCTCTAATTATCCCAACGCACTAACCCAACACGAAAACGGTTAGCCGCCCTCTCCCTATGGCTGTATCCTGTCCCCCATCCGATCTAGCTATAACCAAATATCAGTTGTATTTAACTCTATGTAAATTTTATGTGTATATATCTTGTAAATAGTTTCCCCCGTTATTCTCCCGTTATGACTGTACCCTTGTTCTATGTAAGCACATTGTGTTATGTAAAAAACATTGTTGCATTGTTCAGTTGTAATGTAAACCGCACTGATCTTAATAGCGCGGTATATAAGAAAAAAAAGCAAATAAATGTACCTGAGAGACCTGGTGAAGGAACTCACCGAGTTCTCAACTGGTCTCTCTGAGGAACCTCTCCTGTGGTTCCGGACCCTGTCAGAGAGTGCTCCAAATAGGGAGAGGGAGGAGTTTAAGATGGCAGTGGTTGACTTGTGCTGAGCACATGAGTTTCTTGATGGGGAAGAAGCGTAAGGGTAGAGGTGGGCCGTTGCCCTCTCATCCCCCTCTTATCTCTATGCCAGTTGCTTCAGGAGTTATCTGTACTTTGGACTCGTACTTGCTTCGTGCATCTCAGGATCTGGAAGTTTTGGGGGAGGTAAGCCAAGCTGCAGCCTTGCCGGAGTTGGAGGGCTCAGCAACTGCTTAGGTGTCATCGCTGTCACCCCGTTTGAGGTCGGCGTCAAAAGTACCCTGCTATCAGTCTTTGCTTGAGGGATCCTTGGGACCGGAATTTCCTCTCAAGCAGGAGGGTTTGCCAGGGCCGAGAGGGTCAGGACCAGAGGGAGTGCGGGCAGAGGATCATCTTGCCCCTGACCAGCATTGCAAAGTGGAACCTGCAACACTGTTGAGTGGAGGTCTGGCAGGGAGAGAGCCTGCTGATGAACGAGGGAGTGCGACGCTGGCAAGGATGGAAGCTATTCCACCTCAAGCAGGGACTACAGTGGCTTTCTCTTTGCAACACCCAGCAAATTTCACTTTGGAAGCTATTAGGCACACTATTGTGTCTCTGGGGGAAATTTTACTACCCCAGATTTCCTCTCTGGCATTGAAGGTGAATAATGCTGTGGCTGAGGTTGAACATTTGGAAAGCAAAGTAGCAGCGCTTCAAGTGAATGTAGAAGAGATGTGGACTAGATTTGTTGCACTGAAGAGCAATCTGAAGCGTATAGGAAAAACCTTTTGCCTCTGTTCAGGTTAAGTTGGAGCTTTTGGGTAATTTGAGAGTGATTAACTTTCCTTGTGTATCAACAGTGTCTGTAAAGGACATGTTCAAGGAATATTTGACTGATATCTTGGGGGTTTCACCTTATTTAATTCCTCCTCTTCTTGGGAGGAGTAGCCTAATGGTTAGAGCATTGGTTTGGGAACCCAGAAACCAGGGCTTGATTCCCACCAGCACTCCTTGTGGCTTTGGGCAAGTCACTTAACCCTCCATTGCCTCAGAAAAATCCAAGTTATCAATATCTCTGTTTAAATTACAATGTAAGCTGCTTTGATTGAAATGGTAAAGCAGTATATAAAACCTGTTAAATAAATTACTTACCCAAAGCTAAGTCATCTTCAGCTTTGGTTAAGATAGGGGACATACAAGTAGAAACCCTGAATATAACAGATTTGCTGGAAACCTCATGTCAAGGATCTCAGGTGCCACCTACCTTGTTAATAACCTTTGCATTATTGTCTGATAAAGAATGGTTGCTTAAGTTGTTTTTCCAGAAAAGGAAGCTTTTGTTTTGAGGGTTACTAATACATATCTATCCTGATTTGGCTAGGGACACCCAGGGGTGTCTCAGGGAGTTTCTTCTGCTATGTCCTGGGATTTTGCAACTGGGAGGACTCTTTTTCTTGAAACACTCCTGTAAATGTTTAGTGAAATATCGTTCTGTTTCTTATATTTTTTATGAGCCCTCTCAGTTGACTGCTTTCATTAATGCTAGGTGTTTGGAATCCTCTGTAGATTTTCCACTTGTACCCTCATGAGGAGGATTATGTGGGATTCAGCCAACTGCCTTTCTTTTTTTATGTTTGTTATAGTTAAAATAATAGTATGCCCGCTCTCTTCTGTTTGTGGGCTAGAGTGAGCAGACATATATAAACTGTATTCAGTGTTTAATTTTTGATTGTTTATGCACGATATTTTTCCATTGTTTTGCTCTTTTTCTAT
The DNA here is from genome assembly GCA_033557465.1 of Ichthyophis bannanicus. Classification (NCBI taxonomy): domain Eukaryota; kingdom Metazoa; phylum Chordata; class Amphibia; order Gymnophiona; family Ichthyophiidae; genus Ichthyophis; species Ichthyophis bannanicus. The sequence continues at coordinate 53,425,575 of CM066035.1, forward strand.
ACACGACTGTTCTTGTGAACTTTCTTGGAATTATTGTAAAACTTCATAAATATAAAATTTAAAAAAAAAAAGAGTGCTCCAAATTCATGACTTGGGCAGCCTATGACGGTTTTGAGATGGAGGCTAGAGTAGCTGTGGCGGGCATCAGTGCCTGACGCCAGGCATGGCTACAGTCCTCTGTCCTGGAGCAATGGGTTCAGGACAAGTTGGTCAATGTCTCTTGCCAAGGAGAGAATCTCTTCAGCAAACCCATGATGGATAAGGCCACAGAGTTGGAGTCCGAGTTCCTGATGAGGACCAAGTTCTCCAAGAAGACCACTACCCTTCCCTGATAGAAGGTCTCAGGTAAAAAGCCCCCTTACTCGAGGAAAGGCAAGGCTTATGGAAACTACCCTCAGTATCAGGCCTTTCTAGCTCTCCAACAGGATCAGCAGGCCAAGGGACAAGGATATGGCCCTCGTAAGCCCAAGAATCCCAAAACCCAGGCACTGGCTCCGACCCAGCCTGGTGGGAGCTTTTGACTCTTTGTGCATAGCCTCTAACCCCCTAAGAAGCCCACCCCAGCAGCCCACATGGGGACATCTAGTCTTCTTTGCCCACTGGTTGCCATCCATCACCACTGACACCTGGGCATTGAAGATGGTTAAGGAGGGTTACCCTCCTCCACCTGCTGCAGATGCCCTCTTCATCTCTTCCCAGGAGAGCCTCCCAGGTCTTCCCTCTACCAGACCTTGTTGCTGCAGGAACTCATGGGTCTTCTGGAAGACAGGGCAGTGGAACCAGTGCCTCCACACCTGTGGGGCAAAGAGTTCTACTCCAGGTACTTCTTCATACCTAGAAGGACAGGAGGCCTAAGGCCCATCCTAAACCTGCGGGAGCTAAACAGGTTCCTGGTGTCTCTTGGGGAAACTGCTAGGTACATAGGACCTAGATTGGCCACTGTTGGAAACAGAATACTGGGCTTGATGGACCTTGGTCTGACCCAGTATGGCATATCTTATGTTCTTATGTTGGTGAGGGAGAAGTTCAAGATGCTCTTCCTTGGAACACTGCTGCCATACCTCCAGCAGGGAGATTGACTATGCTCCTTAGACTTAAAGGATGCATACACTCACATCCTTATCCACCCAAGCCACAAGAAGTACCTCAGGTTCATGGTGGGGTGGCCACTATCAGTACAGGGTACTACCCTTCGGCCTAACCTCCGCCCCCAGAGTTTTCATCAAGTGTCTTACGGTGGTCATGGCCCACCTTGGCCTTCAAGGGGCCTTCGTCTTCCCCAACCTGTATGACTGACTCATAAGAGGGGACTCTACTGCCGAGGTGCATGCCCTTGATCTAGTTCTCTGGTCACCCAGTCAAAGAACTCAAACAGATTTGTTTGGCAAGATTGTCCTTTGGTAAAACCATGTTGCCTCGGATCGTGCAACCTGTTGGTTTTGAGGAAGTCCACTATCTTCTCTTTCAGGAGCACCTCCATTATATTTCCCGCCACCAAGGTAAGGTTTACTGGCCTGTCAGAAATCTGCTGGGCCTCCACCTGGTCCTCGGTCTATATCTTCGCAGCACATTACTGCCTGGAGAGAGAATCACGCAGTAAGAACAATCACCCATTGTTCTTACTGTGTTGTAACTTTTGTTAATTTCCCTGATTTCTTCTAGCATTTAATCATCCATTTGTTCATTCTGACCAGGCAGTTCATAGTATACCCCCACTGCCATCACCTTCTCCTTTTTTTTTTCCATTTTAAATTTTTATTAACCACTTCAATGAAAATTACAAAACACTTTGTTCTACATTTTATACATTCTCCACAATGCTGACCCATCATAACATATAGTTCCCCCTCTTACTAGTACATCCATCCTAGTCAGCTCTCCATGTAAATTCCCCCTCCTTCCCCCTCTCCTCCCTCTTCCCTCCCCTCCCCCTTAACTCTCATCATTCATGCTGTTTTACTCTCATTCACCCTGAGTTCTGAACTTCCCCCGACCTTTTAAACCCATTTAGCTAAGATGTAGTCATCCTTCCATTCTCCTTCCGCTCCCTCTCTCCCTCCCTCCAGGTTTCCAACCACTTCCACACCCCCTTCCATTGTTCTACACTCCTCTCCCCTTTCCCCTGTCTCAGCTCTGTCAATTTGTGCATCAAACTCACCTCAGCCACTCTTCTAACAAATCCTGCAGGTTGTGGTTTACTTGACCCCACCCAGTGTTGCGCGATCTCACATCTTGCGCTACTATACAATGATGCAGCATGCCCGCATCCCTTCTGGGAATATCTTCATCTAGTTGATGCAATAAACATACCTCCAGTCTCCTTTGCAGTCTATAGCCTGTCATGCCATAGATCATATCTATAATCTTTACCCAATATGCCTGTATCCATTCACACTTCCACCACATATGTAACCAATCCCCTCTCTCTTGACATCCCCTCCAACAGTGGTCATCATGTCCACTTCCTGCTCTTTTTTTGCGTACTGGCGTCCAGTACCATCGATATAGCACTTTATAAGCATTCTCTTTTATCTGAGTAGCAATAGAAATATGGGCCACGGTCTGTATTATCTTGTCCCACACCTCTTCATTCCAACTCACCCCCAATTCCTCCTCCCATTTCAACATATATCCCAGTTTACTCTCCCCTCCCTCCGGTAATCCTTTGTAAATTCTGGACAAAACACCCTTGACCCAGATGCCCTGAACATAATGCCTCAAACCATCCCCTATTTTCTCATAAATCTGTCCACACTTTCTGTTGTCTTACAAAGTGACTTAGCTGTAGATATGCGTAAGAATCATTTTCCATTAAGCCATATGAATCCTTGATGCCCTCAAACTCTAAAACACCCTTCGTGCTTATTATTTTGGAGATATGCATCAGCCCCCCCCCCTTGCCCATCTACGTAGGATATGTACCCCAGGCCCCTGACCCCTATCGAAACAGGCAGGGGCAGCCCAAGGGGGGTGCGGGGCCATGTGCGGAGACTCGGTGCGGGGCCTCATTTGCATAAGTGGCCTTATTTGCATAAATATTTGCATAATGTTACCATACACTAACTTTTAGTAAACATGTCTCTTAATGAGTGTATGGATGAAGAAAGACTAAAAGATTTCTATATTACTATAATCCAGTGCCAACCGCCAGGCACATTAGGAACTACTACAAACACTGCCCATTTAGAACCATAGTAAACCCGCCGTATCCTAACAGCACTATCAGGACTCACAAAGCACCAGACCCTACCTATCAAAAGGCAAAACTGCAAATATTAAACCAATACATTTCAGAGAATAACAATACATGACCTACTAGGGAAAGAGAACAAGTGGCAATGTCAAATAGGAATTACATAAACAGAATACCTCAGCTCAGTTACACATGCAGAACATAGACCATCACCAAACAAGGTATCACAATTTAGAAACAGGAAGGCAATAATTAAACTGGGAACCCCAAAAGCCAAACTTGGAATGTACAACAACACTGTAGAAATAAAACTATAAATTAATTTCCTCTTGTACCAAACAAAGCACAGACGTTAATGATGCACATTTCCCAGAGCTTTCATATTCCAGTTAATAAATTCAAAATAAAGAGATATCTTTCTACCTTTTGTGCATTTTTTTTCAGTTGCAATTGCTCCAGCCACTTTTTTCTGGTTTCTTCATGTTTTCTGCTAACTCTCCATCGTCTGCTGTCCATTTGTTCTTTCTTCTAGTTTTTTTTTCCATTCTCTCTCTCTTCATCTGCTTTAACATACTAATCTTTCTCCTTTTGCTCTTTCCTCATTCCTATTTCATCCACACAAATTTTACACCTCCATCCTCAATCCCCACTTACTCTCCCAATACCCAGCCAATTGTAGATTTTTCATCCCTCCCACACAAAATATTTTCCCCTCTCCATTTTACTCTCCCAGCCCCATCCCATTCTAATCCTCCCCCAACATCAGCTCCCTTCTAGTTCCAGTCTCACCCAGCATCCATTCCCTTCTAGTCCCTGCATCAGCCCATTTCCAGTCCTAGCTCCCCCATCCATTTCCAGTCCAAGTCCCTTCATCAGCTCATTTCCAATCCTAGCCCCCCCATCAGCCCATTTCTAGTCATTTCCTAGCCCCACCATCAGCCCATGTCAAATCCTAGCACCCCTCCACTCGGCCATTTCCAGTCCAAGTCTCCCCATGAGCCTACTTCCAGTTCTAGCCCCTCCATGAGTCCATTTCAGTTAAAGCCCCCACCACAGCCCATTTCCAGTCCTATCCTAGCTGCTCCATCAGCCCATTTTCAGTCCTAGCTCCCTTCCCTCACAGCCCATTTCCATTCCAAGCCCCCTCCCTATCAGCTATTTGCAGTTCAAGCCTCCCCTTCCACTCAGCCCATTTCCAGTCCTAGCAACACCCCAACCCATTACCAGTCCTAGCCCCCCATCAACCCACTTCCAGTCCTAACCCCTTCACCTCATTTTCAGTTTAAGCCCCCCCTATAACCCATTACCAGTCCTAACCCCCCATCAGCCCACTTCCAGTCCTAACCCCATCAGCCCATTTCCAGTCAGCCCCCCATAGCCCATTGCCAGTCCTAACCCCCCCATCAGCCCACAGCCCATTACCAGTCCTAACCACATCAGCCCACCTCAAGTCCTAACCCCTCCCCATCATCTCATTTCCTGTCCTAGCCCCCCCATAGCCCATTATCAGTCCTAACCCCACCATAGCCCATTACCAGTCCTAATCCCCCATCACCCCATTTCCAGACAGCCCCCATCAGCCCACAGCCCATTACCAGTCTTAACGCGCCCATAGCCCATTACCAGTCCTAACCCCCCCCCCAACAGCCCACAGCCCATTACCAGTCCTAACCACATCAGCCCACCTCAAGTCCTAACCCCTCCCCATCAGCCCATTTCCTGTCCTAGCCCCCCATAGCCCATTATCAGTCCTAACCCCACCATAGCCCATTACCAGTCCTAACCCCCATTACCCCATTTCCAGACAGCCCCCATCAGCCCACAGCCCATGACCAGTCTTAACCTCCCATAGCCCATTACCAGTCCTGACCCCCCCCCCCGAACCGCCCACATACCACCACAAGTCAAGTCCTAACCCCCACCATAGCCCATTACCAGTCCTAAAACCCCCCCCCCCCCCCATCGTCTCATGGAAAATTTAAAAAAGAAAATGTGGCTGTTGCCGCTGCCGCCGCGGCAGCAGCAGGATGGAGTGTCCCGCGGGGCTCCCTCTGCCCGGCTGAGCTCTCCCGGCCCGGCTGAGCCCCTCTGCGCCAGCTTTCAGATACGTGAAGGGAGAGTGTTTCCCTCGCGTCTCTGTTAAGCCCGCAGGGGCAGATGGGAAATTTCCCATCAGCCCCTACTTCCCATCAGCCCCTGCAGGCTTAACAGAGATGCGAGGGAAACACTCTCCCTTCGCGTATCTGAAAGCCGGCGCATAGGGGCTCAGCCGGGCCAGGAGAGCTCAGCCGGGCAGAGGGGGCTCCGTGGGACACTCCATTCTGCTGCTGCCGCGGCGGCAGCAGCAGCAGCCAGCTTTTTTTTTTTTAATTTAATTTTTAAAAAAGCAGAATGTTCTTTGCGCGGGGCCCCCTGAAACACGGGGCCCTGTGCAAAAAACATTCTTGCTCAATGGATGGGCCGGCCCTGGAAACAGGCCTCCAATGTCATTCCCTGTATATAGCTTTTATCCTGAACTAATAATTTTCTATTTTGTTTCCACACACTCAAACTGTGCATAATTATGGGATTTAGGGGTTGATTTTCAAATCCTTTGCTACCCCTCCTTACCATTCTTTCCAGACCCCCTACCCCTAATAAATCTTCTTCCATTTGGACCCACTGTTTCTGACTTCCTCTTAGCCACTCATAGATCATTTTCAGTTGTGCTGCCTCATAGTATTTTCTAAAATTTGGCACTCCTACCCCCCCTCTCCTTTGGCTCTTTGCATTACTGCCAGAGCTACTCTTGGCCACCTATTTGACCATATAAATTGATTTGCAAGTCTTTGTACCTGTTTTAACATTATGCGGGACCCTTATTGGTAGCGTTTAAAACAGGAACAACAATCGTGGCAATAGCATCATCTTTACGGTTGCTAAGCGCGCAAACCAGGAAAGGTAACCCTGCCCCCACCCTGCTAGCCAAATAGCTTCAGATAATTTAACTTATATAAGGCTGCCAGCCTATTGCTTATAGAAATGCCGAGATATCTAATTTTCTCCCGAGCCCATTTAAATGGATATTTCTTTTGCAATATATCCTGCACATCCTTTGTCATAGAGAGGTTTAAAATTTCAGATTTTGTCCAGTTTATTGTAAATCCCGACAGCCTACCATATTCTTCTAATTCCCACATTAATATTGGTATACTTAGACGGGGCCTAGCCACGCTCAATATTATATCATCTGCAAACAAGGATATTTTGTAGTCACTCCTCCCAACCTGTATTCCCTTTACATATGCCCGTTCTTGCACCCTCTGCACAAATGGTTCCAGTGATACTGCAAATAGTAGCAGTGACAGAAGGCATCCCTGTCTCATTCCCCTCCCCTGCCCAAAAAATCCAGAGTATGCCCCATTCACCCTGACACAAGCTTTCGGCTGTTGATATAGTGCTTTTACCCAATTTGTAAAATCTTCCCCCATCCCCATTCTTTCTATTACCTGGAAGAGAAAAGGCCATGATACCTGATCAAAAGCCTTTTCCACATCCAAAGACAGAAGCAAGGCCTCCTCCCCACTTTGTTCAATGGACCATATCATATTCAATATCTTTCTGATATTGTCTGCTACTTGTCTACCGGGGATAAATCCTGCTTGGTCATAATGAATCAGCTTCCCTATTATCTTATTTAAGCGCGTGGCAAGTATTTTAGCTAACAATTTGGCATCTAAATTGAGCAGCGATATCGGTCTATAAGATGAGCATTCTTGTGGATCTTTCCCCTCTTTGTGTATTACTGCTATTCCCGCCCACCCCATCGTATCCGCTAACACCCCTCCCTCCCTCGGTAGAATGAATAACCTCACTAAAGGCGCATTTAAAAGCTCTCCAAACCTTCTGTAGAATCTCGCTGTTAACCCATCCAATCCCGGTGCCTTATCTAGTTTAAACTGTTTTATCACCATCTGCACCTCTTCCCCTCGTATGACCCTACTGAGCTCCTCTTGTTCCCCCTCCTCAAGTTTAGGCAATTTTAGGGAGTCAAGATAACTTTGTACTCTCTCCCTCTGTGGAGGGTCCCTTGTTTTATACAACCCCTGGTAATATTCCCTAAATGCTTCCCTAATCTCCCCATCCTTAGTTACCAACACCCCTCCCTGATTTCGAATTCTCATTATATGAGAGCGCAATTTCCTCTGTTTCAATTTCTGCGCCATATATCGCCTCGCTTTATTACCTCCCTCAAAAAAGTCCTGCCGCAAAAGTTGCATCTGATGCCTTATCCTTTCTGCCTGCATACCATTTATCTGAGCTTGTATGGCCAACACCTGATCCCCTATAAGCTCCATGATGTCCCTGCGCATCTAACTCTTCCAGTTCCACCAATCGTTCTCTCAATTCCCTCTCTCTTCCCTCACTTTCCTTCTGTTTCTGTGCCCCCCATTTAACTAAAATTCCTCGCACCACTGCCTTATACCCATCCCATACCCCTCCCCAAGCGACCTCCCCATTATCGTTCCCTCGTCTCTCTTTCAATGTCCTCTCTTACCCTCTCATCTTCTAATAAGGACTCATTAAGCCTCCAGAACTGTATGCCTTTCCCATCTCCCTCCATTCTCAACCTTACCTCAATTGGTGCATGGTCTGACCATGTAATTGAGTCCATCTCCGCCCCCTTTAATCCTACCCCCCACCTCCTTTGAGATCCAGATTGCATCTATTCTTGAGTATGAGCCATGTACTGGCGAGAAATAAGAAAATTGTCTCTTCCCTGGGTATTGGAATCTTCAGGCATCTATCAAACAATGTTGTGTTACAAAGCTGCGATATCTATTCCTGTCCGCCCTTTTTGCCCTCTCTTTTTCCCGTAGCATCTCTAGCCGGATTCCATGTTAAATTGAAATCACCTCCACTGATTAGAATACCCTCCCCCAATTTCCCCACCTCCTCATTCACTTTTGTCCAGAATTCACGTTGTGCCCCTGTAGGTGCATATACATTCATTATGCAATACCATTCACTCCCCATCTTTAAACGCAACAACACATATCTCCCCTCTTTGTCCCGCACCGTCGATTGCAATTGCATCTTTAACTTTGTATCAATCAGTATGGCAACCCCTCCTTTTTTCTTTTCCACTATATTAGATGCATGTATGCATACTCCATATCCCTTGGGTTTAACCAGGTACTCTGTTGCTCTTGTCAAATGTGTTTCCTGTATCAGTACTATCGCTGCCTTCTGGTGTGCAATTTCTGTATACAATTTTTGTCATTTAAATGGGGAATTAAGCCCCTTTACATTTAACAAGACTATTTTTAACTCACCTTTACTTCTTGTTCCCCCCTTCTCCCTTAGCCCTACCACTCTTAACCCCTGCCTCTCCCCCCTCCCCTCCCCCCTATCCCCCTCCCCCCTGTCTCCCTTGTCCCCCCCTTGGAGACTCGACTTCCATATCTTGTGACAAACAAGCAAACCTCAGCCTGCACCTGCCTACTTATCTCCCCTCCCCCTCTCATGCACTATGCCCAGCTCTCCTATCTCTACCCCCTCCCCACTCCTCCCCCCCTTTCTAATGCACCCCCTCCCAACCTCACCTCCTCTATCCACTCTTAACCTCCCATACTAATCTTCACTCCCAGCTACCCTCCCATTGTTAAAATCCCAATTAGAACCTTCCCATTGAACCTTACCCCTCAGCCCCCCTCTCCTGAATACCCTCCTTACCCCTCCCCTTCTCCTCCCTTCTACTACCCAGGCCCGACCCCCACCATCCCTTATAATCTATGTATCATTGTCCCCCATAACAGTTCATATGGTGATTCATCTGGTATCATCCCTGGATCCCTCCCCTCAGCCAATGACCTTCGCCTTCTCTTGTACACTTCGGCTGTTTTTGGTCAGCCTTGCTACTCTCTGTCCATTAGTTGGTGCTCTGTGCCATTTCCAAGTAGCTGCCTTACTCCTGGGTGTCATGACAGTCTTGGCTTGTACTTGGTTCCCACTGCCACTTGGTAAATTAGTTAGTCCCATGTCTCCGAGCACCCCCCCCCCCCCCAGGCTTATTCACATGTCTTAACCTACCATTTGCTGTAATTAAAAGGCCAAATGGGTACAGCCATCTGTATCTCACCTCCTCCCTCCTCAAAAAAGCCGTAACTTCCTTCATCTCTCTCCGATGCTGCAATGTGCCTAAGGAGAGATCCTGGAACAGCTCCACCACACCTCGGCCCAGTGTGCAGTGGCGGCCAAGAGAGCAAATAGAATGCTAGGTATCATAAGGAAAGGAATGGAAAATAAAACAAAAGATATTATAATGCCTCTATATCGTTCCATGGTGAGAATGCACCTTGAATATTGTGTGAAATTCTTAAAAAGGATATAGCATTATTAGAATAGGTTCAGAGGAGAGCCACCAAAATGGTAAAGGGGATGGAAGGATACTCCTATGAAGAAAGGCTAAAAAGGTTAGGGCTTTTTAACCTCGAAAAGAGACGGCTGAGGGGAGATATGATAGAAGTCTATAAATTAATGAACGGAGTGGAACGGGTAAACGTAGATCGATTGTTTACCTTATCAGAATATAGAAAGACTAGGGGACATGCAATGAAGCTACAGGGTAAACTATTTAAGACTAATAAAAGAAAATATTTTTTCACTCAACGGTTAATCAAACTCTGGAATTTATTACCGAGGATGTAGTAAAGGCTGTTAGTGTAGCTGGGTTTAAAAAAGGTTTGGACAAGTTCCTGGAGGAAAGGTCCATAAACCATTATTAAGAAGGGACCCAGGATATCAATGCTTGACCCTGTACAAGCATTGTGGAACCTGTGTCTTTTGGATAAACTGCTAGGTACGTATGACCTAGATTGGCCACTGTTGGAAACAGGATACTGGGCTTGATGGACCTTTGTCTGACCCAGTGTGGCATATCTTATGTTCTTATGTTCTTCTGCCTCGATCTCTGCTTTCTTTATTTCTTCTTCTTTACTTTGATCTTTAAAATTGAGGATTTAGAATTTGCATCGGTTGCTTTCTTCAGCTTTTGCAGTGGAATTCTGCTTCTTTCTTTCAATTTTTGGCAGACTCTTTTTTTTATACCTTCTTGGTTTAAATATAAGGTTTGTGGCATACAGATAGCAGTACATTATCTCTTTATCTGCAGGGATTGGTTTATTTCAGCTTGCTATTCCTCCTTTTTAGGTTAAACAAGGTGGTTTGCAAAGATAATAAAACATTTAGGCTAAAAAGAACTTCATTATCATTGACAGGAACGAGGTAGAAAGAGACACAGGACAGAGCAGACATAGGACGTACATAATTCGGGAAGGCACAAAACAGGAGGTAGGGGAGACAGTGGACATAAGAAGGAGGGAAAGGATGGCGTGTACGACCAGGTGGGGTAGTTCTGCAACTCAATGGCTCATGGGAGGTCAAATCTCCTTTTGAAAAGGAGGTTCTTCAGGTCTGATTTGAATCTGGTGTAAACGGTTTGAAGAAGAAGATTGGTACGCAATGTGTTCCATAGGGTTGGGACTAGGAAAAAGAAGGCTGAGCATCTACTTGATTCATAGTGGGCCCATGCTAATGGTGGCAGGCATAACTGATTTGTATGTATTGAGCATAGTAAATGGGCTGGACAGAAGGATGCAATTAGGGATGATTGGTATTCCGGAGCAGTCAGGTAAATGGCCTTGTGCGTCAGGGTGAGGATCTTGTATTCAATGCAGGATGTGATGGGAAGCCAGTGATGAGAGATCAGAAAAGAAGTGATGTGATCATATCTTCCAGGAGACGGATGGCTGTATTTTGGATGGACTGTAATAGTTTAAGAACGGTATTCTGTAGGCCAGCAAAGACAGAATTGCAGTCGTCAACACGAGAGATCACAGTGCTAAGGATGAGGGTAGTCTGTGCAGAACTATCCAGAAACGGATGGATGCAGGGAATTTTGCGGAGAGCATTAAAAGAGGTCTTCACCATAGAGCCAATGTGTTGTGAGAAAGAGAGGTCAGAGTCAAGTGTCACACCCAAGTATTTAAAGGATGAGGTCAAAGCAATAGGGATGCCCTGAAGAAGTGGGGCTACCACGGAAGGTTGTGATCCACCTGTGATCCAGGTAGCAGTGGTTTTTCTGGGGTTGAGTTATAGGTAGTTGTCATGTAACCAATCAGAAACTGAATAAAAACATTGGTTGATGTGACTGAGATCAGGGTTCAGACTATCTGTATAGGAAAGTAGGAGGATAACATCAGTGTACATGAAAGTAGAGATCACAGTGTTCTGAATAATAGTGGGGAGGGGACTCAAAAAGATGTGGAAAAAAGGGAGGGCCCTGGGGGACACCACATGTGAGTGGCTAGCTATCTGAGACTCCATCATTTGTGACAATGAAGAAAGAGTGACCTGAGAAAAAGGATTGAAACTAACATTAGAAAAGGCAGCAGACATCGATAGAGCGGAGGATCTACTTAATTGTAGTTAATCCTCTTAACTTTTTATTAACTTCTGTGGTTTATTTTCTGCCAGTCAGTCCATGAAAAAGCTCACCATGGCTTTTTTCCAAGGGCGGTGCAAGGATAACAGATGCCCTAGGCGAGCCCTCCATCATCCAACCCCACCTTTGCATAAACCAGAAGTCTGTGTTGGAAGGTGCGGAAGTGGCAGCCCATACAAGCCAGGAACTTTGACGCAGCTCTGGTGAGGATAGGTAAGCACTGCATTATGGTTTTAAACCCATTGCTGCCACTGCAGGCCCCAGAGAGGGGCGGCAGTGGTAGCAACAGGTCACCCCTGGATACTGGTACTCTAAGCGACTGCCTAGTACACCTAATGCTAGCGTTGACCCTGCCTTTATCTGCAGCAGGGATGTTATCATTGTCTGCATTACCACTACCACCATTGTTAGTCCTAGTGCATAAATTTGAAACACTACTTGAGAAATTTGAGAGACTGAGAAATTTGAGATTATGGGTAGGCATCATTTTATCCTGGGCAACATGCAGCCAATATGTATCTTTCTTTTTCTTTCTAACATATTTGAATTGTAGTTGCGCCTTACTGAGATTTAGTATAGATGTTATACAGTAGCCTCATCAGTGGAGGAGTAGCCTAATGGTTAGAGTACTGGTGTAGGAACCAAGACACCTGGGTTTGATTCCCAGTAGTGTTAGGCAGAATATTATGTATGGAGGAATATTATGTATATATCAGAAGGAATTTTATATATGCAGCAGACATATCAGGGTTATTACAAGTAGGCTGCCAGTGTAGGTCACAGGTCGTTTGTCAAATCTGCAGAAGAAGTCTGTTAGCTTGTTTACTATGAAGGTAGGATACAGGTCATTTGCTAGCCTTGCAGAAAAGGATCTTTAGCTTAGCCTTGCAAAAGCAATGCACACACATTATATGGAGAAATAAGTAAAGAGAGCAAAGGAGATAATATATGCTGATTCCCCTTTTGGAAGCTCTGTAAAGATAACCCTTTAACCCTGCAATTCAGTTTTTGCATCTCTCTGTAACCTTCCATGACATATATGGTACATCTTTTTATCCTATTTAAGCAAAGCTATACTCTGAAAAAACTGAGCAGCTTATATCATAACAACGGTGTGTGATAAGAACATAAGAACATAAGATATGCCATACTGGGTCAAGGTCCATCAAGCCCAGTATTCTGTTTCCAACAGTGGCCAATCTAGGTCATATGTACTGTCAGACGGCTGCCTAGGGTGAGAACTTACACAATCTTGACGATGCATATATTCATATGATTCTTGCAAAGTATTGTGGGTATTGTAGTTCATTCACTCCCAAACACAGCTGATGACAATAATTTGAGTTGTGAAACCAAGTGGTAAGATCAATAAAATACTTCTTTTATTGATGGGGTTTAATTCACCCAGCACATGTATGCTTGATAGCACTATAAATGAGGTTACTTGCTTGCAGTGTTTAAAATGGATAACAAAAAGTCACAAAGTAAACCAGAAAACAACCTTCAGCTTGTCAGGCAATTAGCTAATGTTTTCTTAGCAAATAATTACCAAATACAAAGGCACAAAGAAAAGAATAAACTTTGCTGGTTAGGTTAACTTCTGCTTATTTTCCAGGCAGATCTCAGCAGTGATTCTCCCTTGCTCACACACACAATCAGGTGCAGCCCTAATTACTATCCATGGACCAGCTGAAAGCCTTTAGCTGGCTGGCTGCTACTGTGTGAGCCCAAATCCTGCTTTAAGAGCTGTTTGCAGTGGAAATAAAGAACAAAGTTAGGTTTCTTTGTGATGGCTGATGTGTTTGCTCATAGAAAACTAGCAATAGCATTTAGATAAAGAACAGTCCATGTAAATAGTTTCATCTGCTGTATTTCCCCCTGCATCAACAATCATAGGGTCAATATCATACATTGGCACAGATGAGTCTTTCATTAAGGCACTATCATGAGAATGCTTATTCCCTTGCTGCCATTCTCTATTATAGATAGGGTCTGGATCAGTGTTCATACCTGAGCCTCTCCTGCTATCATTATTCCTCTCTGTATAGCCTGGCCAATATGTAATCCAATTCTGATGTCCAGCCTTCCAATCTTGATCCCTGGACACTGGATCTTCTCTCACATACCTTCTGGCCTTGGTCTGAAAGTCCCTTCCACATGCAGTCTTCTCTCTTCCAGGTAGCCACTGGTGATTCCTATCTCTGCCACTCCATTCCTCTGGCTGAATCCAGTCCAATGGACTCTGCTGGCCTTTGGAATACCTCCCAGTATGAGTACTGCCTTGGAATCTCCCAGACCTTCCAATGGCCTTTCTTCTCTTCCTTCCAGAGAGTTTCCTTCTCTCTCTATCTGCTTGGCTTGGCTTCTGTTTCTCCAGGTGATACTGGTGCTTGTAGCCGTTGCTGAAGCTCTCCCCTCTGTATCTCTTCCTGAAGCTGTTCTTGAAACTGTTGCTGAAACTGTTTCCTGAAGAATAATCTCTATTCTTATTCTTTCCTAATGTGTGCTGCTCCCTAACACAGCGCAGCTGTGTTGAATCAAGCCCTGCCCTTTGAGATGAGTGCTTAGGGATTACCTCATAGCTCTCTTGATTGCACACACATTCTCTCACTTCAGCCCCTCTCATGGCTGCTGTAAAGCTGGTGCATTCTGGGACTGGTAGTCTTTTATGTGAAAACTCTGTTTTCTCAATTCTACCAGAACTGACAGGTTGCTTGTTCAGAGTCACATCATCTTTTCTATAGCTCCTACCTGAGCTATGATAAGCTTCCTTATCACATACCCCCCTGCTTAAGTTATTACGGACTGGTTTTACTGGTAAAACTTCTTCTCTACAGTCCGTAATACTGGAAAGTGCATCCGCATTCTTGTGTAACTTCCCGGCACGATGTTCAACCTGAAAATCAAACGCCTGTAAGGCCATGTACCAGCGTGTCAACCTGGCATTGTGGTTCTTCATTTGCTGCAACCACTTAAGTGGGGCATGGTCCGTGACCAACTGGAACTTTCTCCCTGTAAGGTAAAACCTTAACGCCTCCACTGACCACTTGATAGCCAAACACTCTTTTTCTATCGTGGAATACTTTTGTTCAGCCAGTGACAACTTCCTGCTCAGGTACATCACAGGATGCTCCTCCCCATCATGGCACTGGGATAGGACTGCTCCTAGCCCTACATCCGATGCATCGGTTTGAACCAGAAAGGGTTTCTTGAAGTCTACTCCTTTCAGTACCGGTCCTGTACACAATTTTTCTTTTAATACTGAAAACGCTTTTTCAGCTTCTGGTGTCCACTTTATCTGGTTTGGACAATTCTTTCGCAGGATATCCGTGAAAATGGCACTTTTCTCTGCGAATTGCGGTATAAACCGGCGGTAGTATCCAATAAGTCCTAAGAAACTTCTTAGTTGTTTCTTGGTTGTTGGAGGAGGAAAATTCCTGATGCTATCTATTTTGCTTAATAGAGGTTTAATTTTTCCTCTTCCCACTAGGTGGCCTAGGTATTTTACCTCCCTATTTGCAAAGGCACACTTCTTCGGGTTTAAAGTGATTCCCGCTTGCTTCATAGAGCACAAGACTGCCCTGATCCTCTTCAAATGCTCCGCCCAGGTGTTACTATGGATTATGACATCATCCATGTATGCAAAAGCATAACTTTGGTGGGGTCGAAGTACCTGATCCACTAACCTTTGGCAGGTAGCCGCTGCTCCATGCAGTCCGAAAGGCATCCTCTTGAACTGGAAAAGGCCAACGGGGGTGCTGAACGCAGTTTTCGGCTTCGACTCCCTGGTGAGCGGGATTTGCCAATATCCTTTTGTCATATCAAGGGTGGTTAAGTATTGAGCCTGTCCCAGCTGGTCTAGCAGCTCCTCAATTATTGGCATTGGATATGCATCAAAAACTGATATGGCGTTTACCTGCCGGAAGTCAATACAAAATCTTAAGGATCCATCAGGCTTCGGCACCAGGACTATGGGGCTATTCCAGGGACTCTTTGACTCCTCTATTACCCCCATGTCCAACATCTCCTGGACTTGTGCCACTACCTCCTGTCTTTTGGCTTCAGGCAAGCGGTATGGCCTTTGACGAACCAATTTCCCAGGTGGAGTTATTATTTCATGGGCCACCAAATGGGTCTCCCCAGGTATGGGTGTCAACACATCTGGGAATTCCTTAAGCAACTTCCTAATTTCTTCCTGTTGTACCATTGTCAGGTCCTCACCTATTTGGGGCTCTGATTTTTCTTTACAATCAGATACCTGGGGTCCCAAATCTTCCTCTTCACTCACCTCCCTCTCTCGGGCACAGGTGGCAGCTAAGCTTTTAACCCCTTTGACATCAGTAGAACCAAAGCCTTTGGCTCCACGTTCAGAATTCTCTAGGGATGTGATCTCCTCCACAGGTGGAAAACCCAGCCTCTCACAAATCAATTGGGCAATTTTGTCTCCTGTCTTCACATGATACTCATTCTGTCCAAAGTTAAACAACAGAACTTTAATATTGCCCCTGTAATCGGGATCAATTACTCCCGCACCCACATCGATGAAATATTTAAGGGCTAATCCGGACCTTGGGGCTACTCTCCCATAACATCCAATTGGTATTTCCACTTGGAGACCGGTGTCAACCAGGGCTCTCCCTTGGCTAGGTACAGTCACATTTTCTATGCTGCATAGGTCAAACCCAGCAGACTGAGGGGTTGCCCGCCTAGGAGCTTGGGCCTTCTCAGAGACCTTATGGTACTTTAGGACGAATATCTGCTTTGGGGTAGCTTGGTCTTCTGGACGCTTAACCATCTTTTTAGCTGGGGTCTGAGGACTTCCAAATAAAGGCCCGGGAGCTACTACCATTAAACCTTCTCCCTCCTTTTTTCCTAGTCCTTCCACTAGACCCTGCTTAAATCTTGGCCAGTCTCTTCCTAGAACCAAATCAAAGGGTAGCCTAGGCACCACTGCTAATAGGACTTCCTCTTGTTTCCCTAGGCACTTAACCTTTAGCCTATAGGTGGGATATGATGATGCAGCACCATGAATGCATCTGATGTGAACTTGGCTTTCAGGGGTTCTAGGCACAAATCTTTCTTGGGCCTCTATCCTCTTCCAAAGCCTTTTTGACATCATACTCTGGTCTGCCCCAGAGTCTAATAATGCATTTGTGGTAATTCCTTGCACATCAACCATCAAAAGAAATCCTTCCTTGGGCTGTTTTAAATCCAGACCCATTAAACTAGTGTGTGTCTGGCATCTCTTCTCTAAGTGTCCCACTTTTCCACACTTGAAACATTTCTTTCTATTCCACTGTCTCATCTGGTTTGATACAATACATTCATTTTCAGAAATATTCTTAATTATTCCTTTTTCTGATACAGCACATCTAGCCTCAGCATCCATCTTTAGAGGGCCACCCATTCTATGGCAAGCCTGCGTGGCTTCCAAGAATCTCTCTGCTAGCATGGTTGCCTCTCCAAGATTTTGGCAATTTTGCTGTATAAGAAAAACATTCAAATCTTTAGGTACCCCAAGCATAAATTGTTCCAGCATTATAATATCTAATAACATTTCTACTGTCTTTTGCTCAGGCTCCAACCATTTTACAGCTAGACTTCTAATTCTCTGACTCAGAGCCCTGGGTGTCTCACCCACTTTCAATGTAACAGCTCTAAACATTCGCCTATACTCTGAAATTGACAACCCTAGGCGATCTCTAATAGCTGCCTTTACATCCTTATAAATCAAAGCCTGGGCTGCTGGCATTGCTCTGTAAGCTGCTAGTGCCTCACCAGTTAATGAGGCTGCCAGCCTTACTGCCCACTGGGTCTCTGGCCATGCTAAAGCCTGTGCCACTCTTTCAAAAGACTCTAGAAAATCATCAACATTATCTTCTGGAGTTAATTTCCCAAAATTAAATGCCCCAATCCCTTGATTGAGTCCCACATTGTCCACATGTGGTGCACCAGTACTAACTGCTGGTCTTGCATCTGTTCCACTTTGGCTCTGCAGCTGAACTAGAGCTTGCACCAGATCAAGCACTGGTTTCTGCTGTTCCAATAAGGCCTTCATAGCAGTGTCCTGGGCCTGCTGTGATAGCTCCTGCTGCTTGCAAAATTGGGCTGCCATCCACTCAGCTATCTCCTTCGGATCCATCTTGACCCCTGCAAGAAAGGAAAAAAAAAAAAAACCAAAGAGCAGCACCTTCCAACCAGGTGTGGTTTGTTTTTTGTTTTTTTCAATTATCCCCTGTGCTTACACACATCCACCACTAGACATGCCCAGGTACATATTACCTTGTCTCAGTGATGAATCCAGCTTTTCACAGGGTCTTTTCCTCTGGGACAGCTTCCTGGAACAACCACTTTTCTTCCAAAGTGCAGATGAGGGAAAGAAATCTTCTTACAGCTTTAAACTTGACTTTTATTTGTAATCCACAACAAGTAAATCCTCTTGGTGCAAAAGCAATCCTGCCGACTACGCCATTTGTCAGACGGCTGCCTAGGGTGAGAACTTACACAATCTTGACGATGCATATATTCATATGATTCTTGCAAAGTATTGTGGGTATTGTAGTTCATTCACTCCCAAACACAGCTGATGACAATAATTTGAGTTGTGAAACCAAGTGGTAAGATCAATAAAATACTTCTTTTATTGATGGGGTTTAATTCACCCAGCACATGTATGCTTGATAGCACTATAAATGAGGTTACTTGCTTGCAGTGTTTAAAATGGATAACAAAAAGTCACAAAGTAAACCAGAAAACAACCTTCAGCTTGTCAGGCAATTAGCTAATGTTTTCTTAGCAAATAATTACCAAATACAAAGGCACAAAGAAAAGAATAAACTTTGCTGGTTAGGTTAACTTCTGCTTATTTTCCAGGCAGATCTCAGCAGTGATTCTCCCTTGCTCACACACACAATCAGGTGCAGCCCTAATTACTATCCATGGACCAGCTGAAAGCCTTTAGCTGGCTGGCTGCTACTGTGTGAGCCCAAATCCTGCTTTAAGAGCTGTTTGCAGTGGAAATAAAGAACAAAGTTAGGTTTCTTTGTGATGGCTGATGTGTTTGCTCATAGAAAACTAGCAATAGCATTTAGATAAAGAACAGTCCATGTAAATAGTTTCATCTGCTGTATTTCCCCCTGCATCAACAATCATAGGGTCAATATCATACATTGGCACAGATGAGTCTTTCATTAAGGCACTATCATGAGAATGCTTATTCCCTTGCTGCCATTCTCTATTATAGATAGGGTCTGGATCAGTGTTCATACCTGAGCCTCTCCTGCTATCATTATTCCTCTCTGTATAGCCTGGCCAATATGTAATCCAATTCTGATGTCCAGCCTTCCAATCTTGATCCCTGGACACTGGATCTTCTCTCACATACCTTCTGGCCTTGGTCTGAAAGTCCCTTCCACATGCAGTCTTCTCTCTTCCAGGTAGCCACTGGTGATTCCTATCTCTGCCACTCCATTCCTCTGGCTGAATCCAGTCCAATGGACTCTGCTGGCCTTTGGAATACCTCCCAGTATGAGTACTGCCTTGGAATCTCCCAGACCTTCCAATGGCCTTTCTTCTCTTCCTTCCAGAGAGTTTCCTTCTCTCTCTATCTGCTTGGCTTGGCTTCTGTTTCTCCAGGTGATACTGGTGCTTGTAGCCGTTGCTGAAGCTCTCCCCTCTGTATCTCTTCCAGAAGCTGTTCTTGAAACTGTTGCTGAAACTGTTTCCTGAAGAATAATCTCTATTCTTATTCTTTCCTAATGTGTGCTGCTCCCTAACACAGCGCAGCTGTGTTGAATCAAGCCCTGCCCTTTGAGATGAGTGCTTAGGGATTACCTCATAGCTCTCTTGATTGCACACACATTCTCTCACTTCAGCCCCTCTCATGGCTGCTGTAAAGCTGGTGCATTCTGGGACTGGTAGTCTTTTATGTGAAAACTCTGTTTTCTCAATTCTACCAGAACTGACAGGTTGCTTGTTCAGAGTCACATCATCTTTTCTATAGCTCCTACCTGAGCTATGATAAGCTTCCTTATCACAGTACCTAGCAGTTTCCCCAAGAGACACAAGTTCCACAGTGCTTGTACTGGATCAAGCATTGATATCTTCGGTCACTTCTTAATAATGGTTCATGGACCTTTCCTCCAGGAACTTGTCCAAACCTTTTTTAAACCCAGCTACACTAACAGCCTTTACTACATCCTCCGGTAACAAATTCCAGAGTTTGATTACACGTTGAGTGAAAAAATATTTTCTTTTATTGGTCTTAAATAGTTTACCCTGTAGCTTCATTGCATGTCCCCTAGTCTTTCTATATTCTGATAACAGAATTTGCTGTTCCCAAGTGCTTGTACTGCGAAGCAGAATCCAGGGAGACAGAACCAAATTCATAGCATAAGCATCAGTTGTGGTAACTGAGAGAAAATAGTATCAGTTGGGGTAACTGATACATAGAAGCTCAGTTGTGGTAACTGAGATATACATAAGAAATACTATTAGTTGGGGTAACTGATACATAGAATAAAGAACCCAATCTGTTCTAGCAGCAACTGCTTTAGTGCCGTGGAGGGCCTTAAAATATCTTAACATGTGCATGCAATCATGGTCTGCCACTCCTGCCCCCCTCTGATGGAGAGAGGCAGAAGTGGCGGCCTGCATGCATTTACTTCCGCAGGTACTTTAAGACCTGCCATGGTGCTGAAGCGGCGGCTAAGCTGCTGCCTCTGGGAAGGGAGGGATTGATATGCTACCCTCCCCTCCCAGAAGTGAGAAGATCAATGCTGGAGGGCGAGGTGCAGTGCGGCAAGGTGGGGGGGGGGGGGCTGCCTGCCTGCCTGGGGTGGCAGAAACCCTTGGGGACCCTGGGTGCAACTGTCAATCTCTCATCCTTTGGTTTCTGTTCACTTCTCCTTAACCATTCCTGTGTCTGTTCTTAATCGTCAACTAGTTCCTGTATTTCCCACTGTATTTGTGCATTTGCTACTTGTTTTTCTTTGTTTGCTGATCTAATTCTTCAAGGAGTTTTTTTTCTTTTGTGTTGCTTCCTTTCCTGTGTGTGCTTGTTGGATTCTCATTCATTCCTTCTACTTGTCGGAATGCTTGGCTACAGTAATTTAACAGTATAACCAGTGAAATCACAGTATGATTATAGAATGCAACCAATTTAATTTATTATTTAATAAGGATTTGGAAGGCTCTCTGTATGATAATGTCTAATATATGTATATAACTCTCTTGATGCCAATTAGTCCATCACGTTTATATAGGCACAGATAGTATTTATTTAATTTTATATCCTCATATTTTGTCTCTTTTCTTTATCCCAGTGAAATAATATAGATTGCTATAGTGGATTTGTGTTCCAAATGGGTCCCTATGATATCCTGTTCCTTAAGAGTCCTTGAATGATATCTTCTTACCTGCTAGAGTTTTAGTTTTTTTAAATCTTTTTTAAATCTTTTTTACCTGTTTTTTTATCCCTTCTAAAGCACGACAACAACTTGGTAGGTAGATAATATTTGCATCTATATGTCATGGTTTCCCGCACAAACATTTTCTCTTTAGAGCACAGACGCCGGCGTCTTCCGGTTTTAGTATCTGTCTCAAAAAGTATCGCATATGAAATGTATACCAGTGTTCTAATAATCAGCTTTTGAACATAAGTGAATATGATACATTTTTTATTAATGGTTTTTAAACTTTTCTACACCTTGAAATTAGAATTTTGACGGAAACAGGTATCAAAATCAGGGCAGTAACAGGCGGTCCTCCAAGCGCTTTAATACTAATTCATAATCATGGACATTGTGGTATCTAGACTATGCGGGGTCAGTATATGATAGAATTACATTATATATTATATATATAAGAATATGCTCTTTTCCTCTAGCATATATGGCAGGGACCGATTAATCATTTTTAAATCCCTTATTTAAGGATAGAAAAGGAATTTCAATTAACTCTAAAAGGTGTTTCCTTTGGTAATATGGTGGCAGTTTTCCTTATCTTGAAGTGATTTATATAACAAGTGCGATTTAAAAGAAAAACATTAGAAGCTATAAAGGATAACAGTAATGCTACATTTGCGTTTGTTGTGCGGTTCGACTCTGAGTAATATTCATATACTTTCCTTTCATAGTGCCGAAAGAAGACAGTTTACGCAGACGTACAATCAGTTGCGGATGAGCAATAAGGATTTAACATGTTGTTGTTGTTAAGTGCCGTCGAGTCGGAGTCGACTCATGGTGACCCTCTGGATAGCTATCCTAAATTGTGTCCGGTCTTCAGTCAGGCGGCTCATTGTTGACAGATGGGTACCCGTAGCTGCTGTTATTGTATCGATCCATCTCATTGCTGGCCTTCCTCTTTTGCATTGACCTTCTCTCTTGCCAAGCATGATGTCTTTCTCTAATGATCTCTCTCTTCGCATGATGTGTCCAAAGTATGAAAGTCAAAGTCTTGTCATCTGAGCTTCTAAAGAAAGCTTAGGTTTGATCTCCTCTAGTACCGACTGGTTTGTTCTTCGGGCAGTCCATGGTATATACAGTATTCGCCGCCAGCACCATAATTCAAAGGCATCAATTTTCTTCCTGTCTATCTTTTTCACTGTCCAGCTTTCACATCCATATGATGTTATTGAAAATACCATGGCTTGAACAAGTCAAATCTTTGTATGGAGAGAGACATCTCTGCTCTCGAGAATCTTATCTAGGTCTTTCATAGCCATTCTGCCAAGAGCAATGTGTCGTCTGATTTCTTGACTGCTTGTTGCTTCTTTATTGATAGTTGATCCAAGTAGGTTAAAGTTGTTCACGATTTCAATTTCTTCTCCTTCAACGATGAACCTGTTGATTATGCCACTTGTCATGATCTTTGTCTTCTTTAGATTAAGGTGCAGGCCCATTTTCAGACTATGTTCTTTGATTGTGAGAAGCAAATGTTTCAGATCATCTTCACTTTCAGCCAGTAATGTGGTATCATCAGCATAGCGAAGGTTGTTGAGTCTTCCACCAGTCTTCACACCTCTGTTGTCTTCATAGAATCCTGCTTCTCTGATGATTTGTTCTGCATATAAATTAAACAGGTAGGGGGAAAGTATGCAGCCTTGTCTTACACCTTTGCTTATTTTAAACCATTCTGTTTCTCCTTGTTCCGTTCTGTTTCTCCTTCTTGATCAATGTACAGATTGTGCAAGAGAACGATCAGGTGTTCTGGTATACCCATGCTTCTTAATGTGGCCCAGAGTTTCTCATGGTTTACACAGTCAAAAGCCTTGCTATAGTCGATAAAGCACAAATAGATATCCTTTTGGTATTCTTTAGTCTTTTCAAGGATCCATCTCACATCCGCAATAATGTCTCTCGTTCCTCGCCCTTTCCAGAACTCTGCTTGCACTTCAGGTAGTTCTTGTTCCAGGTATGGTTGTAGTCTCTTTTGAATATTCTTCAGTAGAATCTTGCTGGCATGTGGGATCAGAGTAATTGTGCGATAATTTCGACAGTCAGTTGGATCACCTTTCTTTAGTATTGGTATAAACACAGATCTTTTCCAGTCAGTTGGCCATGATGTTGTCTTCCATATTTCTTGGCAGAGCCTTATAAGTACAGTAACAGCTGCATGCAAGGATTTAACATACATATCATTATAATCTAATTTGGATCACGCAGATAGAATAATAAGTTTTTTTAAATCTTTCATTTAGGCAGCTAGTTTGTGCGCGTTTTTTTACGAATGGTTCAGAATTCCATTACAACAATAATGATTTGAATGTCCATAGACTATTAAATACATTTCGAATCTCATATAGAATTAATCTAAATGTGTGCATTATTTATGTTTTAACATTAAGGCAATAGATATGTTAAATAGGATTTAATATGATGTACATGAATTTTTAAAAAAATATTTTCAAAATATTTCTTGAGAATCATCAATTTCCTTAGATTTATACTAGTTCTGGGCGGGTATTTCCACTGATTCCTTCTGGTAGTGTAGTTTCTAATTTATTAATTTATTCTTTTAGACCCTTGTTTTGTATTTTTTAGAATGTTAAGGATTTGATGATAAGGGTTTCCATAGTGTGGGTATATATACTCATTTTTTCCTTTTCTCTCAATAATATAGAAGGTATTGAGTATGTGAAAGAATATCGAGGTATGTTTTTAATGTTGTTTTACAGCATAAATTTGATACAATTCTGTTATGTGACAAGTTCCTTTGAGATAATAGCATCTGAAGTTTTATCGGTAGGTTAGACAAATTTTTATCTTTATTTGATACATAATTTGTGTTAATTTTTCGACTTTTATTGCTGTGGTTCATTTTTTATTTCACTATTTTGTTTGTACAATGTTTGTATATGTATGTTTTTAATTGGTTATAATAATACAGCATAATAGTTCATTTGATGGGCTTCTTATCATTTATCTTTTTAATGTTTATTTTTGTATGATATGTTTATATTTATACCTTTTTTTTTATATGTTGTAGTTAAGCCATCTTTAAGCCCCTGATGAAGGCAACAGGAAACAAGGCCTGTGTTGGGCCAGTGGCTTAAGTTGAATCAATAAAAGTTATTCTTCCTCTGCTTTCCACGTTTTTTGGACTGGGTCATTTGTTCGCACGTAGATTTGTGCTTTTTTGTTGATGGATTCATTTTATTTTTCTAGTCATGCTCATCCAAGCATCTGATTTCTGGTTTCCTTTGTATTTTCTTAATCCTGTTTCTAGGGTCTCCTGTCCATTTGCTATTTCTTCTCTTTTGTCCTGTCTTCACATCCTCCACAACATAGGAACAGCCGTGGGGCCACGTACCCGGGAGCCGTAGGTAACCGGGGGGCGGCGCGGGGAGCTTCTTCCTGGGGCAGGTGTGCTGGCGGGAAGAAGGCGTGGGGGTAGGAGGTATATCCAGGGCAGCATCGTTTAAATTCATTGGCTCCCGCGGTTGAGTGAGGTGCACGGGAGCCAATGAATGGACAAGGAAGAAGGCAGCAGGGAGCGTGGGGCCACGAGGGAATCAGTGTGCTGGCGAGCGGCGGGAGGACGAGACGGTGTCGAGGATTGGAACGCCGGCGGGGGAAGGCACGAGAGCCACAGCTGGGCTGAAGGAGGCGTGAGGCGGCGACTTTCCTCGAGCGGGGAGAAGCCAGGCACGAAGGGAGGACGTGTGGTGAGCACATGGAGTGCGGAGCCTGAAGTCGGGAGGAGAGCAGAGCGGAGAGCAGAGGCAAGTACCGGTGGCAGTCAGCACATTTGAAATAGGTAATTAAAAATAAATAAATAAAAAGAGAAAGCACATACGCGACGGAGCGGGGAGCCATCAAAGGGGTGAGCGGGGATTATAGAGCAGGCCGGGAGGATGCCTGGCAGAGGGCGGCAGGGTCGAGGGAAGGGGGCTAGAGGTCTGGGTAGGTCACGCAGCGGGCAGGCCTCAACCGCACAGGGGAGGGGGGCTGGAGGACTGGGAGGATCACGGGGTGGGCAGGCCTCAGCCACACGGGCTGGGCAAGAGAGGTGTAGGGGGAGTAGAGTGGGAGGTCGGAGGCCTACTAGAGCTGGGTTATTCCAGGATAGCCAGGGCGAGGCAGTGCACTCATCTCAGGGTGGTAGGTGGCAGATACCAGAGCGGGGAGGTGGGGGGCGAAAAAGGGGGATGCTGGTGGAGCAGATCATGGGGAGGGGTGAGGGAAAGGGAGGAAAATAGTCCGGAAGAGGGGACGGCATCAGCTTCAGGCAGCAGGAGCAGAATTAGGGAGGGGATGGGGGGTGGGGAAGGGGGAAGGGGGGTTGGTAGCAGCGGGTGGGGTCACCAGGGGGACAGATTGGGGGTAGGAGGAGGACGGGGCAGGGACGGGTTTGAAGGGCTGAGCCATGCAAGGCAGTGGAGGTGGCCAATGATGACAGGGGGCTACTAGCCGGCAGCGTGGGATCACTGTTGCGGGGGGGGGGGGCAGGGATCCTCCAGGGCGGAGTAGCTGGGGGCGTGGCAGTCGCCTTGGCCACAGGCAGCCCCCCCTCGGTGTTTTCCTTTTTGCCACCACAGGTACCGGGAGTGTGGCGGATGCCTGGAAGGACAGCGACCAGTCAGATTCCAGGAGGCGATATAGAGGCGAGATCTGTGGGGCCGAGTGATCGGATGGAGGTGGCAGCGGTGGATCCGGATGGTGTGCTTATGGGTCAGAGAGAGCGACAGAAGACGGAAAGAGAGCAAGCAGGAGCAGAGCCCAGGAAGCCAGAGGATGGTGAATTATCAGTGGGTCGGGAAGGGGGGGTGCACAGATGGGGATCAGTGGGGGGGGGGAAGGCACGAAGGAAGAAGAGACATGCATGTAGGCAGTGTTGCAGCTCGAAGTCCTCTGCTTCTTCGTCTGAGGATGACTCGTCGGCCTCTTCTGGGGTGGAAGTGGTGGTTCGGGCGGGGGGCACCGGTGGGGGGGGTCTGGGGGGGACAGCTACGTTAGCTTCATTCGCTGAATTATGGGAAGGTGTTTATTTATTTATTTGGTTACATTTGTATACCGCTTCTTCCAGCGATCAGTAGCGGTTTACATCACATTAAGATTTTGGCTCAGCAAACATTTTCTTACAAGGATTAAAGAATCAACATCTGGATTTTGCTGATTAGAAATTGAACAGTTTAGTGTATTTACAGTTGCATTTATGCGTTTGGTTTGCACAGCTTGAGTCATTTACAGATTCATTTATACATCGTGCGCTAGTTACAGTATGGATTATTTACATCGTGCACTATTTACAGTATGGTTTATTTACAGTTTCATTTGGCTAAACACATCCTGGTCTGTTTACAGTTTAATTTAAACTAGTTACTGTTTGTTTACAGTCATAAGTTCTATGTGGCATTTTTGTGGTGGGCTGAGCAAATGGTTTCTTTCTGCTTTAAGTTACGTTGTAGTATTCTTCGAAAAGATAGGTTTTTAGTTTTTTTCTGAAATCTTGCAGGTCGTTGTTTGCTCTTAGTGTGGCCGGTAGCTTATTCCATTGCATGGGCGCTATGTAGGTGAAGGCTCTGTTACTCGTGGAGGTCTTAACTGTGCGGATGGAGGGTGGTACATGGAGGATGTTTAGGTTGTGGGTTCTTCTGCTTCTGTTATGCGGTTGCATTGTGATAAGCATGGCGAGGAAGGATGGTGCTATGTTGTGTATCAGTTTGGTTATTATTTTGTATCTTACATGGGCAGTAATAGGAAGCTAGTGTAATTCTATTAGTATTGGTGTGATGTGGTCAGATAGTTGTTTCTTCATTATGATCCTGGCTGTGAAATTTTGCGCCAGTTGTAGTATGTTGAGGGGTTTTTTTGGTAGACCTTGGAGGATGGCGTTGCAGTAGTCTAGGTGAGGTGTGATTAGCGCTTGAGCTATTGTTCTGAAGTCGGACTGCTCAATGATATTGCATAGAGGTTGGAGGATTCTTAGTTTGTGGAATATTGCCCGATTCAGTAGTCTTAGGTGTTTTTCCATTTTGAGGTTTTTGTCGAATAAGAACATAAGAATATAAGATATGCCATACTGGGTCAGACCAAGGTCCATCAAGCCCAGTATCCTGTTTCCAACAGTGGCCAATCTAGTTCATACGTACCTAGCAGTTTCCCCAAAAGACACAGGTTCCACAATGCTTGTACTGGGTCAAGCATTGATATCCTGGGTCCCTTATAATAATGGTTTATGGACCTTTCCTCCAGGAACTTGTCCAAACCTTTTTTAAACCCAGCTACACTAACAGCCTTTACTACATCCTCCGGTAACAAATTCCAGAGTTTGATTACACGTTGAGTGAAAAAATATTTTCTTTTATTAGTCTTAAATAGTTTACCCTGTAGCTTCATTGCATGTGCTCTAGTCTTTCTATATTCTGATAACGTAAACAATCGATCTACGTTTACCCGTTCCACTCCGTTCATTAATTTATAGACTTCTATCATATCTCCCCTCAGCCGTCTCTTTTCCAGGTTAAAGAGCCCTAACCTTTTTAGCCTTTCTTCATAGGAGTATTCTTCCATCCCCTCTACCATTTTGGTGGCTCTTCTCTGAACCTTTTCTAATAATGCTATATCCTTTTTAAGATACGGCGACCAGAATTGCACACAATATTCAAGGTGCGGTCGCACCATGGAACGCTATAGAGGCATTATAATATCTTTTGTTTTATTTTCCATTCCTTTCCTTATAATACCTAGCATTCTATTTGCTCTCTTGGCCACCGCTGCACACTGGGCCGAGGGTCTTAACATGTTATCCACAATGATGCCTAAATCTTTTTCTTGGGTGGTGTTCCTAATGTGGAGCCTTGCATCGTGTAATCATAGTTTGGGTTGTTCTTCCCTAGGTGCATAACTTTGCACTTGTCCACATTAAATTTCGTCTGCCATTTTGATACCCAGTCTTCCAATTTATCAAGATCCTCTTGCAATTTTCCACAATTCTCTTGGGTTTTAACAACTTTAAATAGTTTTGTGTCATCTGCAAATTTGATAACCTCACTCGTTATTCCACTTTCCAGCTCATTTATGAATATGTCAAAAAGCAGCGGACCCAGCACAGATCCCTGGGGTACACCACTATTCACCTTTCTCCATTGGGAAAATTGGCCATTTAGCCCAACCCTCTGCTTTCTGTCTTTTAACCATTTCCTGATCCACAGTAGTTCACTGCCTCCTATTCCATGACTTTTTAGTTTTGCCAAAAGTCTCTGATGAGGGACCTTGTCAAAGGCTTTCTGAAAGTCCAGATACACTATATCAACCGACTCACCTTTGTCCACCTGTTTATTCACACTTTCAAAAAAAACATAACAGATTAGTAAGACAAGATCTTCCTTGTCTAAAGCTATGTTGGCTGTCTCCCATTAGGCCATGACTATCTACATGCTGAGTAATTTTATTCTTTATGATGGTTTCTACCATTTTTCCCGGTACTGACGTGAGGCTCACCGGTCTGTAGTTTCCCGGATCAATCCTGGAACCCTTTTTAAAAATTGGTGTTACATTGGCGATCCTCCAATCTTCAGGTATTAGAGATGATTTTAATGATAGTTCACAGATTACTAATAGCAGGTCTGCAAACTCATATTTCAGTTCTTTCAACAGCCTTGGATGTATACCATCCAGCCCAGGTGATTTGCTACTCTTCAGTTTATCTAATAGTTGTAATACATCTTCCCGATGTATCAATATTTCCTTCAGTTCTTCCGCACTTTTAAATACCACTTCAGTCATGGGTAACATCCCTACATCTTCCTCAGTAAAGAACGAAGCAAAGAATTCATTCAGTCTCTCCGCTATCGCCTTGTCGCCTCTTAGTGCCCCTTTAACTCCTCTATCATCTAATGGACCAACTGACTCTCTGACAGGTTTTTTGCTACGAATGTACTTGAAAAAATCTTTATTTCATGTTTTTGCTTCCGTGGCAAGCATCTTCTCAAATTCTCCCTTTGCCTGCTTTATCAATGCCTTGCATTTGACTTGCCAGTACTTGTGCTGTTTCCAGGTTTCGTTGTTTGGCTCTTTTTTCCATTTCCTGAAAGATGCTTTTTTGGCAACAACAGCCTCTCTGACCTCACCTTTAAACCATGCTGGCAGTTTTTTGGACTTCCTTCCACTTTTCTTAAAGTGTGGAATACAGCTGGTCTGGGCTTCCAAGATAGTATTTTTCAACAACACCCAAGCTTGATGTAAGTCTTTAACCTTTGGAACTGCTCCTTTTAGTTTTTTCTTAACTATTTTCCTCATTTTATCATAGTCTCCCTTCCGAAAGTTAAAAGGTAGTACTGTGGATTTCCTTACTATCCCTCCTCCACTAATTAAATCAAAGGTGATCATGCTATGATCACTATTGCCAAGTGGCCCCAACACCCTTATCTCTTGCACTAGATATGGTGTTCCACTAAGGACTAAGTCTAATATGGCTTCCCTTCTGGTCGGTTCATGAACCAGCTGCTCCAAGAAGCAGTCATTTATGTCATCTAGGAACTTTATCTCCCTAGCATGTCCTGCTGTGACACTGACCCAGTCGATACCGGGGTAATTGAAATCACCCATTATTATTACTGTGCTGTAACGTTTGTTAGCTTCCTTGATTTCTTTGAGCATTTCAATGTTACGCCTAGGTATTTTATCTCATCCTTGATGTTATATGTGTTATTGTTCATGGTGATAGTTGAGGGGGGGTTGAAATCTTGGTTTTTAGAGATAAACATTACTTCAGTTTTCTTATGGTTTATGGACATGTTCTGTTGAAGCCATGTTTGTGCATCCTTGAGGCATTCTTCAAGATGGTTATAGTTCAGGTTGTCTGAGTCCAATTGGGAATATAGCATTATGTCATCCGCATAAATGTGGTAACTGATCTTGTGTTTCTGAAAAATCTTATAGATGGGTTTCATGTAAAGGTTGAACAACAGGGAGGACAACGCAGAGCCTTGTGGTATTCCCTGTGTTTGTGGGAAAGCCTCTGAAATTTCTTGATTGAAGAGAACTTGTTGCATTCGGTTGGAGATGTAGGATCTGAACCATTTTAGGGGGATTCCTTTTATTCCTATGGTCTCCAGTCTGTTGATGAGGGTCTTGTGGTCTACAGTATCGAATGCCGTGGACATATCTATGAATATTAATATGAATATTTTCTTATTGTCTTCTATGCCTTTATAAATTTTATCAAGCAGCACTAGCAGTAGGGTTTCCACCCCATGATATTGCCGGAAACCATATTGATGGTCATCGAGTGCATTACTGGCATCATTGTGATCTTGTAGTTGTTGCTGGGCTGCTTTTTCGATGGTCTTGGCCAGGAATGATATGCTTGAGATAGGCCGGTATGAGGATGGGTCATCCTTCTTGAGCATTTTGTTTTTTAGAATTGGTCTTATGAGGGATCTTTTGAGCTCTGTAGGCATGGTTCCCGGCTGTAGCGATTGATTCACTATGTGATTTATGTGGTGTGCTATTTCTTCTTTTGCGGCCTTGATCCAAGCTGCAGGACAAGGGTCTAATGGGGATGTAGTGGTGTTCAGGCTCATGATTATGCTTATTATATGTTTGGACTCAAGGTATGGAAGGAGTCCCATTCCTCTTTGTTGACCTCTGCAGTTGTGATTGGGTGTGGGATGTAGTTCATGGTCTGATTTTTGTTGGGGTTTCTTGTTGGTGATGTGCCGAGAAAGCTGCGTAGGAAGATTCGAAAATGGTGCTACATCGACATTTTTCGGCTGTTGGAAGGTAGGAAAAGGTCGGGGGAGAGTAGAAAGAAGAGAAAGGTGGACGAAAAGGCTGGGAGGGTCAGAAGGGTGACACGTAACGTCCTCAACTGGACTAGAGCCTTTTTGCGTTTAGCTAGTGTTTGGGGTCATCATCATCCGGAACATCACGGTATGTTGCTGGCCTATGCGTATTCCATCTTAGAGGCAGCGCAGACACACGAGGGTTGGGCATGGCTCAACTATTATGAGAAGTTCCGTGATAAAATGGAAGAGAATAAGTCATTATCTTGTGGGATGCAGGATGTTAATTTATGGCTAATGCAAATGTCAGCAAGGTCAGGGGCCGGGGGCGGGAGTGGTGCTAAGAATGGGGCGCCGGGAGGGGCAGGGACAGGGTGGTCCTTTTGAGCAGGGGGGCCTGCGCCCCTGCAGCGACAGGCCAGTGGAGGAGTGGGTGACGTCTGCTGGTGATTTAACAAGGCATCGTGTCCATTTCCAGACTGCAAGTTACGACATGCTTGCTCCATCTGTAATGGAGGACACGCGGCAGTCAAGTGTGTTAAAAAAGTACCAGCCCCCTCCACCTCATTGGGCTCCAAACAGCAATGAACTGCTGAGCCTGGCCTCAACGCCTATACAGTGGGAGGCGTTGCAGCCGTGGCTCGAGCGGTATCCACGGAAAAAGGACAGGAAGTTGTTGGCAAAGGGATTCAGAGAGGGTTTTGTGATACCTACAGAGGGGGGAGGCTTACAGGGACGGGTTCGGAATTCAGTATCGGTTCAGCGTTTTTCTAACATTGTGAGGAACAAGTTGCGGGTGGAGTTGGAGTTGGGTCATATTGCGGGCCCCTTTTCTTCAGCACCGTTTGAGGACTTTGTGGTTTCCCCATTGGGTATAATACCGAAAAAAGAGCCCGGGAAGTTTAGGCTGATTCATAACCTATCTAGCCTAGCGGGAGCGTCAGTGAACGATCATATACCAAAGGAGTTGCGTTCGGTTCGTTACGCTTCCTTTGATGTTCTAGGTGATTTAAACTTATACTCCACATCTCCAATACAATCCTCTACCTTCCTCCAAGCAATGAATGCCCTCCACTTCTCCCAAATATTGGAACACTCTACACATTCCAAAGGAAACATCCTTGACCTTATATTTATCCCACAACACTCTCTAATCACTGATCAGGTTACACACACCATTCAACCTGTACCCTGGTCTGATCATGCTCTCATCCTCTTCTCCTTCCCTTACTCCACTTACAGAAATCAACTTCCCCTCCAGACTCAACATACCCGTAGATTTAAACAATTCAATGCAGCCACCTTCCTAGAGCAAACAATCCCATCTCTTGACCTACTATATGATAAGAGCTTGACCCAAGAGCCCCACATTTCTAAATGGAATGAAATCCTATCTGCAGCTTCTCTACTCCCACCTAATCAATTTCCTCAAAAACACCATAGAAGAGCCCCCTGGTTCTCTACAAATCTGAGAAATCTCAAAAGAGAGCTTAGACGTCTTGAACGTAAATGGAGATGCTCTCAAGACCCTAATGCACTCATTGCCTATACAGCTAAACTCCAAACTTACTGCTCTGAAACCCTCAACCATAAAAAAGAATATAATGAAAATATTATCCAATGGTCACTTAACAAACCAAGAGAGCTGTTCTCTATTACCAAATCCTTAATTAACGAGCCCTTACATCAGGACCAGCCACCAAAAATAACTGCACAAGCCTTAGCCAACCACCTGATTTCCAAATTCCTCCCTCCCCTATCTACTAATAATCCCCAACATTTTGCTGACTACAGCACCCAACCACATGAGCCTACCCCCTCAAACTCTTGGAGCGATTTTGACCCTCTTACATTAGAAAACATATCTAATGTCATAAAGGATTTAAATGCTTCAACCTCTGCCCTTGACCCTTGCCCTGTCCCCTGGATCAAATCTACCAGAAGTTCTCTCAGCCCATACATTCTGTATATTGTACAAACATCCCTCCAGACTGGCTCTGTACCACCACCTCTTAAGTGTGCCACTATCCGCCCTATCCTAAAAAGAACAAAACTTGACCCAACTTCTCCTACTTCTTACAGACCCATCTCTAGTATCCCATTCCTGGCTAAGATAACTGAGAAGCTGGTCCAAACCCAACTTCAGAACTATACTGATGATCACTTCCCCCTCGACTTTTATTCCAACATGGTTTCAAAAAGAACCATGGAGTCGAAACCATTCTTACCTTCCTACTCGATTCCTTATACCTCCACACCCAGAACCCTTCTCAAGGATGCCTTCTTATATTCCTTGACTTATCAGCTGCTTTCGACTCCCTCCCTCACCATCAGCTCCTAAACAGACTCCATGAAATAGGACTGAGAGGCACAACCCTGAACTGGTTCCGTTCCTACCTAGATAACAGAACCCAACAGGTTCGTTTTGGAAACGATACCTCCCTCCCATTTATCCTAAAACAAGGTGTCCCCCAAGGATCTATTCAATATTTTCCTCCAACCTGTCTGCAAGATCTTCCAAAACTATGGCATTCAGTATCAGCTATATGCAGATGACATGATGTGCTTCACCCCTTTTAACCTTTCTAACCCTAACTTTTCTAAACCAAGTGAATGCCTAACTAGCCTAAAAACTTGGCTCTCCCAGCACAACCTCTTAATCAATCAATCCAAAACTGAGGTTCTCCAGGTATTTTCCAATCCTGCATACACCCCACCTCCCACTCTTACTATCGGCGATCTCACACTCACTATAAAAAACCAAGTGAAATATCTTGGTATTATCCTGGATCAGAACCTTTCCTTCACTGACCAAATAAAGAGAACCTCTAATATAATATACGCAAAGCTCGTCTGTCTCTGTGGCGGTTAATTTTAGCGGGTTATGCTATCAATTTTGTTTTAGTTTATATATTTTTTAACAATTACTTTTATATACTCTCTTAGCTGCACTATTGTACATATGTACTATATATTCATTCAATACATAATTTTTAGCTCAGTTAGGTGTATTAAAATTTTTTGTCCATGAAGTGTCATTTGATGGTTTGTTGGGTTTACATACATGTTCTTATACACAAGTTTTTATGTTTTTACATTGTTCTATTTATTTCCCCCCTGTGCATTATTTATGTATTACAGTATTTTACAGAACAAGGATTCTACACGCTATTTAGGACATTTACACTGTATTTGTGACCAGTAGTGCCTTGTAAGTAGACACCATGTGTGTTTTATGTAACATCTGGTTTCACTAGTAATGTTTTATAAGAAGCTTTTATTATATATTATATATTTTGGTTCTGCCCTACGTCTTATTTAACATTCTTATTTATATTTAATTTTTTAAAGTATTCTTTTTTTATGTATTATATGCATAGTGGTTATTTAAGTTAACATCATGCACCTAGTTCATGAGTTTATTATTTATTTATGTATTCACACATTTTTATTAATATCAATGTGTTTATGTGCTATATGCCTGTTTGTTTCATATTAATGATTTTTAATGTTTTTAATGTTTTTTATGTTTGTATGGTCAAGTATATCCCCCCGAAGAAGGCTTTGGCCGAAACGCGTAGGGGACCCAATAAAGGCTCTTGTGATCATCCACATCTCTTAGTACTGACGATTTCTCCAGAAAGAAGTTGGCACCGACGGAGCCCGCGCAGAGCAATTCCCCAGCTTTCAAAGAAAGCCTTTGGGATTGCTGCCACATATGCGTGCTCCTCTTCCCGCCCAAAGATGCCATCTTGCTCAGTCTCCCTTTTTCCGCAGAGCCCTTCAGACACATGTCCTCATCCCCCCCGAAAACGTTTTTCGGCTCCTGGGCCATGGTTTTTTCTAGTTGCACCGGTCCTCTTCCGCCACACCCCCCCCCCCCCACCCATGCTCTCCTCTTTTCTCCGAGCAAGGGGATATCCTTCTTTAAACGTTTTTTTCCCTGTTGCGGGCTTCACGCCCTTTTTTCTCCCAACTGCTGGTCGCAAAGGTCTTCGACCTAGTGAGGGTCCTTTTTGCCCCTATGGCCACTGGTTTTAAAAAATGTGACAGATGCTCCAAGAACATGTCGCTCACGGACACCCATGACTGTTGTCTTCAGTGTCTTGGGGCCGACCATGACCCAGAGCTCTGCTCTCTTTGCAAGAAAATGTCCTCAAAGGCCCTGCTCAGCTATAAGAAGAAGTCTGATGACATTTTCCAGGAGTGGCCTAGTGGTTAGGGCAGGCTAGAAGGTCGGGGGTTCAAATCCCACTATAGGACAGCAACCTTGGGCCAGAAGGACTGGGGTTTCTAGTCCCACAGGTGCTCCTCGTGGTCTTGGGCAAGCCACTTAACCCTCCATAGCCCATGTTCCCTGTAAATTAGTTATCTCCAAGTTATAATGCCCTGTTCAATGTAATTTCAGTTTGTTCAATGTAAACCGCACTGATGCAGAATAGCATAGTATATAAGAGAATGTAAATAAATAAATAAGGTGGCCCCAGAATCCTCAGTGGCACCCTCGGTCACCCCTCCGCTGGTGGGATCCCCCATTTCAGTTCTGCATTCTTGGTGGCACTCTGACCAGGGGTCCCCTGAAGTGGAGCAGTGTAAGAAGAAGGCCTCAAAGTTGCTGTCGGGGGCTCCAGATAAGTGTGGGTGCTCCCGTGCTCGGTCACTCAGCCCCCTACAGCGTTCCTGAGAATCGGACAAGGAGCAGCCTCGAAAGGTACCTCGTACGGATACAGAGGCCTCCAGCGATGGCGCCCGGTTTCCTGAGGGTCATCCTGGTGAGGACCCCCTCTCCTCCTCCACCCCAGACCCGGTAACCCCGGTGTCGGCATCACAAGGTCCCACGCCTTTGTGGGAGTCCCGAATGCTGGCACTAGAGTGCAGCATTTCTGCCTTTTTAGCAGCCCAGCAGGTGCTCATGCCCAGCACGACTGGCCCACACCTCGAGACCGAGGTTCCCTCGCGAGGGACACCAAAATCCGCCCTGGAAACCCCCGAGAGCCACAGGCCTCGTGAAGGTCCTCGGCATTGGTTTCATTCGCCTTCCTGGTCCTCGGGAGTGTAATCCTCCAAGGCCTCTGGTTCCAAGCGGACCTCGGCCTCTGGACGGGGCAACCTGCCCGAGTCGGACTCCTCCTCATACCTCTCAGGCTGGGAGTTGGACAGGGATTCTTCCCTGTAAACCTGTGCCCACAGAGACCTCCCTTCGGACCCGTCCCTGCCCGCCTATCAGAGGCGGTCACCACCCGAGGACACATCATTCCTGGCATTTGTGTAGGATGGCACGGGCCCTCAGCCTGGCTATGCAGACTGAAGAGGAACCGTGAGCTGAGGAGTTCAATATTTTACAGTAGGAGTCCCCACCATGGGTATCTCTCACTTTCCCCGTTCCTCCGATATTCTCAAGGCTGCTTCTCCGCATGTGGGAGACACCTGCTTCGTTCCCATTGTGAGCAAGCGCCTATATGCTATGTATAGAGTTCAGCATGGCCCAGGGTTCCGGAAGACCCAGCTCCCGCACACCTCCATGGTTGTGGAGTCGGCGATGCGGAAGCAAAAGAGCCCACTCTTCGGTCCCCCCAGGTAGGGAGCCCTCGATGCCCTGGGGCGTAAGACCTATCAGAGTTCCATGATCACTTGCCATATTCAGGCATACCAACTCTATAAGGGCATGTTCCTGTGGGACCTTGACAAGGAGTTCGGTGATTTCGCCGCAGGTCTCGGGGACGAACTTCTCCTAAGGTTCTAAACCCTCCTCAAATCTGTCGCGGAGTGTTCAAAGTATCTATCCTGAGACGCATATGACTGGTTTGAGTCCTCCACCCAAGTGGCAGTGGCCGGCATCGGGGCCCGGCGCCAAGCATGGCTCCAGTCATCGGACCTGGAGCAGTGGCTCCAAGAGAAGCTCCTGGATGTACCTTGCCTTGGCAAACAATTGTTCGAC
Source organism: Ichthyophis bannanicus (assembly GCA_033557465.1). NCBI lineage: Eukaryota > Metazoa > Chordata > Amphibia > Gymnophiona > Ichthyophiidae > Ichthyophis > Ichthyophis bannanicus. The sequence continues at coordinate 53,462,419 of CM066035.1, forward strand.
AAACCTATGGAGGATAAGGCCACTGAGATAGAAATGGAGTTCGTGACTCGAACTTGTCTCTCGCCCAAAATCTCCTCCCTCCCCAGGAAGAAGCAACAGCCTAAAAAAAACGTTCTTCCAAAGGAAATGGCTCCCTTACCAGGGTTACCCGCCTTTCCTGCACACCTCTGCACTGGCTCCCAGCACTCAGGGCAAAGGAGGGCCACAGTAAGCCTAAAGGGCCCAAAACCCAACCACTGGCGCCGCCCCAGCCTACGCAGGGTTTTGACGCCGTCAGCATAGCCTCTTACCCCTCGGCAGCTCTTCCGCCAGTGGGGGGATGCCTTTCCCTGTTTGCCCCAGAGTGGGCGTCGATCACGTCGGACATGTGGGTCCTCCGGTTAATCCGAAATGGATACCATCTCAGCCTGGACAGGCACCTACCTCCCTTCTCCCCAGTAGAGCCTGCTCAGTTCTTCACGCACCAGACCTTCTTCTAGCAAGAACTGTCCAACCTCCTCATCCAACAGGCGGTTGTGAAGGTATCGCTGCACCTTCGAGATCAGGGGTTCTACTCCCACTACTTTCTCATCCCGAAAAAGATGGGGGGCCTACGCCCCATCCTCGACCTCAGAAACCTCAACAGGTCCTGGTGAGGGAGAAGTTCAAAATTTTATCGCTTGGTGTCCTACTGCCCTTCCTTCAGCAGGGCAATTGGCTATCTCCTTGGACCTCAAGGATGCTTATGCCCACATCCTAGTCTATCCCCAGCACAGGCAATACCTGCGCTTCGGGGTGCAGGGGGAACACTACCAGTACAGGGTGCTCCCCTTTGGTCTTGCGTCCACACTGTGGGTTTTCGCAAAGTGCCTCTCATATGTCTTCCCCTACCTCAATGACCAGCTCGTCACAGGGTCCTCGATTGGCAAAGCCCACCTGGCATCATCGTGCACAATCCTTCTCCTCAATCATCTCGGCTTCCTGGTCAACTATCCCAAGTCCCACCTCGAGCCAGTGCAGAGCTGAAGCTCATCGGCGCACGCCTCAACACGGTCCGTGTGACCTCCTTCCTTCCCACGGACCGAGCAGACCGCCTGAGGGCCATGGCGTCCCACATCCAAAGCAGGACTTGGGTTATCGCATGGGTGATGCTGCGTCTCCTCTGGCATATCAATTCCACCGTCCATGTGGTTCCCCACACCCGCATGCACATGCAGACAGCCCAGTGGTGCTTCAGGGCACAATGGAGCCAGGCCTTCGGCCACCTCAGAGACCCTATCTGGGTCTCCTGCAGCCTCCTCAAATCACTGAGTTGGTGGCAGAAGCCCTGAAGCTTTCTTCGGGGAATGCCCTTCCAGACCCCGCAGCACGAGCTCGTCCTAACGACGGATGCTTCCCTGTTGGGGTGGGGAGCCCACTGCGGCGCATGTGCATACAGGGGCAGTGGTTGCCCGAGGAGTCTCAGCAGCAGATCAACCTGCTCGAGCTTTGGGAAGTCCGATGGGCCCTGAGGGCCTTCGAGAGCTACCTGAGGGGAAAGTTGGTACTAGTGCAGACCGACAACAGGGTAGCCATGTTTTACATCAACAAGGAGGGATGGACAGGATCATGCCTCCTCTGCCAAAAGGCAATCCTCCTTTGCTCCTTTGCGTCTCACGAGTGGTCTACCTCCCGTGCCAGGAGAATGTCCTCACAGACAATCTCAGCAGGATCCTCTGCCCGCATGAGTGGTCGGAGTCTTGCTCCATCGGTGGGGGACTCCATCAATGGACCTCTTTGCCAGTCCAGCAAACGTGCAGCTTCCCCACTTGTGAGGCCCGGTTCTGCAGCCGAGCAGGGTGACTCCGGATGCATTCCTCTTGAGTTGGACCTCCGGCCTTCTTTACGCATTCCCTCTCACTCCTCTCATTGCGAGGACCCTCCACAAGGCTCAGTGGGACCAAGCTTTGATGATCCTCGTGGTCCCCTCATGACCTTGACAGCCTTGGTTCCCACTTCTGCTCTGGCTTGCATCCGAGTCCCCAGTCCTCCTGGACTGCATCCCGGGACTGTTGACGCAAGAGGAGGGTCGGGTGTTGCACCCGAACCTGGCCTCACTGTCCCTTGCATCCTGGCGGTTCAACGGGTCGCCTTAGTTCCGCTGAGTCTTCCGGTGGACGTTGAGGAGATCCTCTTCACATGGAGGAAGGACTCGACGAGGTGGGAGTACGCTTTTAAGTGTCAACGTTTCTCGCTCTGAAGCTCCAAGCTTCAGATCAACCCATTCCCCGGCTCTACCCGGAGGATCCTCCAGTATCTCCTCCACCTCTTGAAAGCAGGATTGAAATCCGATTTGGTCAGGGTACACCTGAGCGTCATTTCGGTGAACCACCTCCCCGTCGAGGGCAAACCCCTCTCAGGGCAACCCTTGGTCTCTTGCTTCATGCGAGGTCTATTGCTTTCCATGCCTCCCATCCAGCCTTCTCCGGCAGAGTGGGACTTCAATGTGGTGCTGATGCAGCTTATGTGAGTACCCTTCGAGCCGATGGTGACGTGTTCACTACGGCATCTCTCCTGGAATGTGGTCTTCCTGGTGGCTTTGACTTTGGCTCGCCGAGTCAGCAAACTTCAGGCCCTCATGGCTGAGGCTCCGTACAGCAGATTCTATGGAAACAGGGTGGTCCTCCGCACCCATCCCATGTTCCTACCAAAGGTGGTCTCGGACTTTCATCTCAACCAGGAGATAGTCCTACCAACCTTCTTCCCAAGACCGCATGCCGACCAGGCATCGGCAGTACTGCATACACTCAACTGCAAGAGGGCTCTTGCCTTCTACCTGCAGCGTACTCAGGTTCATCGCAAGTCCGATCGGCTTTTCGTCACCTACGACCACAATTGCCTAGGGCAGGCAGTCACAAAGCGCACCATTTCCATCCGGGTGGTGGACTGCATTGTCTTTGCCCAAGCAAAGGTGGGTGCCCCACTGGATCAGCGGGTCTCCGTGCATGGTGTCTGAGCCAAGGCGGCGGCGTCGGTGGCTTCGCTGCGCTCAGGGCCTCTAACGGACATCTGTGGGGCTGTGACCTGGTCTTCATCGAACACTTTTGCTGTCCACTACTGCCTGGAGAGGGAGTCCTGCCAGGACAGTGCCTTCGGCCAGGCTGTACTCCATAATCTATTCGGGGTATAAGCAACTCCTGACCTCCGATCCTTCTTCGATGGCTACCGAGAGCTTCGCCCCGGAGACCCGAAGACTCGGGCTCCTCCGGGCATTGATTTCTGCTCACAGTCTCGCAGAGGTGTTTTTAGGTTATAGGCTCCGGTAGCCTGTAGCTGGGGAGTCCCATAAGTGAGGACTGACTTCCTTCTTGTTCCTGGAGAAAGCATAGTTACTTACTTGTAAAAGGTGTTCTCCTGGGACAGCAGGAATCAGTCCTCACTACCCTCCCACCTCCCCTGAAGAGTTGCTATTTTTGTCCTTCCTTTGCCATCTGCTTAGTAGAGCTCTAGCTAGGAGACCTGACTGAGCAAGATGGCACCTTTGGGCAGGAAGAGGACTACCATGCGTGGCAGCAATCCCAAAGGCTTTCTTTGAAAGCTGGGGAATTGCTCCGCGCGGGCTCCGTCGGTGCCGACGTCACTCATAAGTGAGGACTGATTCCTGCTGTCCCTGGAGAACACCCATTACAGGTGAGTAACTACGCTTTATCACTGGTGCATTGTTGCAATTCATATACAGTGGGTAAAACCATAGCTTATATATGTGTCGGAGACAGCATCAAAAGGGGGGAGAGAATCAACTCACCCCTTGCAGTAGAGGCTGCATCACATAAACAGCTTTAATACATGGCTCCAAACCTGGTGCAAACAAGAAGAATTTAGATATATAGGCAACTGGGGAAACAGATGGATCAACAACAGACTATGCTGTGCTGATGGACTACATCTCTCTGTCACAGGGAAAAGAATCCTAAGTGAAAAATTCAGGCAGTATGTGGTCAGGCATTTAAACTAGGGAAAGGGGGTGACGGATGGAGAAGAATAATATCAGGACATCACTCCCAGCAAAAGCATAATAACATTGGAAACAGCGATACTTTTAAACCATACATCAATGGCAAGTGGGAAGAGACATGTAGAACAAAATCCATGCAAAGTACAGGCAAGCCAATCAACAAATGCTGGATAGCTAGAGGTGTGGCCTAGTGGCTAGGACAAGGTATTCAGACCAGAGAGCCAGGGGTTCAGTTTCCACCTAGGGACAGCAATCTCAGGCCAGAGGGACTGGGGTTTCTAGTCCTATAGGCACTTCTTGTGGCCTTGGGCAAGCCATTTAACCTTCCATTGCCTCAGGTACACATAGATTGTGAGCCCCTTTGGGGATGAGATAGAGAGGGTAGAAAAGGAGTAGTAGTAGCCCTATATGTCAAAATTAATATTAAAGCTGCTGAAATTCGGGGGAAGTGGAGAAAAGAAGAAGCGTTGTGGATTGTGTTGGAAAGAGGAGATCGCACTGTCATCCATACTGGTGTAATCTACAGGCCTCCAACTCAAACCGAAGAAATGGATAGTGAATTGATTATTGATATTGCAAAGGTAGCCATGAAGGGCGAAGTGATCATATTGGGTGACTTTAATCTACCCAATATGGATTGGAGTATTCCTTCTGCAAATCTAGAAAAAAGGAAAAATTATGGATGCCTTCCAAGATGCATTACTTAGACAAATGGTGATGGAACCAACCAGGGAAAGCTCGATGCTAGATTTAGTATTCATCTACAGAGATAGCATGTCAAATATCCAGGTGGGTGTCTATGTGAGCAGCAGCGATCATCACATGGTGTGGTTTGAGTAAAAGCCAAGGCAGAATCCAATCACAGCAAGTTCAAAGTCCTAGGGGCTTGTTTACAAAGCCGCGGTAGTGGTTCGCGATCGCGATCGCAGCCGCGGCCCCATTGAAATCAATGGGGCCGCGGCTCCGATTACGATCGCAAACCGCTACCGCGGCTTTGTAAACAAGCCCCCTAGTCTTCAAAAACATGACTTCAGTAAAATGGCCAAGTACCTGAAGGAGGAGTTGGCAAGGTGGGAGGGGATAAGGGAAATGGAATTGCAATAGGCTAAACTAAAGGAGGCAATAAAAGGGGCAACAGATACATATGTAAGGAAAGTAAATAAAAACAAAAGGAAAAGGAAGCCTACTTGATTTTCCAAAGAAGTGGCTGCCCAAATAAAGGCAAAAAACACAGCTTTCACAATATTCGCAAAGGATAAAACTAAAAGATACAGAAAGAGAAATAAAGATAGCAAAGTCAAAGGCAGAAGAAAAGATGGCTAAAGATGTGAAGTGTGGCGACAAAACTTTTTTCAGGTATATTCAGGAGAGGAGGAATATCAGAGTGACAATGAAAAAGAGAAAATGCTAAACAAATACTTTTGTTCTGTCTTTTACTAAAGAAAATCCAGGAGAAGGTCCACTTGTGATTGACAAATATGCAAATGGGAATGGAGTAGATACCACACCATTCACAGAAGATGATGTTTTAGAACAACTTGCAAAACTGAAAATGGACAAGACCATGGGACCGGATGGGATACCTCCCAGGACACTGAAAGAGCTCAGAGAGGTTCTTGCAGGGCCATTAAAGGATGCTTTTAGTAGATCCTTAGAGACAGGAGAAGTTCCACAGGACTGGAGAAGGATTGATGTGGTACCTCTTAACAAAACTGCTAATAGGGAAGAAGTGACAAACTACAGGCCACTAATGGAGGTGCTCCTGAAAGAGCGAATAGTGGACTTTCTTGAAACCAACTGGTTGCATTATCCGAGGTATCATGGTTTTACCAAAGGATGATCTTGCCAAACAAATGAGATTGAATTCTTTGACTGGGTGACCAGAGAACTAGATCAAGGGCATGCGATGGATGTGATCTATCTAGATTTCAGCAAAGCCTTTGATACTGTTCCTCATAGGAGCTTATCAATAAACTCAACAGCTTGGGGATGGGTCCCAAGGTGGTGAACTGGATCAAAAATTGGTTGACTGACAGACAACAGAAGGTGATGGTAAATGGAACTCACTCGGACGAAAGGAAGGTGATTAGTAATGTGCCCCAGGGTTCGGTCCTGGGACCGGTACTGATCAATGTATTTGTGAGTGATATTGCTGAATGACTGAATGGAAAAGTCTGTCTTTATGCAGATGACATGAAAATTTTCAACAGAGTGGACTCCCCTGAGGGAGTGGATAGCATGAGGAAAAGCTGGAAGAATGGTCTAATGCTTGATAGCTAAGATTTAATGTGAAGAAGTGCAGTGTCATGCACTTGGGAAGCAGAAATCCAAGGGAACTGTATGTGATAGAGGGCGAGAGATTGGTGTGCACAGACCAGGAGAAGGATCTCGGAGTGATTGTTTCTGACGATCTCAAAGTGGCAAAACAGTGTGACAAGGCGGTGGCAAAAGACACAAGGATCCTAGATTGCATACAAAGAAGAATTACCAGCAGAAAGGAAGAGGTACTAATGCCACTATACAAGTCACTGGTGAGGTCTCACTTGGAATATTGTCTTCAGTTTTGGAGATCATATCTAGCAAAGGATATAAATGACTGGAAACAGTTCAGAGGAAGGCGACCAAAATGATTTGGAGCCTACATTCAGAAGACGTATGAGAGGAGACTTGAAGACCTAAATATGTACACTCCAGAGGAGAGGAGGGACATCTATACTGGAAGGTGGTCTTCCTGGTGGCTCTGACCTCGGCTCGCCGAGTCATGAACTTCAGACCCTCATGGCTGAGGCTCCATACACCAGGTTCTATGGGAACAGGGTGGTCCTCCGCACCTATCCCAAGTTCCTACTGAAGGTGGTCTCGGACTTTCATCTCAACCAGGAAATAGTCCTACCTACCTTCTTCCCAAGACTGCATGCTGACCAGGCATCGTCGGTGTTGCATACACTCAACTGCAAGTGGCCTCTCGCCTTCTACCTCCAGTGTACCCAGGGTCATCGAAAGTCCGATTGGCACTTTGTCGCCTGCGACCCCAATCGCCTGGGGCAGGCAGTCACCAAGCGCACCATCTCTATCTGGGTGGCGGACTGCATTGCCTTCGCCCAAGCGAAGGCGGGCGCCCCACTGGATCGGCGGGTCACCGCACACGGCATCTGAGCTAAGGTGGCGTCTGTGGCTTCACTGCGCTCAGTGCCTCTAATGGACATCTGCCAGGCTGCGGCTGGTCTTCAGCGATCATTTTCACTGTCCACTACTGCCTGGAGAGGGAGTCCCAAAGAAACCAACCAAGAACGTGGCAGAGAGTGCAAAAAATGCCTTTATTAGTCCAGGGGATGAGTGTCGCCGACCCAACACTGGCCGTGTTTCGTAAGAAACTTCTTCAGGGGTATATGGCTCTAACACAAATAAATACATTAATATCAAAAAAGAAAATAATTAAAACCGATCGTTAATTAAAAAACAATCAAAAATTAATATACAAATCTCCCAAATGTTAAAATATAAAAAACCTTATATAAATAATTAGGGAACATCCATCACAAATATGTTGTTTTAACCCTTAGTGGTGCATTTGTTTCTATAGAATTCATGATCATACAACCTTATGTAGCAATATTTGTAAATAGTTTACAAGCTTATGTAGCAAGTTTTTGTAAATAGTTTACCCCTGTTATCTAAGTTACTTGCCCTGTTATCTGTAAACTCATACATGTTAACTGTACTGAGCGTTTCTGTTCCATGTAAACCGCGCTGATGCTGAATAGTGCGGTATATAAGAGAATGTAAATAAATAAATAAATAAATATATATAAAAAAAATATTATCTATAAACTATAACAGATTAATAATAAATGATTATAGATAAGTGTAAAACAAAATGACAACAATAATGAACATCAAAAATGCATAAAAACCATAAAACAAGCACATTAGTTAATCATAAAACAAATCTAAAATGTCATTTTAAATATCTAATAAGAAAACAACTTCAAAATGCTACCAAAAAAGGGGGCTAGGAAGAATAAGAAGAACAAGAACAATGGCCATAAAGAACAGGAGAGGAAACAATAATAGAGCTATGTACTAAAGTTGAATAAGTTATTAAAATTATATAGTACAATAAATATAATCAATAATTAAAAACGATAAGAAACAAAGCAATCAATAAAAGACATCAATAAAAATAATCAGTAAAAACAGAGGAACATGAGAAAGCTGGAGCAGGAGCAGATCAGGCAGATTAATCGAACCTTATTGTCCATATCATAGAGATATTGCTTATGAATATACTAATAAATAATTTTGAAAACTAAATAGATAAAAACAATAAAACCCATCCGCATTCGGTATTTTTTTGAGAACCAGGTTAACCCTATGCAGAACATCTCTATTATTAGCAGAAACACGGCCAGTGTTGGGTCGGCGACACTCATCCCCTGGACTACTAAAGGCGTTTTTTGTACTCTCTGCCACGTTCTTGGTTGGTTTCTTTGGCTCTTCGTGGCAGTTTGCTGTTTTTTGTGGTGGAGAGGGAGTCCCGCCAGGACAGCGCCTTCAGCCAGCCTGTACTCCGTAACCTGTTCGGGGTATAAGCAGCTAATGCCCTCCGACTCTTCTTCAACGGCTACCTAGAGCTTCGCCCCGGGCTATGCGAAAACTCAGGCTCCTTCAGGGATTGACTTCTGCTCATGGCCTCGCAGAGGCATTTTTGGGTTACATGCTCGGTAGCCTGTAGCTGGGGAGTCCCATAAGTAAATGTAATAATAAACATAAACATAAGGACTGACATCCTGTTTGTTCCTGGAGTAAGCATAGTTACTCACCTTTAAAAGGTGTTCTCCAGGGACAGCAGGAATCAGTCCGCACTACCCTCCCACCTCCCCTGAAGAGTTGCTGTTTTTGTTCTTCCCTTGCCATCTGCTTAGTAAGGCTCCTAGCTAGGGGACCTGACTGAGCAATATGGGCAGGAAGAGGACCACGCATGCATGGCAGCAATCCCAAAGGCCGACGTCACCCATAAGTGAAGACTGATTCCTGATGTCCCTGGAGAACACCTGTTACAGGTGAGTAACTACACTTTATCTGCATTATCATCTGGCCAATGTAATACAGCTGACATGGACAAATAATAAGGTACACAGCATATGTAGATAAACATGTGGTACACCACCATGAGGATAATTTACAATTACCTCTTGAATCATACCAGGAATCACCTTCTATTATAAGAGGCACTGACCATTAGCAAAGTGACCTGGATCATAATGAGAATACACAGGTCTGTCTTTCAAAGCTGCAGAGTGAACAAGCTTATCACGAAGATTAGATCTTAGCGAATAAGCCAGCAGAAGAGATTTCCTAAAACACGAATGCAGGCATAGAATGGACCAATGTTGATGTAACAGTGAGGTGACCATGTGAATGTTGTTCATATATGGCAAAACACCTACCACCTTATCATCCTCATTAGGAGCCAAAATCTTTACAACTGGACCCGACTCACACAAAAGCCATTCCCTATGTGTAAACCTAGCACGCTTAAAGGCTTTAGTAATGATGCCATAGGGATATCCTTTAGCTTTCAACTTATCAGCATGTTTATAAAACTCTGTCATGGTAGAACGAATTTGTTGTAAATGTAGGAATTGTCCATTGGGAAGGCCCTTTTTTAATGATTTTGAGTGATAACTGTGGTAGCGTAAAAGTGTATTCTTTTGTACAGGCTTATGATACAATGAACTATGGAAGTCATCAGTTGTTAAGTTAATTGTGACATCCAAAAATTGAATGGAACTGTTATCAATATGTGCTGTGAATTGAATATCTGGCTTAATGGAATTAAGTCAACTCAAAAGTGCTTGTTAAGAATCAGTCCAGATGAAAAAACATGTCATCCAGAAACTGGGGATAAACCCACCAGATGGAAAGATACATTGTTCTTCAAAAGTGGCCATGTAGCTGGTAGCTATAGAAGGAGCAACCATAGCACCCATTTCCCATTACTATACCATAACATTGTAAATAATACTGGCCATCATAAAGAAAAAAAATATTTGTTAAGACCACCTCCAAAAGTTCCAATAAAAATGTCCTTGGTAGGCGTGTTGGGAGGTCTAATGGATAAGTCAGAAGACACTGGAGAGCTTCCTGTTGATCTATATTAGTATATAATGCATGTACATCTAAGGCTACCATGTATGTGTAAAAGGATGTATCACGCAGACAGCTGGGTGAGAAAATGTGAAGCATTACGAATATAGGACCACACTTGAGCAGCAGCTGGTTGAAGAAAAATATCAATGAATTTTGAAAATGTTCTAGCAATATCCTGTTTTTATACTATTTCAAACAATTTCCTTTTTTTAATTAGTCTTGTTTGATTTAATTCTTTTATGTATAAAATATGTGTGCATATATAATCCAAGGCCATTTTACTGACCACTTTTTTTAGGAGATATTAAGGAGTTGAACTGCAAGGGTGCCAATAATGTTGACCACAACTGTACCAATTCCCCAGATACTTTTTCATCCCTCTCCTGGCTTGTCTTGTATCCTCTGTTCAGGTTTTTGTGTCTTTTGTATGCTAATGTCTCCTAAGTAGCACCAATGTGCATATCTGACTGCACTGGAAAAGTACCCAGCAATAGTACCTCTGGTGCAAAAACACTGATTTGTTTGTGTTCCCAAAGAACATCTAATTAGCTGGAAAATAAAAACCTGAGTTTATAATTCATAAATAGCTAAGATCAGAAGCCCCCATTGTCTTGTAATTCACCCAAATCCTGATATGGTATGGTGTGGTTTATGAAAAAGTATATTAAATGAAATTAAATGATAGAGGAGGGGTAGCCTAGTGGTTAGTGTGCCAGTATTTAAGTGCCATTGGAGCAGGTCCTGGGAGCTTATTCTAGAGAGCATTTAGGTTGCCTTTGTAAAACTGGTTTAATTAAATTGGTGCCTTTTTTTGACTTCTCACCTAGGCATCCTGTTATAAAATCCAACCGATAATGACATACACCAAAACATAACTTCACAACTTAAACCTTGTGCAAGCAAACACATTACTATGATCATTTTATTTTTAGGAGATTTCTGACTTTTTGAATTAGAACAGTCCCTGGTGTGGGGACTCAGATGGTTCTTTTGACTAGTAGAAAGAATCTCGATTAATAATGCCCTGGCACTTACATTTCTGCCTTTTCGGAGGATCTGATGAACACCTTCCTCCCTTGATATTAATTACCACAGTGAAACATTTTAATGACATCAAATTAGGGAGACATACGAACAGAACAAGAGTAATATATTCTGCTTATTAAATAGAGATTGAAATATATTTTGAAATAATATATATCTCAATTGCAAAGTATTTACTGGCAATATTTATTTATTTACAATGTCTTGTAGGCCACCCCATCACTACAGGTCAGGAAAAAGAACAACAAACATTAGAAACACTCGGTGTCTACTTACACAATTAACAAACAAAAATAACCCCTCCTATTGCATCAGTTTCCCTCTACCTAAGTATGCCTTCAGGGGTCCCTCTCACTTCTGTGTCGGAGTAATGAGTGAAGAGCTGAAATAATAAGCTATGGATGGAGTCTAATGCTTCAGATAAGATTCAATACTTATATATTTGAAGTGGGATCATGAGATCCCCAGCTTATAATAACAACACATGGAGCCCGATGCAGGAAGGGGCACGTCTGGGCTGCCCAGATGCCCCTGAACAGGACGGCCCTGTTAGTACCCAATTTTGCACCGTGGGAGTTAGATGTTCCTGCTGGTGCAGGATCGGGTACTGAGACAGCCCGGCATGCCCCTGCAGCCCCGTGGGAGACGTCCTTGCTGCCTCACTGCCAGCCTGCTGCAGTACCGACCCCCCGGTTCCCCGCCACCTGACCCTCGTCGAGGGTAGCTAGGGCCCAGATTGGGCAGCGGGGCCTCACCGATCGTGGCTCCATTGCTCCTGGGGGGCTGCCCTGTGCTTATTCCACCTCCAAGGTTGAATAAGCTGGGCTCTGTATGTCCGGATGCCTGTCCCGCCCAAGCTCCACCCACTCTCTGCCCCTGTGCTGCCCCCACCCTGCTCTCCCCGCACAGCAGCTCTGTGCGTGCGGGGAGAGAGACTTTTGGCATTCGGCCAGGACGACTAGCGGGGCTGCACACGCCACCAAGACGTACAGCCCCACTACTTGCCTTGCAGAATCGGGCCCTTAAGGGTTTGGGTGTGCAATGAAATGGGCGTTTTTATATGACCAGTGATATGGAGTGCTGGTGATTCTATACTGAGGTCATTTTCCTTCCATTAGTAATTTTTAGAGCTGTGCATTATGTAAGTGTCAGAAGGATATTGTCGGTTCTGAATCTGAGACAAAAGACCAAGAATGGACTGTCCTCCACTTGTAGCTTAGATCCTACATTTGATCTGAGCCAAAAGACAGCAAAGTGATCTATGGTATATTGAAATCACATATTATGGAAATATATAGCAAAGAAGACTACAAGTGGGTACTTGTAATTGTAGTGACATATGCTGTCCGCACCCACTCATCTGTCTTTTCTAATAACTTCACAATGCGTAGTTTTCAAAAAAATCTTCAGTGCATTTAGCTTACACCTCTCCAGAGTAGTTCAACTCAAGTTACATTCAGGTACAGTAGATATTTCCCTGTTCTCCGGGAACAACCAGGAAGTCAGTCCTCACATATGGATGATGTCAGCGCCGACGGAGCCCTTGTGGAAGCATCCCCCCAGCTTTCAAAGAAAACCTTTTGGAAATGCCACCACGCATGCATGGTCCCCTTCCTGCCCAAAAGTGCCATCTTGCTCAGTCTCCTTTTTTTCCACAGAGCTCTTCAGAGGTTTGTCTGACTTGTCCCCGGAAAAAGTTGATTTTTCTCTCCAAGTTTTCATACTTGCTTTCAGTATCGCACCGGTACTCTTCCCGCCACACAACCTCGTCGAGTTTGGGTCTATTTTTGTAGTTTTCGTTCTTTCTTTTTCTGGCGTCTTCAAGCCTTTTTTCCAACTGGCAGTCTGGAGAGTCTTTGACCTCACATGGGTACTTTTTTCCCCCATGGCTATCAGTGGCTTTAAGAAGTGTGATCGGTGCTCTAAAATTATGTCTTTGACCGACACACACAAATGCTGTCTCCGCTGCCTTGGGCCAGGCCACGACTCGGCAGCCTGCGGTTTCTGCAAAAGGATGTCCAGCAAGGCTCTCAAGAGCCACCAGCAGCAGCATGATAAGTTATTCCACAAGTCCCCAGTGCCTCCGAAGGCCAGGGCCTCATCTGAGGCCTCGACGCCTCGGGCAGAACCTTCCAAACCTGAGCCCCAGTGTGGGTCCTCAGAAAGGGGGTCTCCCTCGAGGGAACCCAGGAAGAAGAAGAAACCCTCGAAGGCAGCATCTCTGGATGATTCTGACCGGCCGGGTGCCCACTGGGTCCAGTCTTGCTGTCCGAGATGCTCGTCTGAGGCTTCGGAGAAGGAGCGGCCTGCAAAGATCCCCCAAAAGGACTTGACTTCGGACCGGCATTGGTCCCAAGACACCATCCTCATTGAGGATTCCCCTTTGAGGGAGCCGGCATCAGTCCTGAGTTCATCGGTGCCTGCGTCGAAGACTATGGAGCCTTCTGCCTGAAGTCCAGAATAGCGGCCCTGGAGTGCAATTTGTCTGCCTTCATGGACAAGCAGTGGGTGCTGTTGTCTGGCACAACTGTTTCATCCACCCCGACCACCGGGCCTGCGACATCCAAGACATCCCCGGAAGCCGAGCTGATCTTCGAGGCACCGGTCATGGACCATCGAGCACCCCAAGGCCTGTGGAGCAGCCCTCCTATGAGTCCTCTACGGACTACTCCGAGTGGGAGATGGAGGATGAGGAGTCCCCTGACATCCGTCGCCACCATGATGTCCCATACGACTCTCCTGTCTTGGAGCCTCGACGGCGGTCCCTGCCAGAGCATAAGGGCTTCCTTGATTTTGTCAAGGATATGTCTAAGGCCCTGGCATTTCTTACCGAGTCGGAAGAGGACCCTAGGGAGGATGAGTTGGAAATCCTAAAATACAAGGCTCCTCGACGGGAATCACTCACGGTGCCCATTCCTCCTGTCCTGATACGGCTGATGCTCCGGATGTGGGAGACACTGGCGTCAGTACCGGTGGTGAACAAACGGCTTGAGTCGATGTGTCGAGTCTGCCGGAGCCCGGGCTTTTAAAAATCACAGCTGCTGCATAACTCCATGGTGGTGGAGTCAGCCATGCATCGGCTGAAAAGCCAGAAGACACACTCCTTGGTGCCCCCCAGCAGGGAGTCTCGCACCCTGGACACCCTTGGCAGAAAGTGTTACCAGGGCTCAATTCATGGGCATGTACCTGAGAGACCTGGCGAAGGAACTCGCCGGGTTCTTAGCTGGTCTCTCTGAGGAACTCTTGCAGCGGTTCAAGAACGTGGCAAAGGCAGTCTGTGAGTGCTCCAAATTCATGTCTCGAGCAGCCTATAATATGTTAGAGTCGGCAGCTCGAGTAGCAGCGGTAGGCATCGGTGCATGGTGCCAAGCTTGGCTACAGTCATCCAACCTCGAGAAGTGGGTTCAGGGCAAATTGGTTGATGTCCCATGCCAAGGAGAGAACCTCTTTGGGAAACCTATGACCGACATGGCTGCCGAGCTGGAGACCGAGTTCATGATGAGGACCAGGCTCTCAAAAAAGACCACTGCCCCTCCCCGTTGGAAGGGCTTGGGTAAAAAACCCTTCTACCTGAGGAAAGGGGCTGCTTACAGAAACTAACCACCTTTTCATTCCTCCCCAGTTCCCCAACAGGGTCAGCAGGCCATGGGCATGGCCCTCATAAGCAGAAGGCTCCAAAACCCAGGCACCACCTCCAGCCCAGCCAGGGGGACGTTTTTGACTCCTTGAGCATAACCTATCTACCCCAAGGAGATCAGCAGCCCACAGCGGGAAGTCTGGCCCACTATGCCCAGAGGTGGTTGACCATCACCACTGACTCCTGGGCACTTCGAGTGGTCAGGGAGGGTTACCTCCTCCACCTGACTCAGACACCTCCCCCTTATTTCCTGGGAGAGCCCCTGAGGTCTCCCCTCCATCGGGACCTTCTACTGAAGGAGTTGGCAGGTGTTCTCGAGGACAAAGCGGTGGAACTGGTGCCCCACCATGTCAAGGGCAAGGGATTCTACTCCTCGTGCTAAAAAGAACAGGGGGCCTAAGGTTCTTCCTCAACCTGTGCAACCTCAACAAATTCCTGGTGAGGGAAATGTTCAAGATGCTCTCCCTTGGAACATTGCTGTCATACCTCCAGCAGGGAGATTGGCTACGCTCCTTAGACCTCAAGGATGCCTATACCCACATCCTCATTCACCCCAACCACAGCAATACCTGCGGTTCATAGTGGGGGGGGGGGGGGCAGGCATTTTCATTACACGATACTCTCTTTTGGCTTCGCCTCTGCCCCAAGAGTCTTTACAAAATGCCTGGCAGCCGTGGCTCCTTCCTCCGTCTCCAGGGAGTTTTTATCTTTCATCTCTGAGTGACTGGCTGATAAAGGGAGGCACAGCCTCAGAAGTGCAGCAGGCCACTGCACGCACCATCCAGGTTCTGCAGCACTTAAGTTTTGTTATAAACTACTCCAAGTCTCATCTCCTCTCGGCATAGTGTCTGGAGTTCATCGCTGCAAAGCTCGACACTCTCCAGTCAAAGGCCTTCCTGCCCAGGGACCGAACCAACCGTCTCAGGACTCTGGCATGGGACATACAGTACTGTCCCTTCATGCCCACCTGGCACCTTCTGTGCCTCCTCGGGAACATGGCCTCCACGGTTCACGTCACCCCAGATTCTCGCCTCCACATGAGACCGGCGCAGTGGTGTCTCCGGGACCAGTGGTCTCAGGCCACGGGACGCCTCCAAGACAGAATTTCTGTAACCCGCCAACTGGCAGACTTCCTGGTCTGGTGGCAATCTCTCCAACATCTCGAGGCGGGCATATCTTTTCAGGCCCTGAGCCTCTCAAGGGTCCTCACCACGGATGCCTCCCTGCTCGACTGGGGAGCCCACTGCGGGGAGCTCTGCACTCAGGCAACTGGTCACCAGATAAGAGCACCCAGCAGATCAAACCTCCTGGAATTGCGGGCCATATACTTAGCCCTGCAAGTCTTCTGCCATCGCCTGCATCACCAGCCGGTGCTGGTCCAGATGGACAACTAGGTGGCGATGTTCTATATGAACAAACAGGGGGGCACAGGGTCTCATGCACTGTTAGGAGGCAGTAGTCCTCTGCTCGTATGCAATCCAACAGGGTATCCTCCTGCGGACAGTGTACCTAGCAGGCCAGGACAACCTTCTGGCCAACAGGCTGAGTAGAGTCCTCCAGCTGCACGAGTGGCAGCTGGACCCCAGGGTAACCAGTCAGCTTTTCCAGATCTGGGGGGAACCCATGATGGACCTGTTCGCCAGCCTGGACAACTTCCAGTTGTCCCGCTTCTTTTCCCGGCAGGCCCACCCCTCCAGATTAGCAGCGGACGCGTTCCTTGTCTCATGGTCGGAAGGCCTCATGTACTCCTTCCCTCCCATGCCGCTGATGTCCAAAACCTTGTTCAGGACCCTCCACAATGGGGTCTTGCTCATCCTGATAGCCCCTCGGTGGCCCAGGCAACCGTAGTTCCCATTGCTCCTCCGGTTGACGGTGGAGATCCCCATCCCTTTGGGGACCTTTCTGGGACTCCTATCTCAGGAGGGGGGCTCTCTTTTGCATCACAACCTGGGATCCCTGTCGCTGACAGCGTGGCTGCTGAGAGGGTGACTCTGGCCTCTTTCAACCTTTCGGTTGAGGTGGAAGAGAGTCTGCTGGCCTCTCGCAAGGCCTCTACTAGGAAGACTTATGCCCTCAAATGGTGCAGATTTTCATCTTGGTGCACCAAGCACGGGGCTGACCCATTCTCCAGCCTGCTGGGACTGGTGTTACAGTACCTTATCCACCTTTCACAATCTGGGCTCAAGTCTAACTCCGTCCGGATGGACTTTAGTGCCCTGGTGGTGCACCACCACCCGGTGCATGGCAAGCCCCTTTCGGTCCAGCCTTTGGTGACCCATTTTCTTCGGAGCCTGCTCCTATCAAAGCCCCCAGTTTGCCCTCCGGCAACCAAAGGGACCTCAACGTAGTGTTGGGGCAGCTTACTCACCCACCTTTCAAGCCACTAGCTACCTGCCACCTTCGCTACCTCTTTTGGAAGGTGGCTTTCGTGATTGCGCTCACCTCCGCTCGCACAGTTAGCAAGCTTCAGGCCCTAGTGGCAGAGGCGCCTTATATCAGGTTCTATAAGAACATAAGATATGCCATACTGGGTCAGACCAAGGTCCATCAAGCCCAGTATCCTGTTTCCAACAGTGGCCAATCTAGGTCATACGTACCTAGCAGTTTCCCCAAAAGACACAGGTTCTTCAATGCTTGTACTAGGTCATAGTAATGCTTGACCTAGTACAAGCATTGAAGAACCTAGTCCTCTACGGAGCATCGAGGAGTGACCACGTAACACCTATTCTAAAGCAGCTCCACTGGCTCCCCATACATGGAAGACTGTTGTTCAAGACCTTGTTACTCACTTTCAAGGCCATCAAAGGCATCACTTCCTCCTCACTAATAGACCTCATTCAGACCGTTCCACCTAACAAATCTAGAAGAACCATATCTACAAACGCTCTAGTAATCCCTAAGGCATCAACAAAATGCACACTAGCAACATCAAACAGGGCTTTCAGCTTCTATGCTCCAAAATGCTGGAACAGATTACCACCGGAGATTTGTGCTGTCACCGATCTAACCCTATTCAGAAAAGCACTCAAATTCCACCTATTCCCCCACTACTACCAGGTCAGCCAGACACTGACCTAACCACACCTCCTCCAATTCAGCCACCTGTGCTACAGGACCCTATTCAAACCCAGAGCATAAAGTATACTGTATATATGTAAATAGTTTCAGTTAACAATTCCCTATGTTATCCAAGTTGTCGTACCTGTTCTCTGTAAAACCAAACAATATGTTGTTCTGGTCTATTGTTTAATGTAAACCGCGCTGATGCTAAATAGTGCGGTATATAAGAGCTTGTAATAAATAAATAAATAAATAAATAGTAACATAGTAAGTGACGGCAGATAAAGACCAGCATGGTCCATCTAGTCGGCCCAGCAAGATGGCAAGTGTAGGTGCACCTGTCGCTCTGTGCAGGCCACCCCTCCCCAAGTTTTTGTTTTTGTTTAGGGGTGAACCCACCACTCCATGTAGGACACCCTTATTTGTTGAGACGCTAGATAGTTCAGAAGTTAGATGGTACCGTTTATTTTGCTTTTATCCTGTTGCTGTAAAGGGATCCACTGTGTTTGTCCCATGCCGTTTTGAATTCCATCACCATGTTTGCCCCCACCACTTCCATCGGGAGGGTATTCCAAGCATCCACCACCCTTTCAGTGAAGAAATATTTCCTGACATTGCCTTTCAATTTACCACCTTGCAGCTTCATGTTATGCCCTCTAGTTTTACAGCTTCCCCGTCTTTGGAAGAGGTTTGTTTGTTCATCATTTCTCTTTAAGTATTTAAAGGTCTGAATCATATCTCCCCTGTCCCTCCTCTCCTCCAAAGTGTACATATTTAGGTCTTCAAGTCTCTTCTCATAAGGCTTCTGACACAGGCTCCAAATCATTTTGGTTGCCTTTCTCTGAACAGTTTCCAGTCTTTTTACATCTTTTGCAAGATATGGTCTCCAAAACTGAACACAGTATTCCAAGTGAGGCCTCACCAGTGACTTGTACAGTGGCATAAGTACCTCTTCCTTTCTGCTGGTAATCCCTCTTTGTATGCAGCCCAACATCCTCCTGGCTTTTTCCACCGCCTTGTCGCACTGTTTTGCCACCTTGATATCATCAGAGATAATCACACCAAGGTCTTTCTCCTGAACTGTGCATACCAACCTCTCACCCCCTATCGTGTACTTTTGTACATTGATATCCTGGGTCCCTTCTTAATAATGGTTTATGGACCTTTCCTCCAGGAACTTGTCCAAACCTTTTTTAAACCCAGCTACACTAGCAGCCTTTACTACATCCTCCAGTAACAAATTCCAGAGTTTGATTACACGTTGAGTGAAAAAATATTTTCTTTTATTAGTCTTAAATAGTTTACCCTGTAGCTTCATTGCATGTTCCCTAGTCTTCCTATATTCTGATAACGTAAACAGTCGATCTACGTTTACCCGTTCCACTCCGTTCATTAATTTATAGACTTCTATCATATCTCCCCTCAGCCGTCTCTTTTCCAGGTTAAAGAGCCCTAACCTTTTTAGCCTTTCTTCATAGGAGTATCCTTCCATCCCCTTTACCATTTTGGTGGCTCTTCTCTGAACCTTTTCTAATAACGCTATGTCCTTTTTAAGATACGGCGACCAGAATTGCACACAATATTCAAGGTGCGGTCTCACCATGGAACGGTATAGAGGCATTATAATATCTTTTGTTTTATTTTCCATTCCTTTCCTTATGATACCTAGCATTCTATTTGCTCTCTTGGCCACCGCTGCACACTGGGCCGAGGGTTTTAACATGTTATCCACAATGACGCCTAAATCTTTTTCCTGGGTGGTGGTTCCTAATGTGGAACCTTGCATCGTGTAACCATAGTTTGGGTTGTTCTTCCCTAAGTGCATAACTTTGCACTTGTCCACATTAAATTTCATCTGTCATTTTGATGCCCAGTCTTCCAATTTATCAAGATCCTCTTGCAATTTTCCACAATCCTCTTGTGTTTTAACAACTTTAAATAGTTTTGTGTCATTTGCAAATTTGATAACCTCACTCGTTATTCCACTTTCCAGGTCATTTAAGAATATGTCAAAAAGCAGCGGACCCAGAACAGATCCCTGGGGTACACCACTATTCACCTTTCTCCATTGGGAAAATTGGCCATTTAGCCCAACCCTCTGCTTTCTATCTTTTAACCAGTTCCTGATCCACAGTAGTACACTGCCTCCTATCCCATGACTCTTTAGTTTTGCCAAAAGTCTCTGATGAGGGACCTTTTCAAAGGCTTTCTGAAAGTCCAGATACACTATATCAACCGACTCACCTTTGTCCACCTGTTTATTCACACTTTCAAAAAAACATAACAGATTAGTAAGACAAGATCTTCCTTGTCTAAAGCCATGTTGGCTGTCTCCCATTAGGCCATGACTATCTACATGCTGAGTAATTTTATTCTTTATGATGGTTTCTACCATTTTTCCCGGTACTGACGTGAGGCTCACCGGTCTGTAGTTTCCCGGATCACCCCTCGAACCCTTTTTAAAAATTGGTGTTACATTGGCGATCCGCCAATCTTCAGGTATTAGAGATGATTTTAATGGTAGTTCACAGATTACTAATAGCAGGTCTGCAATCTCATATTTCAGTTCTTTCAACACCCTTGGATGTATACCATCCGGCCCAGGTGATTTGCTACTCTTCAGTTTATCTAATAGTTGTAATACATCTTCCCGATGTATCGATATTTCCTTCAATTCTTCCGCACCTTTACATACCACTTCAGTCATGGGTAACATCCCTACATCTTCCTCAGTAAAGACCGAAGCAAAGAATTCATTCAGTCTCTCCGCTATCGCCTCGTCGCCTCTTAGTGCCCCTTTAACTCCTCTATCATCTAATGGTCCAACTGACTCTCTCACAGGTTTTTTGCTACGAATGTACTTGAAAAAATCTTTATTTCACGTTTTTGCTTCCGCAGCAAGCTTCTTCTCAAATTCTCTCTTTGCCTTCTTTATCAATGCCTTGCATT
Organism: Ichthyophis bannanicus; assembly: GCA_033557465.1. NCBI lineage: Eukaryota > Metazoa > Chordata > Amphibia > Gymnophiona > Ichthyophiidae > Ichthyophis > Ichthyophis bannanicus. The sequence goes on from CM066035.1 coordinate 53,483,235, forward strand.
TGACCTGCCAGTGCTTGTGCTGTTTCCAGGTTTCATCGTTTGGCTCTTTTTTCCATTTCCTGAAAGATGCTTGAAAGATGCCTGAAAGAACAGAGAGGTGCTTCGCACACACCCCAATTTCTTTCCGAAGATAGTATCGCCCTTCCATCTCAACCAGGAAGTAGTGCTCCCTACCTTTCCAAGACCTCAGTCCAGTCAGGTGGATATGGTCCTTCACACCTTGGACTGTAAGAGTTCTTTGTCCTTTTATATCCAACGCGCTCAGGGCCACCACAAAGCTTCTCATCTTTTCATCTCCTACGACCCCACTAGGCTGGTGGAGGCGGTGACCAAGCCTACACTGTCCACCTGGGTGGCAGATTGTATCGCCCTCACCTATGAACAGGCGGAGCTCCCGATGGAAAGCCGCATCATGGCGCACCATGTCCCATGGCTGCCTCAGTGGCAAACTTGCACTCTGTTCCGATTATGGACATCTGCCGGGCTGCCACCTGGTCTTCAGTCCATACCTTCGCAGCCCATTACTGCCTGGAAAGAGAGTACCAATGGGACAGTGCCTTTGGCCAGACTGTGCTCCGTAACCTTTTTGGGGTTTAGGCAGCTCCTACCCTCTGACCCTTCTGTGTTCAAGCTGCTGGAGTGCTGGTTCATCGGACACAGGGGTCCTACTGTGATCTGTGGATACAGACTCAATTGCTGCTGCTTGCGGCTCTCCGTGAGGGAGCCCCTGCTTTTTGCTATGGGCTTTCGGTAGCCTGTAGCTGGGGAGTCCCATTTGTGAGGACTAACTTCTTGCTTGTTACCTGAGAAAGCGTAGTTACTCACCTGTAACAGGTGTTCAGGGGACAGTAGGAATCAGTCCTCACAACCCTCCTTCCTCCCCTTGGAGTTGCTCCATCTTTTATTTCTGCCATCTTTTAGCTATGTCATCTGACTGAGCAAGATGGCACCCTTGGGTGGGAAGGTGACCACACATGCATGGTGGCATCTCCCAAAGGCTTTCTTTGAAAGCTGGGGGGATGCTTCCATGAGGCCTCCATCAGCGCCAGTGTCACCCAAATGTAAGGACTGATTCGTGCTGTCCCCAGAGAACACCTGTGAGTAACTATGCTTTTCTAGGGGGGCTTACGAGCTAAGTTTGTACCTAAGACAATGATATTCCCAGCCTCCTTGGCAGGCGCCCCCCCCCCCCCCGCCAGACCCACCATAAAACTGGCTTGCTGCACTACCTCTGTTCCAGGCTTGGACATTCTTCTCTCCCAGCCCAAAGTCTCACAATTCGCAAGACTTCAGCCAGGAGAGGAGAGTGGCTGGGCCTGGAGCAGAGGCAGTGTAGAAAGGCAGCTTTAAGGTAAATTTGCCAGGCTGCCTCTGTGGGCCAGGTAGGGGTGCATCTCCCTCACACCCACCACCTCACCCTTGGTATACCACTGACCTGAGGCAATGGAGGGTTTAGTGACTCGCCCAAGACCACAAGGAGTGGCAGTGGGATTTGAATCTTGGTCTTTCTTGTCCTAGGCTGCTGCATTAACCACTAGGCTATTCCTCCACTTTAACAGACATCTACCAGTAGTTACACCATCCTTATTGGTAGAAGCATGTTAACACACCTAATAGGTGTGAAAACTAGAAGCAAGAAGTCAAGATGCAAAGACGAAGTTCATAGAACGCAAACCAGTCATTGAGTTACAGCATGTCATCAGATTGCTGCTTCATTGGGTCTTTCTTCCTCTTCAGTGAATAGTGCTACTATCTGGCTCAATGTGCTTTCATCCTGTTGTCTACATGGAATTCTAGTCATTTCCTTAGACAAATTGGAATTAGAAGCCCATATGTGCATTAGAATAAAAACTAGGACTGACTCGACCTGTGCAGGTAATATGGAGATTAGTTGATAAACTGAATAGTGAGTTCAACTTTCAAGCCAAGAAACAGCAGGCTGTGTTGGAAACATGGCTCATATCTGCTGCTCAGGAAGACTAATGACTAAGCCACAGCTAATAGAGTTGTTTATGTAATGTGTCCATTGGTTTTAATTAGGTTTGATTCTCATGAGTATAGAGAGCTTTTTCTGTGTTTGTGACAAGAACGTTTCTCACCCTTTGGGACGTTTCCAACTCTCTTCACATTCATTGCACAAAGCAGATGTAAAGAAAATAGGAATGACTCCTTGTCCTCTGATATTAATTATTTTAATGAAAAACTTAATAAAACACAAGAAGGGAGAGTTATATTACCCTGAGGCCTATTAAAGGGTTTAAATTGGCAGACAATTGAAATAATGACTATTAACTTTGGTATGAAATACTGTGCCTTAATTACACCATATTGATTTTTATACAGTTGCGTCAAACCTAGAGATTAAGTTAGATATTAGGAATATCTTTTTAACGTCACAAGTCTATTAAGCACTAGGAAGAACCTATCTTGGGAGATGGTAGAATCTCCATTGAGGCAGGAATTTATATAACTAAGCTATATCAATTTCTATTTGGAATGGCTTAGATATAGTTAATCTTGCTTAAAGGTAGGGTATAAATTAGATAATCCACTGAGGTCTCGTCCAACTCCTTCTTAAAACATAGAAACATAGAAATATGATGACAGAAAAAGACCACATGGCCTATCTAGTCTGTCCTTCCATATCAACAACTACAACAGTCCCCTTTTTACCTTTAGAGATCCTCTGTGTTTGTCCCATGCTTTTTTGAATTCAGTTACTGTCCTCATCTCTACCACCTCCACTGGGAGACTATTCCATGGATCCACTACTCTTTCCGTAAAGAAATATTTCCGCATATCACTCCTGAATCCTCTTATTCTATAGAGCAGACAACATAGACCTATAAATAGTTTGGGTGAGAAGAAAATTATTTATTTGTGATACCAGCCTCCATATTTATTTATTTATTTAATTAATTTTCTTACATACCGCACTATTTGTCATCAGTGCGGTTTACATTGAAACAATACAACAATTGGTCAGATATAACAGACCTATTACAAGTAACAGGAAAATTAACATGGAAGTAAACAGGGAAATCATTTATATTTCTAGAAAATACATGTTGGAGATATATAAAATCTATACAGTTAGTTAGGGTAGGTATGAGGTTAAAAGGATGGGGGAGGGGAAGGGGTGTTTAGGTGTTTGAAGTGTGCGATGAAAAGGTGGTGTTTAAGGGCTTTTTTGAATTGTTTGATGTCTTTAATTGCTCTGATATTGGGAGGGAGTTTGTTCCAACATCTAGGAGCATAATTCGAAAAAGCCCTATTGATGGATGATTGATTAGCTTTTAAGGAAACTTTTGGTATAAGTAGTGTGTCAACAGCAGGAGATCTCCTGGACCTGTTAGTTGTTGTGTGTATGATGAGATCAGAGATGGAATCTGGAGAAATATTATTGAAGGCCCTAAAGGTGGTAAGTATGGCCTTATATTGGATTCTACAGTTTATTGGTAACCAATGAAGCTTCTCTAGAATGGGGGAAATATGCTCACACTTTGATGATCCGCAGAGAACACGAGCAGCTGCGTTCATGGCTAATTGTAGAGGATTAATAGTTATATTTGGTAAGCCATGGAGTATTATGTTAGCATAATCAAAGTGCGGCGTGACTAGAGCTTGAAAGATGGTGCGGAAGTCATCAGACTTCATCATAGGTCTCAGATGACGAAGGGTTTTTATCTTGAAGTAAACGGCCTTTACGGTGCGTTTTATATGTTCCTTGAAGTCTAACCTTTGATCCAGAATTACTCCTAGATATCGAATATTTGATTTGACTGGGAGATCAGCATCTCTGACTTTTAGAATTGATGGAGGGGAGAAAGATTTATTCCTTGTGATTATTAGAACCTCTGTTTTTTTAAAGTTAATACAGAGGTTTTGAGAGAGAGAAGCCCATCAGTTATTGAATTAAAACAGTTGATTAGCACTGTATAGTTTGGGTATGATACAGATATCGGTGAGAATAATAGCACATCATCCGCATACATAAGGCAGGATATACCAAAAGAGCGTGCGATGTCACAGATTGGCTGCATATAGATGTTGAACAGCAGCGCAGACAAGGAGCCTTGTGGTACACCTTGTTTCTGCTGAAAGGGATTTGAAGTAGCATTACCAATACGAACTTGTTGTAATCTACTTTCCAGGTAGGATTTATATTCTCTTATATACCGCGCTATTCTGCATCAGTGCAGTTTACATTGAACAAACTGAAATTACATTGAACAGGGCATTATAACTTGGAGATAACTATTTTACAGGGAACATGGGCTATGGAGGGTTAAGTGGCTTGCCCATATAGAAACAAAGCAGTTGTACTATAAGTGGCAGGGAACATGCCTTAAATTAAGGCACGACCACTTACACCAGCCCTAGAGCTGGTATGAATCGCCATGTCTACTTTTTGCAAGTATGCCCATAAATTATGTTCTATAATCACACTGCCCATGCTCTATCCAAACTCCAGTCATTTGCATATGCCATGCAAATAGTGCTCATACTTTTATGCTCTTTCGTATGTCATAAGAGGACCTTTAATGCATAAGTGGCTTCTTATGTGTTTAATTGGCTAAAATACTGCATGTTGTTAGTACCTAAAACTAGGCGCGTCATTATAAAATTACCCCCTAAATGGTAAGATCGTATTATTTTACCATAATGCACATTAGTTTAAGGCATCAAATAACAGCTTGTAATGAACTTTGCAAGCTACATTATTCATAGTGAAGTAATGGCAGCTTTGAGTTGGCATTATTTTTACTCCTCAGTAGAACTGAGCCACTAATGTGAAGCTTGATACTCCTTAGGATAATGTAAAGGAACTGGTACTAACGAAAATAGCACCTGGGCACCTCCCCGAACAGACCACCATCCTCTGAAAAAAACCCTTCACCTCCTCAGAAGACATCCCACAGCCTCCCAAAGGATTCCCTGGACCCCCTTCATAGCCCCTCAAACTTCCAGGTAACCCGCTGGACTCCCCCTCCCCATCCTCCAGAAGACATCCAGGGACCTACCAGGGTTTGCCTGGAGAGCTAGTAACCGGGGCAGGAGTGATTCCCAGTCAATTCTGCCCCATTTGGCTCTGAGTCCAAAATGGCGTCAAGTGATTCCTAGTAGTAGTCTTGCGGTTTCCAAAATAACCCCCTCTGCCTCCAACTCCTAATTCATTCAATTTATTTAAAGTTACATGAACCAAAAAATGTTCTTATTCATATTTTGCCATTTCTCCAAAATTGAATGTACATTGCTATTGACGTCACACCAAAAACTTAAGCCAGTGTATGCTTTTTCTTAAAATTCCGTTTTATTTGGTGAAATCAACAAATTTAAAAGTGCACATAGTAAAAACAAAACAAAGCACTGATAGTTCAATAGGAAAAATAATTTAATAACTTAAAGTCTTTTCAAAATCCAAGTTTAAGTAAGCATGTAGCATTTTTTCTAACTTGCTGTAGACGGGTAGACCACATGCTGGATCCTTGTGCCCAAAGTGGAGGAATAGACTAATGGTTAGAGCATTAGCTTTAGGACCAGGGTTTGATTTCCACTAGCACTCCTTGTGGCCTTCGATAAGTCACTTAACCCTCCATTCAGTGAGTGTCCATGTGCTCCATAGAAGTAGAACAATTCGTTATATATAGGGGTATGTTTACTAAACCGTCTTAATGTGCGCTCTGCGACATTATCACACAATAAGGTACCTTATCGCGCAATAATGGCGCTTTATCAGGCGCACAGGTACCTTAGCGCACGATAATGTGCACAGCGGCGCAAATGAGCGCTGAAGGCGGAGAAAGGCTCCCGGAGGGCGGAGGAAGGCTCCCCAAGGGCGGAGAGAGGGGGTCAATGGGCGGAGAGTGGGAGGGGAGAGGCTCTCTGCACACTAACACTGTGAAATACGAGGCTGAAAACTAACGCCAGTGAAACCCTGGCGTTAGAGCTGATTTAAAGGGAAGAGAAATGTACAGCAAAACCAGGGAAACCTACAAAAAAGTGATAAGTGTGATACATTGTGCACGGAACAAAAGTGCAAATAAACATTGAAAATGACCCCAACAAAATATTAAAAATACATAACCAAGCTGGGCAATAGTGATATTAATGGGAAACATCAAAAAACACTCCCAAGAAAGCTCCAAAAAAAGATATGAATTTTGGAAGGGTCTACGCTCCGTCCCCATACAAGGTGAATGATCCCACAGTGAAATAGCGCTGATCAGGGTTTCCCTCTCCATTGGACAGGTTTCCTATGGCGTGCACATGTTCCACAACAGCAGGGCGGGCATGTCGGTATGGGCAACTGGACAGATGCTGGGAAAGGGGACACCGAGGGCTGCAGACGGCACATGCTGTACTGCAGCTGGGCCACAGTGCAGACTAGGGTGATGCCTAGGTGGCCCATAGGAATGCTGAAACAGTAGAGCAGCCAGACAGCAACTGATGAGGGCCCAGCATGGGCACGAGTGTGCTTCCCACAGTGTCACAGGGGATAGTACCCAGCAGGTACCCCCAAGGGCACAGAACATTGGCAGGCGGTGCTGGGGGGAAGCGTGGACATCTATGCAGGCACCCCTACCCCAGAACCCACACCATAGGAAGCCACCTACCCGCACACTGGATGGCCTGAGACTGCACTCCACCAGCACCACCAGCAGAAGGGCATGTCAGCAGGGTGGCAGAAGGGTACTGGTGGTGGAGGGAGCAGTAGCAGCTGCCCAGAGCAGACCGTGGCCTAGTCCTGTGTAGGTGGGTGCCATGCACTGCAACAGACAGGCCCTGTCTGATGAACAGTCATGCTATCCCCAGGGAATGCACTGTCTCTGTGGCAACAAGGTGGTGCAGTGCACACAGCCAGTGTGTTCAGGAGCAGAAGGTCACAAGTTCAAATCCCAGCTCTGGTTCCTGCCAACCCAGCCCACATATTTTACCCACTACTAAAACGTGCTAATACAGACAGAACCTTTAGTGCAGATGACGTAGACATGCCCAAAACACCTAAATTTTACCCTACAGAGCACAGACACCATAAACATGCGCATTACCTAGAGCAGAGTCTTCCAAATGCAGTCCTGGAGGTCCAAACACCATTCAGGTTCTATGCTGCCTCTAATAAATGTGGCTGTGCTGCATTTCTATGCACCGCCCCCATGGTATCCAGATGTATCTCATGCATATTCATTAGAGACAGCATGAAAACCCGAACAGTGTTTGGCCCTCCAGGACTGGAGTTGGGAACCTCTGCCCTAGAGCAGCGGCCAACAGGGGCAGACACACCCGCACCCACAGGCTCCATTATCCCAAGCCTCCTGGAGAGGCAGGATTTTGGGCCCTGCATGCATCTCACCATACTAGCACTTGCATACCTTAGCAATGCCACCCTAAACATGGGAAAACTGTACACAGCTATCAAAAGGTTGCTATGATAACTGGCAGATAGCAATTCCTACGTTAAGCAGAATTGGCTGATTGAGCTGCATCATAGCAACCTTTCTGATGTCTGTGGAATGTGCCTCAGGTCTGGTGTCTGACAGAGTGACCCCAACAGTATTGCGTACCATACCCATGCCTGCACTGTGCCCAGGACTGGTGCGGTGGCCAGGGCTGCCAAACACCTCTATAGTTGCACAATGCTGGCATAGGTGTGGGGAGTGTGTGTCTGTCTATCCAGTATGTGGTGGCTGCAAACACCCTCCACAGCCCACACTGTTAGCACTGTTGCCAGTATTGGCCTGCCAATGTGCATAATGAGGAGCAAGGTACTGTGGGAATAGCCTGGATAGGGTGGCCTGGCCTGGATTCATCTGTACAGAGCATAGGGCAATGGCTCAGACATTGTAGTGCCCGGCCACCACCTGCACGGACAGGGTGGCCACAGCATGTCCTGCTGGGAGGTCACTCTCACTCTGACTGAGCAGTGACCACAGCATGGCTAGGTTCCCCCATAGTGCTATATAGTGTTTTTCTCATGTGATATTTGTGGGTTCTCTTTTGGGGTCCAATCACTGACTTATCTGCTTGGTGTGTATGCTGACATCCCTGTTCTGAGTACACGCATCTCCTCCAGGAACATGGATTAGTTAGCAGACTGTCTGCAGCTAGTATGTTTCTTGCTGGGTGCAGTGTCTGGAGGCTTCCTGCTGGAGCATGTCAGATGATGGGTGGGGGGGGGGCAGCTGAGCATTTCCAGGCCTACTGTCTGTCTGCTATTGCTTTATGGATGTGTACAGCTCTGCATTGCCTGCCCTGTAGGGTGTCTGTTCCCCAGTAGGACTGGGGTTGATGGTCCCCTCTACTGCCACCATTGCAGGGAGGTAGAATGTGGATCTGTTGGTGAGTGATCCTCTTTCCCACCCTGAGCCCCAGAGGGTGGGTTGTGTGGTGGTACATAATCCGCCTATGGGTCCAAACACCCCCCCCCCCTTCACCTACATCATGTAACCATGGCACCAACACAGGATTTGTACTATTCTGGGTGCATCATAGCCCATAAGGGCTAGACATGACTGAGTAATACAGAAGGACACATATGTATCCTAGGTGTGTCTGCAGGGACTACCTATCACACACAGTAGCACTGATGGGGACCTGCAGCATGGCATATTTCAGCCATGAAAGGTGCTGTGGACCTGGTGCTGGGCACCCCACCTCACCCTCAGGTTGAGCACAGTACCCGCACAATGTGACGGTCTGTAGCTTCTCTGTGCCAGTACCACACACGGTCAGTTCCCCCTACCAGGCCGAGGTGCTGTGGGGGTGCATACCCCATCTTGTGCCCATCTGTAGACTGCTGATTTGCATGTGCAATGCATCATGGGTATGGGTGGGTTAACCCTATCCTGGTAACCACAGCAGACAGTTTGTGTGGTGACATGCAGTCCTTCTGCAGCCTACCAGGGGTTTCTTAGCAGCTGTAGCCCACTGATTACTTCACTGCCTGTGGAGCCAGAGGTCATGGGTTCAAACCCATGGTGGAGTTATTTGATAAGGCTGTCCAAGGCATTGTCTATTTTTAATGTACATTAGTGCTGCCAGCAAAAACACCCTCAGTGTACTGTAACCATAAGGCACCCTATAGGGCGCCCTATAAGGTGCCTTATCAGGCGTCCTCTAAAGCGCCTTATAGGGTGCCCTATAGGGGACATTATAGGGTGCCTTGGCGGACAGTGCACTTTATAATGTGCCCTATGGAGTGCCTTATAGAGTGCCTTATGCGGCACCTTAGGTTACGGCACGTGAGGGTGTGTTTGCTGGCAGCACTAATTAAACTACAAATAAAATGCCTCAAAAATCAATACTTACACGTAAAAGCTAATGCCTCAGCCAGCCTTATGGATTAGGTACACTGGAGGAATCAAACTCATGACCCCTGCACCATCAGTCAGTGTATTATTAACCATTGTGCTACATCTCTGTTTATGTGTTTGCATGTCTGCGCGCCTACTTACAATTACCGCGCGTTAATGTGCTTAGCGGCACCTCACCCAATAATGTGCGCAGCGCACATTATCGCGCAATAATCCCGTTTTGCTACTTTAAGACCGAAACGCCCACTCCTTTTATGGCAGCCTGCACACTATCGCCGGGCGCACGTTAGGACGGTTTAGTAAACATACCCCATAGTGTATATAGTTACCCCTGTTAACCCAAGTTGTAAAACCTGTTATATGTACACAGCATGCTCCGCTGCTTTGTGCAATTGGTTGTTAAATGTAAACCGATTTTAAAGAGCGCGGTATAGAAATAATATAAATAAATAAATAAAATAAATTGCCTCAGAAAAATCTAAATTATCAATGTCCTTGTTTAATGTACATTACCAAGTTGAAGTTACAATGTAAAGCGCTTTGACTGAAATGATAAAGCAGTATAAAAAACCCTGTTAAATCAATAACACCTGCTGGTCCTTTTCATATTTATCCTGTCTTGTGGTCCTCGGGTGGGCACCAAGCCTCCTCCTTCTTTCTCTGAATAAACACTAATCCATATAGTCTCAATATGCTTAAAAGCATAAGTATCCGGCCTTCTGCTCTGGACCTTTTCTCCAAAATCTTTAAAACACACTCCTCCAAATATATGCACCTTTGAGGGAAAAGTCAAAAGGGAAAAAGTACAAGGAACAAATATTAATAAGAAAAACTTCACAAAACAACATCCAGATCTACCTGTGAGCCTTCCTAATAAAAATTAGTTTCCTCATTGCCAGGGCCAAGTTAAGCCTTTTGCATCATGGGGACCTAGCTAAGAGGGATTCTTAGGGGCCTGGGCCCCTTCACCTTTTGCCCAGGCCCCCCAATTGGACCACATCATTCCAATATTATACTATATGTGGCAGGCTGTTCTATGCAGCATGGCTGGCAACTCTCTATGCACACACATGCATCAAGCCAATCTCATTAACTGTCATCAGGATTTTATTAGCTGGGTCTGGTCAGAAATCAAGATAAACTTTCTTAGCACTTAACATCAAATTCTCTTGACAGAAAATACAGCAAATGATTGCATAGTGGAAATTTTCTTTTTAACATATATTCCTACTGTTCCATATGCTTAAGAACTTAAGAACCAGAAAAAGGAATCACCTGGGCAGAAGTCAGGATAAAACCTAACAACCTCTGACCCAAGCAGATTGGGAAAAGGGGGAAAGAGAAAGAAGCATGGGGGAGTTACGGGAAGAGAAATTCCCTGTAATGTGCTTATACATGAATCCCTCCCTCAAAGGTGGGCATTTGAGAGTGTGTTGAATAATGTAGAATCAAAGGTAAATGGTCACTGTATGTGGAAGAGGTAGCTGCTGATGAGGGACAACATTAAAAGAGCAACATGCAGTAATGTGTAGGCAGAGTTGGAAAGTAACCATTTAGGGGGCTATGCAAATCACTGCCTGTGCTGAAGGAGCAAGGGTAATATTTGCTCACATTTATATCTAGTATTAAAATTTAACTTTAAATTTATAGCGAATAGTGTAGGGGAATAAAGTGCACAGTAGACAGAAGGTGAAGAGGTAAATACTGGCGGGGGGGGGGGGGGGGGTTGCTCTAAGAGAAATAGCATCACTTGGCACTAGCACCTGCAGCCCTGTGTAGTTGGCTAAGAGTTATCTGTGATTTAGGTATTTATCTAAAATAGCTTAACCCTCATTTGAGAATGAAGGCGGGAACTCCCTCTGTTCTGCAGGGCCTCCTCCTGAAGATGGTGTAGGAAGGTTTCCTTGGAACCTAGACAGGCTCAGAGTGAAGATGCCAGCAAAGAGCCTTCTGTAGACCCAGTTGGGGGTAGGAGTAAAGAGGGGGCACTGGAAGCAGCGGGTTACAAATGTACACTAAATAAAATAAATACAGTCTCCTCCGATCTAAGGGAGTGGAGATAGCAGCGGAGAGACTCTGGAGAGCCTAAACCTAAACTACACTTGGGAGTCCAGTGGCAGATCAGCTCAAGAGAGAACTGCAGTGGCAGAGAATCCAGGAGCCACAAGGGTAGGAAGGGCCCAGTGGCAGATCAGTGCATTGGGGAGCTGCAGTGGTAGATCAGCTCCAAGGGGAGCTGCAGCAGCAGGATCAGTCCCAGTGGGAGCTGCAGTCCATTCAGGACTAGGAGCCAGAAGACCCAGTTCAGCTCAGAGGAGAGCTGAAACAGTTGTTCCTGATTGGGCAGGAGTGTAAAACCCTCTCCGGATTGGAGGAGGCAGAGCCAAGGCTACAGCCTCAGTGATTGGACATAACTACAAAACCTCTCCTTTGACAAGCATCCACTAGTCCCGTGCTCCAGCAGTGGGTGGGATTTGGGGCTGGTGGGCAAAGGGAAAGGGAGGGAAATTAGGTGACAGATTATAAGATTAAATCCATAATCTTGAAAGGTTTACTTAAATCATTACATATAAGGTTAGAGTTGGTTGTTTGAACTGCTTATCTCTTATCCTGTATTGCTATTTCACCTTATCTGCTTGAACCACTTATCATAATAAGTATTGTACATAATGCATTATTTTATCACAATACTTGATATACGAGTATTTTGTAAATGAATTGTAAATACTATTTAAGGTAGCCTTGTTCACAGCAGTGTTTTTAGGAGTGGTTTCCTGGGGTGAAAGGAGGGAGATCCTATCCGCTAATACCTTTCTTCCCCAGATGGAGACACCAAGCGCCAAACTGACAAGAACTGGTCCTGGATAGAACAGAGCTGTCACTTACAGAATCTAGGCTATTTTTTTAGATTCTCAGTTGACCTTTAAGTCCCAAATTAAATAGGATAGTGAGAAATATTTTTTTAAAATATGCAGATGGTAACGGCTTACCTCTTTGAGGCCGCTTTTGGATCCTAATCTCCTGTTCCCCTTGTGCCTCCTCTCCCTATTGAACCCTTTATTTCTCGTCTATTGTGCTGTACAGTGGTTCAACTACTGATTTTACCATGTTGCACCACTGTAATGTTATTTCTATAGGTCTGTCGCCAACAGCAGAAATTGGCCATGGATTACACACATAGAGATGTAACATAAAAAGAGTTTTTATTTATTTATTTATGCAATTTCTAATAATATATACAAGAAAATCTTGCACAGAAAAAGGCATACATTGAGAAATAAAGATAATACACCTTAGAAATAAAAAAACAAACAAACATAAGAAACAGACAAATCCAACCAGCCCTCAACAAATGGAGACAAGAAAGGTCACAAATCAACAGAAATATCTCTTACAAATAACAAGGGCAAAGAACAGAGCTAAGGGGATCACTCAAACTAATGTCGCATTACCCCACCACCATGGCAGGTTCTCCAGTTGGAGAACTCAGAGGGAGTATAGACCCACCAGCTTGAAGCCTGGAGGAAATGAATGAAGTCAACTGGGATGGTTCAAGAAAAAGATAACTAACACCCGCTAACTTTACCAGGCATTTATATGGAAAATGCAAAAAGAAAAGCTCCCCCAGTTGAACCACACCCGATTTAAGTAACAAGAATTCTCACGTCCGTTTCTGGGTGGCCCTAGAGACATCGAGAAAAATACTAATCTGAGAGTCCATAAACACTTTATTGGGAGTACGAAAAAACAACTTCAATAACCAATCTCTGTCAGCTTTCAATACCAAGGTGACCAGCAAAGTAGCGGTCACCTTAGAATCGGAGGGGGACTTCTCCAAATAAGCTGTTAAATCCAGATTATCACAGGACAGGGCTAAGGACCGATCAGAATTGTCCACAGCCCTAGTCCTGACCTTAGCAGTAGGTAGGTAGAAAGCCTTAGAAATAAGAGGTAGGGATTCAGCTGAAACCTTCAATATAGAAGTCAAAACATTTTTAGACAATTTTAAGGCTCAGATAGATGGCAATTTAGGAAAATTAAGCACTCTCAAATTAAAGCTTCTAGCAGCATTTTCCAAAAATTCCATCTTTCTGTGTATAACCTCTGAGTCCTTTATAAAAGCTGGGGCAGTCTCCTGAATCTGACTTAAAAGATTTTATTGCAACCTGACATGGTCGTGTTTCGGTACATACCTGTGTCAGGGTCTATAATAGAAAAGGGGTCAATATAAACCCCTGATGCAGATGAGTGCCAAAACTGCATGTTAAGAGTAGGTGAAAGATGGGGGAAATTGAAGACTGGCAAAGGAGTAAAAGAGCAGAAGAGGAATAGTGAAACTAAGTGAGAGAGGAAAGTTATTAGATGAGAAGTAAAAAGAGGGAGAAAGAAGATTGGAGGGTAAAGGCAAGTGAAGAAAAAAGAACTAAATTTGGCTTTGGGTAGATAGAGACAGACTAAAATAAGTGAAGAAAAAAGATGAAAGATAAAAATATAAAATGGAAAAGAGAGCCTGGAAATGATTTAGAAACAGATCAACAAAAAGAAAGTAGAAAACAAGACTAGAACTAATCCCATTAGAGAACTTAAGGGATCAGACAACAAAGGTACCCAAAAAGCATGTTATTTCAAATTTTTAGTGCTTGGAATATATCAAGCTTCGGGAATGTGCATTTCTTTTTATTATTATTTCATTTAGCAGTTATACAATACGTAAAACATTAAGGAAATATTCAGGCTTTATCCCACAACATCAGCATTCAGAAAAACAATCTCAAAGAGAAAAAGGAAGAAAACATAGACTGGATCAGTCCACATCATAGAAGAATGAAAACAATCAGGAAATCAATAAAGGTAACATAAGCTTCCTATACGAGAGGCTCCTAAAAGTAAGACTCCTAAAGTACAACCTTTTTATTTACTAAAACGCTTTCCAAATGCAATGGATCAAAGAAGGAAAGAGTGCTCCCCTGTCTAGTGGCTACGTACTTGCAGGGGAACCTCAGAAAAAAAGTAGCTGCAACTCCGAAGGCCAAGGTTTCAAGGCCAAGAACTGCTTGCGATAATTGCGTACTCTGCAACACATCTGGAAACAAAGTAAGCCTTTGCCCTCAAAAAAGTGAGTTCTTAAATGTGAAATAAAGTTTCAAGATATTTACTTTCTCTACTTTAGACCCAAAAGTGACCAATAGAGTACCCTGCTGAGATATCACATCTTGCATGTCCACAAGGAAATTAGTTAAATTTCCCACACTAGGTATTAGGACATCCATTTCCCCATCTACGGACAATGTAACTCTGAGCTTGAAAGGTAAATAACAACAGGACTGGACTACAACCTCACTAGATAATAACAGCACTTCTGAAAAATATCTCTTCAACAAGAACTCAGGAGACAAGAGATGAGTCACTGGAAAACTGAGAAACTGCAAATTGTGAGCCCGGGAAAAAATTTCCAAGGCTTCAAATTTATAGTGTGTAGCTAAAGAATCTTTAATAGTGGAGGTATTGCCTGACTGCAAGCTTAAGAAGCAACTCTCAATATTTTGCATAAATTTGTGAGTATCAGATATTCTCCAGGACCAAGCAGGAAGTCAGTCCTCACTTCCCAGCTTTCTAAGAAAGCCTTTGGGAATACTGCACGCATGCGCGGTCCCCTTCCCGCCTAAAGGTGCCATCTTGCTCAGTCTCTCTTTTTCCGTGGAGCCCATCGGACGTCTGTCCGAGTCACCCGGAAAAGTTGACGGGTTTTTTTCAGCGATTACTTCGTCTTTTTCTCCAAGTTCGACGCCGGTTCCCCTTCCTGCCGGGTTCGGTACACTGGTATCGAGTCCGTTTTCTATTTTTCGGTTTTTACCCTTCGTGGCTGGCGTTCGCGCCCTTTTTTCTGTTTTTCCCTGGAAGGCCGGTCCTTTGACCTTCCGGGGACCCTTTTTTCCCCGATGGCTTCCAGTGGTTTCAAGAAGTGTGATCGGTGCAAGAAACTAATGTCTTTCACCGACACACACGACTGCTGCCTTCGGTGCCTCGGCCCAGATCATGATCCAATGATCTGTGACCCGTGTGGCAAAATGTCCACCAAGGCAAATCGAAGCCGTCAGCACCAGAAGGAAAGGATTTTCTCAGATTCTGCCTCCGGCCGGGCCCAGACCTCGTCTGAGGCCTCAACGTCTCGGGAGTCTGATCCCGAGCATCGCCAGGGTTCTTCGGACAGGGGGTCCCCCGACCGGGAACGCAAGAGGAAGAAGCGGCTCATGAGGGCGGCGTCGGAAGAGGTCCCTGGTTCCTTGAGGGTCAGGTCTAAGAACCCCGACCGCCGTCCCGAGCCTTTGGAGCAGGAGAAGCTGTCCAAAGTACCTCGTGTGGAGCCGGAGACCGTCGGGCACGTAAGTCCTGTAGTCCTCGTGGACTCTCCTCCGAGGGAGCCGTCGTTGGACCCGGCGCCGCTGGGGCCCGAGTCGGTGGCTGCTGAGTCTCCTGAGCTTGGACTCAGGCTGACAGCCTTGGAGTGCAGATTGTCTGCCTTCATGGATCAGCAGCTGGTACTGATGGCCAGCCTCGCTGGTGCATCTGCCCCGACCACCGGGACATCGACGTCAAAGTCGACCCTGGAGACCGAGCCGATACTCGAGACCATGAAGGCTCGAAGTTGTCCTCGGTCAAAGTCCCCCTCGACCTCCCGCTCGGAACTGAGGGCGTCGACGCCGATGCCTTCGGCGTCGGGGCGGGTGCCACCTCGACCCGCGCGGTTGGAGCCCCTCGACTCCTCTTCGGATGAGTCAGCGTGGGAGACGGAGGAGGAGGAGTCCCCCGACACCTTCCGGACTTGGTGTGTCCCTTTGGACGCACCTCTGTCCGAGCCCCGGAGTAGGTCCTCCCC
This sequence comes from Ichthyophis bannanicus, assembly GCA_033557465.1. Taxonomy (NCBI): domain Eukaryota; kingdom Metazoa; phylum Chordata; class Amphibia; order Gymnophiona; family Ichthyophiidae; genus Ichthyophis; species Ichthyophis bannanicus. The sequence continues at coordinate 53,499,426 of CM066035.1, forward strand.
GGAGGACACCTGGTTCTCGGAGTTCGTGCAGGACATGGCCAAGGCATTGGCAATTCCCGCAGACCCCGAGGAGGAGCCTCGAGCCGAGGAGCTCGAGGCCCTCCAGTATGACTCTCCTCCGAAGGATGCCTTTACTGTGCCGGTTCCTCCGATGCTGGAATGGCTCCTTTTACGGATGTGGGAGACACCGGCCTCGGCGCCAGTCTTGAGCAAGTGGGTCGATTCCATCTATCGACACCGTAAGAGCCCTGGCTTCCAGAAGGCGCAGCTGCCGCACCATTCCATGGTGGTGGAATCGGCCATGCATTGCCTGAAGAGCCAGAAGATGCACTCCTCGGTGCCCCCCAGGAGGGAGGCCCGGAACCTGGATGCTTTCAGCAGAAAGTGCTTCCAGGGCTCGATGCTTGCTTGCCGTGTCCAGTCCTACCAGCTGTACATTGGCATGTACTTACAAGACCTGGCGAAAGAGCTTGCCGGGTTCTCTGCTGGCCTCTCCGGGGAACCTTTGCAGAGGTTCCAGACCTTGTCCTCAGGAATCAGGGCCTGTTCCAAGTTCATGTCCCGAGCGGCCTACGATGGCTTCGAGGCTTCGGCTCGTGTGGCGGCAGCCGGCATCGGAGCCCAACGCCAGGCATGGCTGCAGTCATCGGACCTCGAGCCCTGGGTGCAGGACAAGTTGGTCGATGTCCCTTGCCGAGGTGAAAACCTTTTTGGCAAGCCCATGGCCAAGAAGGCGGCTGAGCTCCAAACCGAGCACCTGACCAGGACAAGGCTGTCCAGAAAGACTTCTGCCCCTTCTCACAAAAAGAAGGGCTCGGGTAAAAAGCCCTTTTACCCGAGGAAGGTGGCTGCCTACAAACCTTTCCCTCAGTACCAGGCCTCCCCAGCTCCCCAACAGGGGCAGCAGGCCAAGGGGCAGGGACATGGGCCCCGTAGGCAGAAGACCCCCAAGCCTCCTGCTCCTGCTCCTACCCAGCAGGGAGGGGGTTTTTGACTCCCACAGCATAGCCTTTCCACCTCTGCTGCCCCATTCCTGCACAGGAGGTCGCTTAGCCCTGTTTGCTCACAGGTGGCCACCCATTACAGGGGATGCTTGGGTATTAAGCATAGTCCACAAGGGCTATATGCTTCATTTCCAGCAGTTACCTCCTGTCTACTTCCCAGGAGAACCTCTAAGGCCTCTCCTGCACACCAACCTCCTCCTCCAAGAACTTCAAGGTCTGCTTCTGGACAAGGTGATGGAGCCTGTACCTCCTCGCCTACAGGGGCACGGTTTCTACTCCAGGTACTTCCTGGTGCCAAAGAGAACCGGAGGCCTAAGGCCTATCCTAGACCTCAGGAACCTCAACAAGTTCTTAGAGAAAGAAAGGTTCAAGATGCTTACTCTTGGAACACTTCTGCCCTACCTCCAGCAGGGAGATTGGCTATGCTCCTTAGATCTAAAGGATGCGTACACTCACATCCTCATTCATCCAGACCACAGAAAGTACCTCAGGTTCATGGTGGGAGGAAACCATTACCAGTACAATGTACTGCCTTTTGGCCTAACTTCCGCCCCATGAGCCTTACAAAGTGCCTTGCTGTGGTGGCGGCCTTCTTGAGGACTCAAGGTGTTTTTGTCTTCCCCTATCTAGACGACTGGCTCATCCGGGGTCAGACTTACCAGGAGGCCAGGCAGGCCACCTTCAGAACTGTATCACTCCTTCAAGACCTAGGCTTTGTCATAAACTTCGCAAAGTCCACTTTGCTCCCCTCCCAGAACCTAGAGTTCATAGGAGCACGGCTGGACTCTCTGCAAGCAAGGGCTTACTTGCCAGAAGACAGAGCTCACAGGCTCATGGAGTTGGCATCCCGGTTTCTCAGCATGCCAAGGGTTCCTGCCAGGCTCTGTCTGCAGCTCCTAGGACACATGGCATCGACTGTACATGTGACCCCCAATGCCCGCCTCCACATGAGGCCTGCACAGTGGTGCCTCAGGACTCAGTGGAAGCAAGCCACTGGGAACCTAGCAGACAAAGTAAGGGTGTCAAAACCATTCCTGACTTCCCTTCAGTGGTGGCTACACCCCCCCAACTTGCTTCAGGAGGTGCCTTTTCAGGTGCCTGTCCCCACAGTGGTGGTGACGACAGATGCCTCCTTACAGGGTTGGGGTGCACACTGTCAGGAGAGCTGCACTCAAGGCCTATGGTCTCCATGGGAAGCCACGCAACAGATCAACCTACTAGAACTTCGGGCTATTCGATTAGCCCTCAAGGCTTTTTCTCACACTTTGGCTCACCAGTCTGTTCTAGTTCAGACGGACAATCAAGTAGCCATGTTCTATGTGAACAAACAGGGCGGCACTGGGTCCCAGCTCCTATGCCTGGAAGCACAAGCCCTTTGCTCCTTTGCCCTCAGGCACCAGATGCTGCTGAGGGCTGTTTATCTTCCTGGCCAGGAGAACTTTCTGGCAGACAGGCTAAGCAGAATTCTGCAACCCCACGAGTGGCAGCTGCACCCGTTAGTGGTTCAAAAGATTTTCCTGAAATGGAGACTTCCATCCATGGATCTCTTTGCCAGTCCCCTGAATCACCAACTGTCCAGGTTTTGTTCCAGGCAACCGCATCCCCTAAGAGTAGCGGCGGATGCCTTCCTGATTTCCTGGTCCCAGGGCCTACTGTATGCATTTCCTCCCACGCCTCTGGTGGCCCGAACCTTGTTCAAGATTCTAAGAGACAAGGCCTTGGTCCTTCTGGTTGCTCCCAGGTGGCCGAGGCAGCCCTGGTTCCCACTCCTGCTTCAACTAGCAGTGGAGACACCATTGCCTCTGGGGTTCCAACCCGACCTTCTCTCTCAGAATCAGGGTTCCCTTCTGCACCCCAATCTCAAATCTCTCAATCTGATGGCTGCAAGGGTAGTCTTGGCTCCCTGGGGCCTGCCTCAGGAAGTAGAAGAGGTGGTCTTGGCCTCTAGAAAGCAATCCACCAGGAAAACATATGCCCTGAAGTGGAGGAGGTTCTCCTTGTGGTGTCAGCAAAGCAAGGAGGATCCTTTCGGCTGCACTGTGCCAGTAGTGCTCCAGTACCTTCTGCAATTGTCCAATCAGGGCTTTAAGTCCAATTCTGTTCAGGTCCACCTCTCTGCTCTGGCAGCTCACCACTCCATGGTGGAAGGACACTCTTTGTCGGTTCATCCCTTGGTGTCCAGGTTTCTCAGAGGCTTACTATTGCTCAAGCCTCCTCTCCGTCCACCTGCCCCTGAGTGGGAGTTGAATCAAACATCAAACGTTAAAGTGTTTAGCACTGGGTCTCAGACTCATGTGAGCTATGGTATTCAGTTCATAACCAAATGCTCAAATTTGCATCAATGACCCTTCCTTTGTATTGTCGTGCTTTTTTTCTCTATAACATTTAAAATGAAAATTGTTCAAAGATAAATAAGTCAGGCTTAGCTTTTGTTGAAAACTCCCAACGCCAGTCTCAGCGCTGCTGCGTTTCACGAAGGTATCGTTTCTTCAGGGGTTAATGCACTGACTTTTTATATCATCAAATTTTAACTGGGAAAACAGATAAAATATTCTCCGATTAATAAACAACTTTTCAACAAAATATTCATGAAGACATATATATATCCTACAGCGTCAGCAGACTCATTGCTTTAGATCATAAAATGGCTCACTACATGCTCTCCCCATTAGTAAGTGTTCCTGCTTTGTGAAAAAACGCCGCGCATGCGATCTAAGTGCAGTAAAGGCTCCATTTATCAGCAATCAGTTAAAGAACCATGGTGACGTCATCCAATTATCTATATAGATTCCAGTCAATCTGAGAGTTAAGGCCACCCGGGGAGATGGTTTGTAAAGTAAAAATCCAACGTTGTTCCTTATAAAATAAGGTTTGATCCAAGGATCTACCTCCACTACCACGAGCAACCCGCTCAATACAAAAGCAACAAAGATCTTGAAATGTATGATTGTGGGTAATACAATATTCAACTAGTGGCGCCGTCATAGTTCTGCATCGAAGTCTGCTACGATGTTCGGCTAGCCTCACTTTAAAAGCGCGTAAGGTTTTTCCAATATATAATAACTGACAGGGGCATTGAATGGCGTAAACAACTTGCGTCGAAGAGCAATTAGTAAAATGCTGTAAGTAATAAATCTTTCCATTGGTACAGAAAGAAGTAATTTGCCAATTCACATCACACAAAGAGCAATTCCCACATCAAGTGTGACCCTTCAGCTTATCTGTATTAATGTCACTAGGGGTGGACACAATCGCCGGACAGAGAATTTCCTTTAAATTGCGATTACGTGTCCACACACACCGTATTTGTTTGTCACGCAGTGTAAGGATACTATGAATCACATTCATATGTTGTTTTATGATAGCTGCGATATCTCTGCTATAAGGTGAATATGGAGACACTAAATTAATAGATGCATCTGTCAAAATTGGCGATTTTGGAATCAAAAGTGTCTCACGATGATTGTACAGAGCACATTTATAGGCCATCTCAATAGTATGTTTTGGATAACCTCGTTCCAATAATTTTGCTTTCAGTGTGCTTGCTTGAACTTTAAATTCATTAAGATCCGTACAATTAAACAACATTTGGCTCAGGGAATAAATTGGTCAGACAACAAAGTTTAAAGATAATTTCATTTTCAATGTTATTATCTGACTTGGTGCTAACTTTATATTTTATACAGTACATAGAAATACATCTCTTTCTATTTCTCTGGTATTGCACTGTATGCAGAATCTGGCTTCTTGTGGTTGTAGTTTAATTTTTATCTACATGTGTTTATGTTTAGGTTATGATCACTTATTCTGTATTTGGTGAGGGTCTGCATTACGAGTGTGTGATCACGACCTGGTGTTCTGTTAACATGGAGTTTGTATGTAGGGATCTGTACTGTAGTAATCTTAATTGTTCAGCTTTTCAAACAGGTGTTTAGACGTTCCAGGGCCCACTGTAGTATTTACAGTGATGCTTTTTTTAGATGGCCTCCTTATGTGAGTTTTGGAAGTTGGTACTGGTATGATATGGTATGGTATGGTATGGTATAGTAGATTTGCTCTATAGATACTCAGTGACTTTGCTGTAGGGTTTCACAATATGCCTAGTACTGGAGAATGTTTGTTAGTGAGATGATCAGAATCATATTTTTATTTAAGATATCGAGTTCTGTGGGTGAATGTCCTGGTTCCGCTCTGCACCCACTGTTGAAGGGGGTTCTGTGGATGCAAAATATATATTCAAAAAGAAAAAACGAGAACCATAATGCGGTTTATAACAACAAAATAAAAATAAGTTATAATTTAGTTTTATAAACTGTGCTGTGGTTCTCGCTCTCTTTTAGTTCCTTGGTGTGCAAACATCTTGCATTTTCTCCATGTAATCTAATCGGCTTTTTGGTTTTGTTCAGTCCCTGACTGGAGTTTTGAGAAAGCCCCTCCCTCCTCTATGGGAGGGAGGGGCGCCATCTCATCCCTCGCCTCAGGCAGCAGATTGCCTTGAGCCGCCCCTGGAGCTAGAGGAGGTGATCTGGACAACCTAACAGTCCCTGTCATCCAAAAAGTGGGACTGTTGATGTAGGGATTGTATGTGGGTGAGTATAGGACAGATGCATGTGTGGGTAAGAAACGCAGATCATATTAGTAGTCCTAGGACTCGATGCCATCATGTTATACCAGCTGTTTACTAGAGGTGCAGAACATCTGTACTGCAGATGTATGTTTTGTGTGACTGCAAGTGAGAGTGTGTGTTTGTGTGTTGCCACCCACCCACTCCCTGGACCTTGAGGGTTTCAGGAGGGGCTGGCCTTGGTTGCCCTTGAGGGTTAAGGTTGTAGTTGTGTTGGAGCTCAAGTAGTAAGGCAAGGCAAAGAAAATTTCTTTTGTGAGGTTTATTTCCCGCTTTCGCAGTTCAAATGCAGCAGACGTAAAGGAAACAATGTAGCATAAAACAAGGCTGAGAAACTTAACTAAAGAAGGCTTTTTACTGCTTGGCTAAATGTCCATTCTGGATCACATTCAATTGTCATGTGACCTCCTTTCAGTAACGTAACAGAAAACTGGTAACAGCAATGCTCCTGAATTGCACACAATATGCTTTCACTTATTCTCTTCACATAAGCTTCTTTAGCATGGCAATCAGTGAGGTAACTTGGTTATATTGCTTCATAAAACATTGGTAACATTGTCCTTCTGAATTATACAAGTAGAGCAGTCCATCGGGACTTCCTGCTCTGTAGACGGCAGAGAAATTAAAGGTATTTCTTCCTTGCAGCTGCTTGTAGGCTTTGCTACGTCATAAGGAGAAACTGCTCTGCTTTTAAGGAACTCCCTGAATTCAGTGAGAAGTAATTCAGCCTGTGTATTTTCTGAGCTAGGCTGAGAACATCCTCCTTCAGGTAAATGCTTGTTTACAGTTCTTATCTCTTGGCAATTATCAGTGCTTCTACTTGGACAAGAGTTCAGCGTGTAAGCATTTCCCTTCCCCCACCTATCTCCATATGAAAGTGCAGGGTAAAACGCTTCAGCTGTGCTTGGAGAGTCTTTCAGAGTTTTAAAAGGAAAACAGTTAGGCTTCTCTTGGCTTAACAAATTACTATCAAACTTTCTGCCTTTGTCCTGTCTTTCACAATTAAAGTTCACTCTTTCTGGCTTCCCACTGTTAAGCTTGCTAGCCGTTCTAAAGCCACCAGATACCTTATGCTGGGGCTTCTTCCAGGGTATTTCTTTCTCCCACTGCCTCCTGTTCCAAGGTTCTGCTTGGTCCTTTAAACTCCTGAGCTGCAGCCTTGGGTCTCTCAGTGCCTTTGAATTCTTCTGCTTACAGAAGTCTTTCTTTGCCCCTGAGTCTCCCAGGTCCTGTCTGCTCCTTCGTGGATCACAGCTGCTTAGTGGTTCTCTTTCCAACGGTTCCTGGTCATCTGACCTGTCCTCATCCAGGTGCTTGTGTCCTGACTCCTCCTCTCCTTGCTCCACTCCTTGCCAATCTCGCTGATCGTCTCTTTGCCCTTCTTGCTCACTTCCTAAGTGTTTCTGTCTCTGGGTTCTTAACAAGCTGCTTGAGTACTGCATTGCCCGCCTCCTGCTTGGGCGTGCCCAATCAGAGACTTGGCTCCTCACCTGCTTTGAGGTGAGGTGTGGTTCCTGATTAGCTCTTTGTTTCTTTAACTCAGAAGAGAAAATCCTGCATTCCCCTGCAGTACCGGTTCTCTCCACCGGATCACTATCAGTTTCCATTGCTTCACAAGAGTCTGCTACATCACAGTGTGTGTGGTAAGAGGGATGCATGGGGAGACCTGGTGTGCACCACTGTTCCCTCTAAGCTGTGAGTGAGCGCACATACTTTTCAACAGAGCGCACAAAAATTACGGTTCTGATTCTGATAGAAAACAACACAGACATCTTAAAATTTAAAAGTTGCTGTGTATTTACGGTTTTCACAAGTTCTACAATATTTTCTAGTGCAATCAATGTGATGTGCATACTGTATTCTGACGTGTAGTCAAATTTTAAAGTATATAACTCTGAGTGTCATTATGTGGCGCACAAAAATTTAACCTTCCTTCAAAAGCTGCACAGCTTTTTTTTTTTGCGCACACAGCCTACAGAAAATTAGAGGGAACATTGGTGTGCACTACTGCAATTTGGGGGAGGGGGGGACAGTAGTGCCTGGCCAGTACTGGTCTGTAAGGCTGACTTCAGTGTGACCAGGTGCCAGTGTGATCACTGAGGATACAGCAGAATGGGGTATCTATGGCTAAATGTCAAAGCATAACCCTGTCAGAGATAAGGGACCCTCAGAATAAGTGCACGTAACAGGGAACACAGCACCATCAGCGGTCTCACAAATGTGTACATTTGTATAGACAGATGCTGGTGCCCTTAGGCATCTATTGGTGCTGTTTGCGCTGGTCCGTGCATTCAATCTGAGGGTCCCTATATAATGTCAGGGATATGCTCTGACATTTAGCTGTAGAGAACCATTTCTGATTTCTTCTGGTCCATAGATAGCATTGTACAGACCATTGTCAGGATGACCAATGCAAGCACAACTAAAATGTCCTCCTACTGCCATGTATGTCAGAACACTCATGTCACTTTCTACTTGCTGTTGTAACATCTTTGAATGCACAGAGATCACCTTGCAGTGTCCTGGTCATGCAGAGGACTAGCTTATATGGTCTGTTTTGTATCAGCACATCTGTATCATCCATTTTCATGGGTGATTGGCTGGGCACCACACCGTCAGTATGAAGAGCAGCTTCGAGGATGCACACTCAAACTGAGGAGGCGTGGCCGCATGGAGACAGGCAGCAGCAGAGTCATACACCTTTTCAGAATTCGCTGAGGGCAGGGACATCCTCACTGCTTGCTAGGTATACCCATGTCACAGGGTTTGGACATGCTGCGCTGAACACATCTCTGTCCCCAATTCTGGATCCATGGGCATGTCCAGACCTGTGCATGCGGAATTAAGGTCAAACAGGGCCTGTTTTTCATTTAGACGTGTCTGCAGGCCGGATGTGCACATTATGGAATTGCGCTCCATGTGTTTTGATTAGATTGTAAGCTCTGATGAGCAGGGACTGTGTCCTACATCTATATGTATGGCACTTCGTATGCCTTGTGGCCAGTGCCGGATTTACCTTGAGTGAGGCCCTACGCCAACAAAAATTGTGGGCCCCCAGCAGGGGTGGCCCAAGGGGGGTGCGGGGCCTCATTTGCATAAGGGGCATCATTTGCATAATGTTACCATATACTAACTTTTAGTAAACGTGCCTCTTAATGAGTGTATGAATAAAGAAAGACTAAAAGATTTCTACATTACTATAATCCAGTGCCAACCCATAGCAAACCCGCCGTATCCTAACAGCACTACCAGGACTCACAAAGCACCATACTCTACCAATCAAAAGGCAACACTGCAAATATTAAACCAATACATTTCAGAGAACAACAATACATGACCTACTGGGGAAAGAGAACAAGTGGCAATGTCAAATAGGAATTATATAAACAGAACACCTCAGCTCAGTTACACATGCAGAACATAGACCATCACCAAACAAGTAATCACAATTTAGAAACAGGAAGACAATAATTAAACTGGGAATCCCAAAAGCCAAACTTGGAATGTACAACACTGTAGAAATAAAACTATACATTAATTTGCTCTTGTACTAAACAAAGCACAGACGTTAATGATGCACATTTACCAGAGCTGACATATTCCAATTAATAAATTCAAAATAAAGAGATATTTTTCTACCTTTTGTGCATTTTTTTTCAGCTGCAATTGCTCCAGCCACTTTCTTCTGGTTTCTTCGTGTCTTCTGCTAACTCTCCATCGTCTGCTGTCCATTTGTCCTTTCTTCTCTCTTCTAGTTTTTTTCCATTCTCTCTCTACATCTGCTTTAACATACTAATCTTTCTCCTTTTGCTCTTTCCTCATTCCTATTTCATCCACTCAAATTTTACCCCTCCATCCTCAATCCCCATTTACTCTCCCAATACCCGGCCAATTGTAGATTTTTTATCCCTCCCACACAAAATATTTTTCCCTTCTCCATTTTACTCTTCCAGCCCCATCCCATTCTAATCCTCCCCCAACATCAGCTCCCTTCTAGTTCCAGCCTCACCCAGCATCCATTCCCTTCTAGTCCCTGCATCAGCCCATTTCCAGTCCTAGCCACCCATCAGCCCATTTCCAGTCCTAGCAACCCCCCAACCCAATACCAGTCCTAGCCCCCCCATCAACCCACTTCCAGTCCTAACCCCCCATCACCCCATTTTCCGTTTAAGCCCCCCCTATCACCCCTTACCAGGCCTCACCCCCCATCAGCCCACTTCCAGTCCTAACCCCATTAGCCCACCTCCAGTCTTAACCCCCCCCAGCCCATTTCCAGTCCTAGCCCCCCCCCATAGCCCATTACCAGACAGCCCCCATCAGCCCACAGCCCATTATCAGTCTTAACCCCCCCTCATAGCCCATTACCATTTATAAACCCCCCAAACTGCCCACAGCCCATTATCAGTATTAACCCCCCCCATAGCCCATTACCAGTTCTAACCCCCCCCAACAGCCCACAGCCCATTACCAGTCCTAACCCCATCAGCCCACCTCCATTCTTAACCCCCCCAGCCCATTTCCAGTCCTAGCCCCCCCCATAGCCCATTACCAGACAGCCCCCATCAGCCCACACCCCATTACCAGTCTTAACCCCCCCCCCCCATAGCCCATTACCCATTCTAACCCCCCCAACAGCCCACAGCCCATTACCAGTCCTAATCCCATCAGCCCACCTCCAGTCTTAACCCCCCCAGCCCATTTCCAGTCCTAGCCCCCCCATAGCCCATTACAAGACAGCCCCCATCAGCCCATAGCCCATTACCAGTCCTAACCCCCCCAGCCCATTTCCAGTCCTACCCCCCCCCCCCCCATCGGCTCAAGTAAAATGAAATTTTAAAAAAGCAAAACCGCTGGCTGCTACCAAGGCCGCGGCAGCATGGACGGTCCCGCGGGGCCCCCTCTGCCCTGCCGAATCCCTCCCTCCACGACGGCTTTGAGAGGCGCGAAGGGAGAGTGTCTCCCTCGCGTCTCTGTTAAGCCCGCAGGGGCTGATGGGAAATTTCCCATCAGCCCTTGCGGGCTTAACAGAGACGTGAGGGAGACACTCTCCCTTCGCGCCTCTCAAAGCCGGCACGGAGGGGCTCAGCCGGGGATTCGGCAGGGCAGAAGGGGCCCCGCGGGAACGTCCATGCTGCCGCGGCAGCTTTTTGTGGGCCCTTGCCAGCTGTGGGCCCTACGCCATCGCGTACATGGCATATAGGTAAATCCGACCCTGCTTGTGGCGCTATACAAATGATTATTATTAGTAATAGTAGTAGTAGCAGCAGCAGTAGTAGTAGTCCAGCTTGTTCCATATTTCTAATAGGGAGTGTTGGTGTTTGAGGGTCGGTATTTCACAGCTGGACGACAATTCCGAAAGATTAGGTGTGCCCACCTGTACACAACCTCCTTTCCATTCAAGTTGAGCCCTCTAGTACTAAGAAGTTTCCAAGATTTTTTTTTAATTTTTGTTTTTTATTGAAGATCCAAATGATATAGATTAACAGCAAACACAGAACGTCTCCATGAATCAACAAAGTTTGTTTTTTAAGTATACAAGCCCCCCCAATCCCCCCTCCCCCTTTCCCCCTCCCCCAGGCTGGCTAAGGTTGCTACATCAGATAGTCCAGCAAAGGCTGCCCGTGAGTCTAGAACTGTTCAGTTTTTGCCTGCGAAAAGTAGTAAGGCGCTCCATTAGAACAATTTTCCACAGGTGAGTCTGCCAGGCAAGGAGGCCAGGTGCCTCTGCATTTTTCCAATTCCAAGCGATTTCATCCGTGGTGGCCTGCAAGCATGCCCTGATCGGGCAAGTCCATTGCATGTGTAAGCCCTCCAGCCAGATACCCAACAAACACATCCCCATGGTAGTTTCCAGTATCCACCTGGAATATGGAAACCACTTGGTCGCAGATTAATTTCCAATATGGGATAAACACCGGACACGCCCACCAGATATGACAGAAGGTACCCACCTCCCCACAGTTACACCAACACAGATTAGAGACAGATGGAAACATTTTGGATAATTGCTAGGGCATCTAATACCATCTATACAACCATTTATAAGATGTTTCCCTAATGGAAATTGATAAGGCCTGGCGACCCAGGCCCTCACACACACTCTGCCATTCCTGCTCATCAAGCTCCCTTCCCAAATCATGTTCCCAAGCTCATTGATAAGGAAATTAACCTCAGGTCTACTCTGCAAGCTCCAATAAAGGAGTCTAATAAGACCTCTAGTTTTGTGGAACCCTCGCCAAAGGATCTCAAGATAATTTTCCCGAATATGATGCTATTGCAGGAAGTGTGTAATCTGGAGATACGGAAAAAGGTCCTGACTCTGTAAGTGAAATCTGTCCCACAGCTCCTCAAAGGGAATAAGGTCCTCTGTATCAATTAGCTGAGCAAAGGTGTCTAGACCCAATGCTGGAGAACCTGGTCCTGCCCAGGGCCTAAGTGTCCGGCTGCCCCAATAGGGGCTAGCACAGAAAAAGGGCGCTGTGCCACCACCTGACACTACCTATGCTGCCAGTGTCAAGAGGTGGTAAATATAAGCATTGTCCTTCCATCACCCAGAAGTGGGGACCCACATACCCATGGAAGATGCTGAAGAGGGAACTCTCCCAGTCAATATTGCTCAATTTCACAGAAGCGTTTCACCCGCCTGCCAGGCTATCACCTGTCGCATCTGAGCTGCCAGGTAATATGAGCCTAGATCAGGCACCCCCAACCCACCTCCACATCTTGCAGCATAGAGGACCTGCCGTGCCACCTTTGGCAGTCTATGCTTCCAAATAAAACAGAACACCCGACTCTGAAGGTGCCAAAGGTCCCCTAGTGCCACCCATAAAGGAGAGACTGAAATTAATAAAGCAGACAGGGAAGGATATTTATTTTAACTACTGCCACTCTGCCCAACCATGAGATATCCCTCATATCCCACCAGGATAGATCACTCTCCAGGGCTCAAAACAAGAGGAATAATTGGCTTTATACAAGCACTCCACCTCACGGGGGACCCAAATGCCCAGATAACGAAACTCCCATTGGGCCCATCGGAAGGGGTAGCTGGCCTGGAGATGCTCCACCAGAGAGCTCTCCAGGGAGATGTTAAGAGCTTCAGCCTTGTCATAATTAATTTTGAAACCTGACACCTGCCCGAAGTCCTTAAGCTCCTGTAACAGAACCGGAAGGGTCATCAAGGGACTAGTAAGGAAGCAAAAGATGCCATTGGCGAATAAGGCCACCTTATGTTGGACCCCTCCCCCCCCCAATCTGAATGCCCCCTATATCTCCCTGTCCATGGATCTGAGCCGCCAAGGGTTCCATAGTCAAGGCGAATAACAGGGGAGACAGGGGGCAACCCTTCCGTGTCCCCCTGCCCAGGGGAAACAATTCTGAATAGCCTCCATTGACCTTCACTACAGCCTCAGGCTGACGATAGAGAGCCTGCGCCCACGCCATGTAGTGAGGACCCACCCCCACACCATGTAGTGAGGATCCACCCCCACGTGATCCAGAACCATAAAAAGGATACTCCCAGCTCACCCTATCAAAGGCTTTTTCCACGTTGATGGAAAGGAACATGGCTCGCTGACCCTCACGACACCCCACCAACCTAAGTTGAAGGACTCACTGGATGCTGTCCCCTGCCTGGTATCCCAAACTGAAGCCAGTCTGGTCGGGATGTATCATCTGAGGTAATAGAGGTCCCAATCTGTCAACAGGTACCGAGGTTAAGATCTTTGCAACTATGTTTATGAGGGAGATTGGGCGATAGGAGCCACACACCGCCGGGTCCTTGCGTGGTTTGGTCAAGACTATAATCCCAGCCTGCCCCATTGAGGGTAGAAGAGCCTCCCCCTGCAAGACTGAGTTAAAGACTCTTCTAACAATGGCACTAACGAGGAGGACATTTGCTTATAAAAGAACTCGTAAAACCGTCCAACCCTGGGGATTTATAGGCAGTCACACCCCGAATAGCAGTGAGCAGTTTGTCCTCACTGATAGCTGCTTCCAATCACTCATGCTCCCCCTCACCAAAACGCAGCAGCTTCACACTCTCCTCCAGGTAAGATTGAAGACAGTCTCCCCCTACTGGTGGGTCATCCGCATAAAGACTTCGGTAATACTGGGAAAACTGATCCCGAATCTCCTCACTCTTAAACAGTTGCTCCTACAGGCCCTTTACCTTGCCAATAGCAGAGGCACTCACCCATGCTCAAAGCTTATAGGTGAGCAGTGCACTAGATTTGTTATCAAATTCATAATAGAATTGATTTACTCGCTGGAGCTGGAATGTAATTCTATTGATCTGAAACTCCTGCAACTGGCATTGGGCTTCCTCCAACTGACTCCTAGTCTGCCTGTCCCCCATGCATTTATGCATGACTTCGAGGCCCCGAATGCGTCTAAGTAAAGTTTGTTCCCTCTCCTCCTGCTCGTGCCTCCTCCATGCCCCTATCTTGATCAAATGACCCCTCACCATTTCCTTAAAGGCATCCCACAGAATTCCAATGCTCACCTCACCAATGTGGTTCAGTTCAAAATAGTCCTGGATGACTCCCTCTAAGGCCCGGATCTTGCACTTCCCTTTCAGTAGACTAGCATTAAGCCTCCATAATTTCCACAGGCGTGCATCTGGGGCTCCCCCAAAAAGCACAAGCAAAGGGCCATGATCAGACCACGTAATAGGTCCAATCACTGCGGCCTCCAACCAATCAGTCCAATATTGGTCCCCCACTAAGTAGTCAATATGACTATAATTGTCATGAGTTGCAGAAAAGAAGATATAATCCTGTCCAGTAGGGTGTGCTGCCTTCAAGAGATCAGTAAGTGCCAATTCTTTCATCCATTATCAAACTGCCCCCACCCCCGGGTCCCTACCTACTACCTCTCTGCCCGCACTGCATCCCTGGCTCTCTAACACCACATTGAAATCAGCTTTTAAACTAGATAATAGGGGAAAGCCGACAGTCGCCCAAGAGCTCATGGTTCGGAAGAATGTATCCTTGAAGGATACTACCAAAAGCAGAGAGGTTCCAAAAAAGAGTAAAGTAGCCCAAATGCCCTCGAAATCATGCATAAATGCACGGGGGACAGGCAGACTAGGAGTCAGTTGGAGGAAGCCCAATGCCAGTTGCAGGACCACCTGTGACTCCCAAATATAAAAATGGGAATACATAAGAACATAAGATATGCCATACTGGGTCAGACCAAGGTCCATCAAGCCCAGTATTCTGTTTCCAACAGTGGCCAATCTAGGTCATATGTACCTAGCAGTTTCCCCAAGAGACACAAGTTCCACAATGCTTGTACTGGGTCAAGCATTGATATCTTCGGTCACTTTTTAATAATGGTTTATGGACCTTTCCTCCAGGAACTTGTCCAAACCTTTTTTAAACCCAGCTACACTAACAGCCTTTACTACATCCTCCGGTAACAAATTCCAGAGTTTGATTACACGTTGAGTGAAAAAATATTTTCTTTTATTAGTCTTAAATAGTTTACCCTGTAGCTTCATTGCATGTCCCCTAGTCTTTCTATATTCTGATAAGGTAAACAATCGATCTACGTTTACCCGTTCCACTCCGTTCATTAATTTATAGACTTCTATCATATCTCCCCTCAGCCGTCTCTTTTCCAGGTTAAAGAGCCCTAACCTTTTTAACCTTTCTTCATAGGAGTATCCTTCCATCCCCTTTACCATTTTGGTGGCTCTTCTCTGAACCTTTTCTAAAATCGCTATATCCTTTTTAAGATACGGCGACCAGAATTGCACACAATATTCAAGGTGCGGTCTCACCATGGAACGATATAGAGGCATTATAATATCTCTTGTTTTATTTTCCATTCCTTTCCTTATCATACCTAGCATTTTATTTGCTCTCTTGGCTGCCGCTGCACACTGGGCCGAGGGTTTTAACATGGTATCCACAATGACGCCTAAATCTTTTTCCTGGGTGGTGGTTCCTAATGTGAAACATTGCATCGTGTAACCATAGTTTGGGTTGTTCTTCCCTAGGTGCATAACCTTGCACTTGTCCACATTAAATTTCATCTGCCATTTTGATGCCCAGTCTTCCAATTTATCAAGATCCTCTTGCAATTTTTCACAATACTCTTGGGTTTTAACAACTTTAAATAGTTTTGTGTCATCTGCAAATTTGATAACCTCACTCGTTATTCCACTTTCCAGGTCATTTATGAATATGTCAAAAAGCAGCGGACCCAGCACAGATCCCTGGGGTACACCACTATTCACCTTTCTCCATTGGGAAAATTGGCCATTTAGCCCTACCCTCTGCTTTCTATCTTTTAACCAGTTCCTGATCCACAATAGTACACTGCCTCCTATCCCATGACTCTTTAGTTTTGCCAAAAGTCTCTGTTGAGGGACCTTGTCAAAGGCTTTCTGAAAGTCCAGATACACAATATCAACCGACTCACCTTTGTCCACCTGTTTATTCACTCCTTCAAAAAAACATAACAGATTAGTAAGACAAGATCTTCCTTGTCTAAAGCCATGTTGGCTGTCTCCCATTAGGTTTTGACTATCTACATGCTGAGTAATTTTATTTATTTTATTTATTTATTTACAGTCTCTTATATACTGCGCTATTCTGCATCAGTGTGGTTTACATTGAACAAACTGAAATTACATTGAACAGGACATTATAACTTGGAGATAACTATTTTACAGGGAACATGGGCTATGGAGGGTTAAGTGGCTTGCCCAAGACCACAAGGAGCACCTGTGGGACTAGAAACCCCAGTCCTTCCAGCCAAGGTTGAAGTCCTCGAGTGGGATTTGAACTCCTGACCTTCCGGCCTGAAGTACCTTGCCCTAACCACTAGGCCACTCCTCCACTCCACTAGGCCACTCCTCCTCTCTATTTTATTCTTTATGATGGTTTCTACCATTTTTCCTGGTACTGACATCAGACTCACCGGTCTGTAGTTTACCGGATCACCCCTGGAACCCTTTTTAAAAATTGGTGTTACATTGGCGATCCTCCAATCTTCAGGTATTAGAGATGATTTTAATGATAGTTCACAGATTACTGATAGCAGGTGTGCAATCTCATATTTCAGTTCTTTCAACACCCTTGGATGTATACCATCCGGCCCAGGTGATTTGCTACTCTTCAGTTTATCTAATAGTTGTAAGACATCTTCCCGATGTATCGATATTTCCTTCAATTCTTCCGCACCTTTAAATACCACTTCAGTCATGGGTAACATCCCTACATCTTCCTCAGTAAAGACCGAAGCAAAGAATTCATTCAGTCTCTCCGCTATCGCCTTGTCGCCTCTTAGTGCTCCTTTAACCCCTTTATCATCTAATGGACCAACTGACTCTCTCACAGGATTTTTGCTACGAATGTAATTGAAAAGGTCTTTATTTCGCGTTTTTGCTTCCACAGCAAGCTTCTTCTCAAATTCTCTCTTTGCCTGCCTTATCAATGCCTTGCATTTGACTTGCCAGTGCTTGTGCTGTTTCCAGGTTTCGTCGTTTGGCTGTTTTTTCCTTTTCCTGAAAGATGCTTTTTTGGCAACAACAGCCTCTCTGACCTCACCTTTAAACCATGCTGGCAGTTTTTTGGACTTCCTTCCACTTTTCTTAAAGCGTGGAATACAGCTGGTCTGGGCTTCCAAGATAGTATTTTTCAACAACACCCAAGCTTGATGTACGTCTTTAACCTTTGCAACTGCTCCTTTTAGTTTTTTCTTAACTGTTTTCCTCATTTTATCATAGTCTCCCTTTCGAAAGTTAAAAGGTAGTACTGTGGATTTCCTTACTATCCCTCATCCACTAATTAAATCAAAGGCGATCATGCTATGATCACTATTGCCAAGTGGCCCCAACACCCTTATCTCTTGCACTAGATCTGGTGTTCCACTAAGAACTAGATGTAATATGGCTTCCTCTCTGGTCGGTTCATGAACCAGCTGCTCCAAGAAGCAGTCATTTATTTCATCTAGGAACTTTATCTCCCTAGCATGTCCTGACGTGACACTGACCCAGTCGATACCGGGGTAATTGAAATCACCCATTATTATTACTGCGCTGTAACATTTGTTAGCTTCCTTGATTTCTTTGAGCATTTCATTATCCATTTGGTCATTCTGGCCAGGCGCTCGATAGTACACCCCCACTGCCATTGCCTTCCCCCTTTTACATGGAATTTCAATCCATATAGATTCTACAGCAGATTTTGTTTCCTGCAAAACTTTAATCCTTTCTGAGTCAATGCCCTCTCTAACATAGAGCGCAACCCCTCCACCAATTTGATCAGCTCTATCATTATGATATCGTTTGTACCCAGGTATCACAGTGTCCCACTGGTTGTCCTCCTTCCACCATGTCTCTGATATTCCAATCATATCTAACCTTTCATTTAGTGCTATATATTCTAACTCTCCCATCTTATTCTTTAGACTTCTAGCATTTGCATACAAGCATTTTAGAGAATGTATTTTATTCATGTTAATTTGGCTATTGTTAGACATGGGTAAATTGGGATCTTTAAGCTCTGTCTGCTCCATACTTGATAGAGCTGAAACAAAATCTGCTGTAGAATCTATATGGATTGAAATTCCATGTAAAAGGGGGAAGGCAATGGCAGTGGGGGTGTACTATCGAGCGCCTGGCCAGAATGACCAAATGGATGATGAAATGCTCAAAGAAATCAAGGAAGCTAACAAATGTTACAGTGCAGTAATAATAATGGGTGATTTCAATTACCCCGGTATCGACTGGGTCAGTGTCACGTCAGGACATGCTAGGGAGATAAAGTTCCTAGATGAAATAAATGACTGCTTCTTGGAGCAGCTGGTTCATGAACCGACCAGAGAGGAAGCCATATTAGACCTAGTTCTTAGTGGAACACCAGATCTAGTGCAAGAGATAAGGGTGTTGGGGCCACTTGGCAATAGTGATCATAGCATGATCGCCTTTGATTTAATTAGTGGAGGAGGGATAGTAAGGAAATCCACAGTACTACCTTTTAACTTTCGAAAGGGAGACTATGATAAAATGAGGAAAACAGTTAAGAAAAAACTAAAAGGAGCAGTTGCAAAGGTTAAAGACGTACATCAAGCTTGGGTGTTGTTGAAAAATACTATCTTGGAAGCCCAGACCAGCTGTATTCCACGCTTTAAGAAAAGTGGAAGGAAGTCCAAAAAACTGCCAGCATGGTTTAAAGGTGAGGTCAGAGAGGTTGTTGTTGCCAAAAAAGCATCTTTCAGGAAATGGAAAAAACAGCCAAACGACGAAACCTGGAAACAGCACAAGCACTGGCAAGTCAAATGCAAGGCATTGATAAGGCAGGCAAAGGGAGAATTTGAGATGAAGCTTGCTGCGGAAGCAAAAATGCGAAATAAAGACTTTTTCAAGTACATTTGTAGTAAAAAACCTGTGAGAGAGTCAGTTGGTCCATTAGATGATAGAGGGGTTAAAGGGGTACTAAGAGGCGACAAGACGATAGCGGAGAGACTGAATGAATTCTTTGCTTCGATCTTTACGGAGGAAGATGTTTATGTTTATGTTTATTTAAAATGCTTTCTATACCGCCCCATACCAATGGCGTCTGGGCGGTTTACAAACAAAATTAAAAACAGTTACAATATAGGCTGTCGGAAAAGTTAAAAAGAACGCCAGTTAAAATCTTAAAAAGCGAAAGCAGAGACACAGAAAATAGAAACAGCAAAATATAAGAGGAAACATCAACAGGAGGAGGGGGAGGGAGACACAGACGGGGGAGGGAGGTCAAACGCCAAGCAAAACAAGTGGGTTTTTAGTTGTCGTTTGAAGGCTTGATATGATTGCTCTGCACGAAGAGGGGGGGAAGTGAGTTCCAGAGCCTAGGACCCAAAAAGTAAAAAGCCGAAGAACGTGTAGACTCCAGGTGAGCTTGAGAAGGAGAAGGAAGGGCCAACCGATTAACGTGAATAGAACGGAGCAGACGATGGGAAGTACGAAATTGAAGAAGATCTGCAAGATAGAGAGGGGTACCAGTGTGAGTCACCCTGTGCACAAAAGTGAGAACCTTATACTGTATACGGAAAGGAACCGGTAACCAGTGATAGTGCAGAAGTAAGGGAGTGACATGGTCGTAACGAGAAGCACAGGAAAGGAGACGGACAGCTGCATTCTGAACACGTTGTAGACGGGAGAGTTGAGATTGGGGTAGACCAGCAAGAGAAACATTACAGTAGTCGAGACGGGAAATTACAAAGGAGAGAATAAGAGTAGCAAAAGCAGAGGGTGAGAGAAAAGGACGCACAGGTCGAAGTTGTTTGAGGGATAGAAAAGAACGTTGAACTATGGAAGTGATGTGTTCTTTGAAAGAAAGAGAGGAATCAAGAATAACGCCAAGATACTTGAGGGATGAGACGAGAGGAATGGGCTGGGAAGAGAGGGAAGGGGCGCAGGTGGGGGAAGGGCTTCCAAGGGTAAACCAAATGGCAAATGATTTAGTGGGATTAACCTGAAGAAAATTAGAGGTGAACCAAGAAGCTACAGCAGAAAGACAGAGATTAAGAGGAGAGATATCAGGGGTATGTGAATCAGTGTGGTGCAGCAGAATGATATCATCCGCGTAGTAGTACGCGGAGATACCAAACTGCTGAACCACAAGTGCAAGGGGAGCCAAGAAGACATTGAAAAGGAGAGGAGCAAGGACAGAACCCTGTGGCACACCACAAGTAAGAGGGGTGGAGGGTGAAGAGGCGGACCCAGCAACCACTGAGAACGAACGACAAGAAAGAAAAGAGCGAAACCAGTGAAGGACAGTCCCAGAGAGGCCAGCATTTTGAAGACGAGTGAGAAGGGTGCTGTGATCCACCAGATCGAAAGCTGCAGAGAGATCAAGAGAAACAGCAAGAGTAAAAAGACCGTGATCGTGAGCAGCATGCACCTCATTAAGAAGGGAAAGAAGGATAGATTCTGTACTGTGACCAGGACGAAAACCAGACTGCCGAGGGTGAAGAACAAGAGAAACCTCAAGGTGAGCAGATAGCTGAAGGAAGACAAGTTTCTCAAGAAATTTAGAAAGAAAAGGGAGATTAGAAACAGGACGCCAGTTTGAAAGAGCTGTAGGGTCAGATGTGCGGGATTTCAGAATAGGACGAACAGTAGCGTGTTTCCAAGATGTAGGAAAGAAACCAGAAGATAAGCTAGCATTAAAGAGAGAGAGAATATAGGGGGAAAGAGACAGGGAAGATTCCAGAAGCCAATGAGAGGGAATAGGATCAGCAGGACATGTAGTCTTTCGGATAGAGAGGAAAGTAGATTGAAGGACAGCTGGGGAAATCATCTCGAACGAAGACCAGGAGTGGGATAAGGTAGGAGTGGAGGATAGAGAGGATAAAGGAGGCAGTGAAGCGAGCAGAAAGGGCCCTACTACAGGGGAAAGAGGGGGAGGACAGGAGGGGAAAGACTGACGAAGGGTCTTTACTTTAGAAGCAAAGAAGGAAGCAAGGGAGGAGGGATCAGGGGAGGCCGAGGAAGAAGGAGGAAGGGGAGGAAAAGCAGAGTGAGATGCTGTAAGAGAACGAAAGATAGTATAGAGTCGCCGAGAAGAGTTAGAGGAAGAAGAAATAAGCTTAGAATAGTAATCGCGCTTTGCAGAGTGAAGGAGAGTGCGGTAATGATCATGACAGGAACGAAAATTGTGAAGAGAAGAAGAGGAGGGGTGCTTGCGCCAAAGGCGTTCCGCCCTACGAAGATACTTTCGGTGCAAGAAAAGACCAGAATGAAACCAAGGGTGCTGAGGGTAGTGATGAGAAGATTGGTGGGAACGAGGAGGGGCGATATCATTAAGAGCAGCGGACAGAGAAGAATGCCAGAGATGGGCTTGGGTATCAACAGGAAGAGACGCAAAATCACTAGGGAATAAAGACGCTGGGGAAGGAAACTGATGAAGTGTGTCAGCAGTAAGCTTACAGGTTGGTGGAATAGAGAGAGAATGAGAACCAGAAGCACAGTGAGAAGATGACAATGTGGAGTCTAAAGGACCTGACAAAGAGGACTGAGTAGGGATAGTAAAAAGAAGACACAAATGGTCAGACCAAGGGAGAGACAGTGAGGAGAGAGAGGAAGGGGGTATAGAGGAAGACTCAGACGTAATGAGAAGATCCAAGGAGTGACCAGCAGCATGGGTGGGGAAAGAAACAAATTGGCGCAGAGATAGATCAGAAAGAAAGGTGAGAAAGGAGAGATCCCTTGTTGAGGAGGGTAGGTCAATATGGACGTTAAAATCTCCCAAAATTAGGAGATTCGAATATAGGAGTGAAGCCTCTGAAATAGTAGCAAGTAAAGAATCCCATAGAGGTACAGATAAGGAAGGGGGAGCGTATATGAGAAGGAAATAACAAGGGAGAGGGGATGAGTGTAGACGAAGAAGCAGAGATTCAGGATAGAGAAGAGAAGAGGAGGCGGGAACTTCCGAAAGGAGGAGAGAGGAGCGATATATCACCGCTACTCCCCCTCCGCTCCTACCCCGGCGGGAAGTAGATAAGAAAGAGTAACCAGGAGGGAGACATCGGTTGAGAAAAGATTCCTCACCTTCTCTCAGCCAGGTCTCGGTGAGGAAAAAAAGGTCCAGGTTATGGTCAGAAAGAAAATCATTAATCAGAAGAGTCTTAGACCGGAGAGACCGGCAGTTTAGCAAAGCGAGCTGTAACAGCATGAGAGAGGAAGGAGAGAGAGAGGGAACAGAAGCTGACGGGCGTGGGTGTTAGTGAACAGTATGTGAGATTAGAAAGCTGTCGAGTCATAGTACCAGAAAGAGTAGCGAGAGGCATAACAGGGCGCCAACCCCAGTGAACGGGGATAGCTGACATAATAAAACAAAGGAGGAGCAGTAACAAGGAGAAAAAAACGCAACTGAGAACCTTTAGAGCCCCCCCCGCAGGAGGAAATACACGGGGAGGAAGAAAGGCAGCCAAGACGGAGAGGGTTAGCAGACAAAGTCGAAGAGCACAGTCTACGGAGCGCTAGGCAGCCAAGGGACTTAGACTTCTCGCCCCGTCCCTCGCCCCAAGGAGCTCGCCCAAGGAGCAGGCCGTGCTCCTTGTGCGCGCTCCTTCGGCGCGCGCCTGCGGCACGGGACGCCGCACCGGAGCTGTTCTTGTTCACGGTGAGCCCCCGCGTCACTTCCGGTGGGAGGAACCAGGAAGGAGGGAATGCAGCCAGTACCTGGGGAGACAGGGAGGCACAATGGAGACACTGCAGGGTATCGAAGCAACACAGCAAGCAGCAAACAGACAACAGCAGGCAGGTAACAGCACTAGCAGGTGAACAGCAGTCAGGACGCCGCACCGGAGCTGTTCTTATTCACGGTGAGCCCCCGCGTCACTTCCGGTGGGAGGAACCAGGAAGGAGGGAATGCAGCCAGTACCTGGGGAGACAGGGAGGCACAATGGAGACACTGCAGGGTATCGAAGCAACACAGCAAGCAGCAAACAGACAACAGCAGGCAGGTAACAGCACTAGCAGGTGAACAGCAGTCAGGACGCCGCACCAGAGCTGTTCTTATTCACGGTGAGCCCCCGCGTCACTTCCGGTGGGAGGAACCAGGAAGGAGGGAATGCAGCCAGTACCTGGGGAGACAGGGAGGCACAATGGAGACACTGCAGGGTATCGAAGCAACACAGCAAGCAGCAAACAGACAACAGCAGGCAGGTAACAGCACTAGCAGGTGAACAGCAGTCAGGACGCCGCACCGGAGCTGTTCTTATTCACGGTGAGCCCCCGCGTCACTTCCGGTGGGAGGAACCAGGAAGGAGGGAATGCAGCCAGTACCTGGGGAGACAGGGAGGCACAATGGAGACACTGCAGGGTATCGAAGCAACACAGCAAGCAGCAAACAGACAACAGCAGGCAGGTAACAGCACTAGCAGGTGAACAGCAGTCAGGACGCCGCACCGGAGCTGTTCTTATTCACGGTGAGCCCCCGCGTCACTTCCGGTGGGAGGAACCAGGAAGGAGGGAATGCAGCCAGTACCTGTTGCACCGCTCAAACTTGTTGTTCTCTGTAAACCTCAATTGACCTCCGGAAATTGTGGTATATAAATTGCTATTCCACAGGTTATTGCGGCTTTGTAGGGATGTTACCCATGTAGGGATGTTACCCATGACTGAAATGGTATTTAAAGGTACGGAAGAATTGAAGGAAATATTGATACATCAGGAAGATGTATTACAACTATTAGATAAACTGAACAGTAGCAAATCACCTGGGCCGGATGGTCTACATCCGAGGGTGTTGAAAGAACTGAAATATGAGATTGCAAACCTACTATTAGTAATCTGTGAATTTTCATTAAAATCATCTGTAATACCTGAAGATTGGACGATCGCCAATGTAACGCCAAATTTTAAAAAGGATTCCAGGGGTGATCTGGGAAACTACAGACCGGTGAGCCTGACGTCAGTACCGGGAAAAATGGTAGAAACCATCATAAAGAACAAAATTACTCTGCATGTAGATAGTCATGGCCTAATGGGAGACAGCCAACATGGCTTTAGACAAGGAAGATCTTGTCTTACTAATTTGTTATGTTTTTTTGAAGATGTGAATAAACAGGTGGACAAAGGTGAGTCGGTTGATACAGTGTATCTGGACTTTCAGAAAGCCTTTGACAAGGTCCCTCATCAGAG
Source organism: Ichthyophis bannanicus (assembly GCA_033557465.1). Taxonomy (NCBI): domain Eukaryota; kingdom Metazoa; phylum Chordata; class Amphibia; order Gymnophiona; family Ichthyophiidae; genus Ichthyophis; species Ichthyophis bannanicus. The sequence goes on from CM066035.1 coordinate 53,523,700, forward strand.
ACTTTTTGGCAAAACGAAAGAGTCATGGGATAGGAGGCAGTGTACTATTGTGGATCAGGAACTGGTTAAAAGATAGAAAGCAGAGGGTAGGGCTAAATGGCCAATTTTCCCAATGGAGAAAGGTGAATAGTGGTGTACCCCAGGGATCTGTGCTGGGTCCGCTGCTTTTTGACATATTCATAAATAACCTGGAAAAGGGAATAACGAGTGAGGTTATCAAATTGGCACATGACACAAAACTATTTAAAGTTGTTAAAACCCAAGAGGATTGTGGAAAATTGCAAGAGGATCTTGATAAATTGGAAGACTGGGCATCAAAATGGCAGATGAAATTTAATGTGGACAAGTGCAAAGTTATGCACCTTGGGAAGAACAACCCAAACTATGGTTACACGATGCAAGGTTCCACATTAGGAACCACCACCCAGGAAAAGGTTTTAGGCGTCATTGTGGATAACATGTTAAAACCCTTGGCCCAGTGTGCAGCGGCGGCCAAGAGAGCAAATAGAATGCTAGGTATTATAAGGAAAGAAATGGAAAATAAAACAAAAGATATTATAATGCCTCTATATTGTTCCATGGTGCGACCGCACCTTGAATATTGTGTGCAATTCTGTTCGCCGTATCTTAAAAAGGATATAGCGTTAGTAGAAAAGGTTCTAAGAAGAGCCACCAAAATAGTAAAGGAGATGGAAGGATACTCCTATGAAGAAAGGGTAAAAAGGTTAGGACTCTTTAACATGGAAAAGAGGCGGCTGAGGGGAGATATGATAGAAGTCTATAAATTAATGAACGGAGTGGAACGGGTAGATCGATTGTTTACGTTATCAGAATATAGAAAGACTAGGGGACATATAATGAAGCTACAGGGTAAACTATTTAAGACTAATTAAAGAAAACATTTTTTCACTCAACGTGTAATCAAACTCTGGAATTTGTTACCGGAGGCTGTTAGTGTAGCTGAGTTTAAAAAAGGTTTGGACAAGTTCCTGGAGGAAAGGTCCATAAACCATTATTAAGAAGGGACCCAGGATATCAATGCTTGACCCAGTACAAGCATTGTGGAACCTGTGTCTTTTGGAGAAACTGCTAGCTACGTATGACCTAGATTGGCCACTGTTGGAAACAGGATACTGGGCTTGATGGACCTTTGTCTGACCCAGTATGGCATATCTTATGTTCTTATGTTCTAAGTTGCCAGGATTTAAGCATGAGCCACAAGTTGTTCATTCAGAGTTTAGAATTAGTTGCCAGTCACCAGATAGCAGGAAGCTGGAGAAATGCAAGTACAAGATCAAGATGAGGAAAGTGTTCGAGAAGCTTTGAGCACCTGGTATATAGCTGGAGACTGAGCAGGCCTGATGCTGCTTAACGTCTGGGATCAGTTGAGATTGGCAGACTCAGGGTAGAAAGGATGTCAGTTAAGAAACATTGGTACCCGAAGATAATAGAAGCAGTAGCATTCCTAGGAATTCTCATGAGAGACCAATCCAAGGGCAAAACAGAATGGAAGTTCTCAGTTTAAATAGTTTCACAGCATCAGGGGTGACTTGCAGTGTCTTTAAAAGGTATATGCAAGCTATGAGTTCCTTCTTCTGTGAGAAGGGCATGTACAATATTTTAACATGTAGGGTTGTTGCAGTTTAAGTCCTCTGCATTAGTGCTATTATGGTATGGTAAAGTTCTGAGTATCATTTTTGTAGGGATTTGTATTATTTCAGAATGTCTGGCAGTGAATGAAGCTGGTGTTTAGTGAGGTGATACCAGAAGTGGGATATAATATTTTTGTACTTCAGCTTGTAAAGTGGAGTATCCTAGCTCTGCTGTGCACCCATTGCCCTTCCTACATGATTATCTAGGGTTGACTCTTTTGTAGAGAAAAATCCACCACCTGCTGCTAGTGGCATTCCAAGTCTATTTGACACCCGGAGTGAACACCCCCCCCCCCCCCTCCCTTGCCAGGCCTACAGGGTGGAGGTGTGTGTGGCAGACGTACGTTTACTTCTTTGTTGGCTTGCTGCACTGCCTCCATTCCAAGCCTGGCAGCTGTTCCCTCCCTGGCTGACATTTTGTAGTGCAACTGCTATCGCGAGAGACTTCAGCCATGAGGGGACAGCCGCCAGGCCTGAAGCAGAGTCAGTGAGACAAGTCAGCAAAGAAGTCAAGATATGTTTGCTGAAACTTAATCAGGTTCAGGGAGGATGGGAGGGGCATGGAAAGATGGCCTTCTGAGCATCTCGCTGCTTGCATGGGAAAGCATAAGGCTAAGGTTAAGTAAGGGAAAAAGCCCTCCAGTACCCCAGTCTTACCTGTGAAGAGTCTGATGGATCTTTTTGTGAGCAAGCACCCAGCTGAATTCAGCTCCAGAGGTTTCCCGGTTGTGTCGATGCTGAGGTCAAGAGACCCAGCGTCTTCCTCAGTTACAGAGCACACCTGGTCCCCGGAGAAGCGCCCCTCCCCCTCCTCCTGGTGCAGCAGCGAGGTCGCTGCTAGATGCAGGAGGCCTATTTTATTTATTTATTTACATTCTCTTATATACCGCGCTATTCTGCATCAGTGCGGTTTACATTGAACAAACTGAAATTACATTGAACAGGGCATTATAACTTGGAGATAACTATTTTACAGGAACATGGGCTATGGAGGGTTAAGTGGCTTGCCCAAGACCACAAGGAGCACTATTGCTGGATGTCGGCAAGAAAGAGCTCTCCCATGGAGGGAGGACTGCAGCTGACAACACCAGAGAGCTGAGTGCACTGGTTTTATCAGTTCCAGATCCAAGAGTTCTAGGGGTTGGTGTAGCATTAAGTCTAATGGCTGGAATGGTGGACGGGCTCTCCCTGCAACTCTCAAAGTGTCATCCGAGGTTCCTACAGTCTTGGTGGCCCCAGTAAGAGCCTTCTGGAGAGCTCCAGGCTATGGACACTGAATGTATCAGCATTATAAAACCAAACAGAAGCAACAAAAGTATCTGTAGAATATGTAAGATCAAAGGAAAAGATACAAAGACTGGCAGGATTTTCAGGTTTGTAAAACCCCTTTTATTGTCCCCTATGCATTTTGGCCTCTCGGCCTTCTTCAGGGGGATATAGAATGAGGGAGCAAACCTCAAGAAAACACAATCATAATTAAAGCACACCGTCAGAAAAAATATAAAAATCAAATGATAAATAATTAAAAAGATAATAAAAAATAAAAACATGCAAATTATTATAATGAATAAAAACAGAATTTGACAAAATCCAATATAACCAAATAAAAATACCAATAAAATCAAAACATATATATATCTGTATTAAAAAATATAATAAAATTAAACCCAAACATATGTAAGATGAGGAGGACAGCTATAAAACATATAAATCATGTGTTATCTAATGCTTATTGGAACAGATAAATAAAAGTATAATAAATAATGATAAAATACATGAATAAAACATAAATATATCAACCGATACCTTTTTGTAAAAACTTTCTTTCAAATAAAAGCCATATGCCACTGAAATAAATAATTAAAAAGTAATTAGATACCAATATGCTATAAATCAATTAATGTTAATACATAAAGAATTATGTTACTATGTTAAATAAATAAATAAATAAATAAGTGAGTTAATACATGAATAAAAGACATTTACCACTAAAAAATTACAATATGTTAATAGCCAATGTTAATACACCTATAAATAAATAAATAGATAAACATAATTGATAAACAAAGTACATAAATAAAACAAATTAAAATATCTCAAACATGAACACAAACAATTAGTTCAATTAGCATAAAAGAAATAAATAAAAATAAAAATAAATGAGGTTCCTTCTACTTGGATTGATATTCTTTAAAAGGAAGAAAAAGGAGGAGCACTAACATGAAACTCATAAAATTGCATGTCGAGGGATTATTGAATTGTAATGTCAGGCCGACAAAGTGTAATATGACAAATGGCAACCTTAATGAACATGGTAAACTTATAGAAAAAAACGAATTGGACATGATTAATTAAAAAATAAATAAATAATTAATTAACTGAAAAAATAATAAAAAGGACATATATTTAAACCATGCTTTTGTGCAAATTGCATAAAAACAACATCTGTAATGCAAAAATAAGATAAAAAGATGTACAATTTATACTACACAGACCTTATTACCAATGTGTTCAAAAAAGACACACAATTTTATGAGTTTCATGTTAGTGCTCCTCCTTTTTCTGAGCAATTTTGCAAGCATAGACATACAGCTGCTGTTATTCACCTACAGAGGCACCGAGCGTTATCTACTCAGTGGATTTAGCTATCTGGCCACTGGCTGAATAAGTACTTTGCTATCCAGACAAACCGACATATTCAATGCTGGTGGCCAAATACGGCCTCGGCCTTGATCTGAGTTTAATTTAAAACAGCAGTGGCCAGCTGCTTTACTCACACTGGTCACTGCAAATGAACATGCTCCCGTATGGGATTAAGGAGGATAGCCCCCTAAATCCCTTCTGTGAAAGGATGGCCAAAATGAGCATTTTTTACATCCCTATTCGTGTCAGGGGGCAAGTGTAAATCCGGACAGGGACAATTTTGCTCTTACATGTGCATTCCCTATATGAAACGGGGAATACATGTGTAGATTCTGGTCCCACTGAGGCCATGCCCTCAACCCACCCCATATAGATTTGGCATAGTATGCATGGCCACGTATAAATTGGACCCTTTCTAAAATGGCCATTTCCACATGGATACAATTTACATGTTTATCTTCCTGATTATACACTTCTAAATTGTGAATAAAGCTTTTAAAATAACCCCCTTTATAATAGACCCATGTCTGCATAAGTGGGATACTACCTTTTGAGATATCTTTAAGTTGATTTAATGAAAGTATTATATTCCATCCTTTCAACTCCAATTGTGTACAGAGGGGCATGTTTGCTAAAGTGCACTATCAGACGAGCACAAGGTATTGGCATCATGCTAGAATGTAGCATGGGAAACTGCACTAAAAACCCCACACTACCCTTGTAGCATGCATCAGGGTGGAGAATGGGGGGTGGGGGGGCGCAGTGGTGTTCCCACCATGGTACAGGTACTGTGGGCATTTGGAATGTACTCTATCTGCTCTCGGTGCAAGTACCACAGGTGAAACTAACGCCACATCATTGGGTGAAGTTAATTGTTCCCATGGCCATTTTACTGTGGTGCAGGATAGTAAATGCAGGGGGACAGATGTACCCACCCCCTGCATGTAGCACGAAGCTCCATGCTAGTAACATGGCCCATATCTGCTTTACCAGCACGGTATTTCGTAAAAATGCCATAGAGTGTATTACAATCAATCAAGTTAAATACAGTAAAATGTCATATAAAGCAAATTAAAAATGCACATCATATAAAACACAGAAAGTAGCAAACAGAATAAAATGCAAAGTGAATGAATTACATTGCAAATGTCTAATACATCCAGTAAAACAGAGAACATAGTAACATAGTCACATAGTATGACGGCAGATAAAGACCAGCATGGTGCATCTAGTCTGCCCAGCAAGACGGCAAGAGTAGGTGCACTTGCCGCTCCATGCAGGTCACCCCTCCTCATGCATTTGTTTAGGGGTGTACCCACCGCTCCATGTAGGTCAGCCCTATTTGTTCAGATATAAGAGATAGTTATGCTTATTTTGATTTTATCCTGTTGCTTTAAAGGGATCCACTGTGTCTGTCCCATGCCATTTTGAATTCTGTCACTCTGTTTGCCCCCACCCACTTCCATCGGGAGGGCATTCCAAGCATCCATCACCCTTTCAGTGAAAAAGTATTTCCTGACATTGCCTTTCAGTTTACCCCCTTGCAGCTTCATGTTATGCCCTCTAGTTTTACAGCTCCCCCATCTTTGGAAGAGGTTTGTTTGTCCATTAATACTCTTCAAGTATTTAAAGATCTGAATCATATCTCCCCTGTCCCTCCTCTCCTCCAAAGTTTACATATTTAAGTCTTCTTCGAAAAAGTCTTCAAAATCATTTTGGTCGCCTTCCTCTGAACCGCTTCCAGCCTTTTTATATCCTTTGCGAGATACGGTCTCCAAAACTGAACACAATATTCCAAGTGAGGCCTCACCAGCGACTTGTATAGTGGCATTAGTACGTCTTCCTTTCTGCTGGTAATTCCTTTCTATATGCAACCCAGAATCCTTCTGGCTTTTGCCACCGCCTTGTCACACTGTTTCGCCACCTTGAGATCTTCAGAAACAATCACTCCGAGGTCCTTTTCCTGGTCCATGCACACCAATCTCTCGCCCTCTATCGCATACAGTTCCCTTGGATTTCTGCATCCCAAGTGCATGACACTGCAGTTCTTCACAATATCACTCACGAATATATTGAACAGCACTGGTCCCAGGACTGAACCCTGGGGCACACCAGTAATCACCTTCCTTTCATCCTAGTGAGTTCCATTTACCGTCACCTTCTGTCGTCTGTCAGTCAACCAATTTCTGATCCAGTTCACCACCTTGGGACCCATCCCCAAGCTGTTGAGTTTATTGCCTTCTTATGAGGAACAGTATCAAAGGCTTTGCTGAAATCTAGGTAGATCACATCCATTGCATTCCCTTGATCTAGTTCTCTGGTCACCCAGTCAAAGAACTCAATCAGATTTGTTTGGCAAGACTATCCTTTGGTAAAACCATATTGCCTCGGATCATGTAACCTCTTGGTTTCAAGGAAGTCCACTATTCGCTCTTTAAGGAGCGCCTCCATTACCTTTCCCGCCACTGAGGTAAGGTTTACTAGCCTGTAGTTTGTTACTTCTGCCCTATTATCACTTTTGTGGAGAAGTACTACATCAGTCCTTCTCCAGTCCTGTGGAACCTCTCCTGTCTCCAAGGATCTATTAAAAACATCCTTTAAAGGCCCTGCAAGACCCTCTCTGAGCTCTTTCAGTATCCTGGGGTGTATCCCATCTGGTTCCATAGCCTTGTCCACTTTCAGTTTTGCAAGCTGTTCTAACACATCATCTTTTGTGAATGGTGTGATATCTACTCCATTCCCATTTGTATATTTGTCTATCACAGGTGGTCCTTCTCCAGGATTTTCTCTAGTGAAAACAGAACAGAAGTATTTGTTTAGCATTTTCGCTTTTTCAATGTTACTTTCCACTAATCCGTTCCCAGCACTTTTGAGTCCTGTAATTCCATCTCTGATTTTCCTCCTCTCCCGAATATATCTGAAAAACGTTTTGTTGCCACACTTCACATCTTTAGCCATCTTTTCTTCTGACTTTGATTTTGCTATCCTTATTTCTCTTTTTGTCTCTTTTAGTTTGATCTTGTATTCTTTTCTGTGTTCGTCTGTTTGTGAGCTTCTTAATTTTGTGAAAGCTGTGTTTTTTACCTTTATTTGTGCAGCCACTAAAAGTGCAATGGGAGAGTGAAGATGGAAAACTAGGACAGAACAGAGTCCCTAAATCCAAGTGAAGACAGGGTATCAGAATCTGTTAACTGGCTAATCACCAGTGATCCCAACATTCAGCAGCACTATCTGGATAGTGCAATTGACTATCCTCATAGTCCTCAGGAAAGACGTCTGGTTAAATCCAAGATAATCTATGGGAAAAGCAGGAATGGTTGCGGCAATATTCATCTACTAACTACCATTATTACTACTACTTATAATTTGTATAGCGCTACAAGGCATACACAGCACTGTACATATAGATATAAGAGACGGTTCCTTCTCAACAGAGCTTACAATCTAATCAAGATGACTTACATCATAAAACTGGAGACTAGAGTATGGTAAGATACACATAAGTAGTTAACAATAGAGTGAGGAGCATCAGGATTCAAAAGCAGCCTCGAAGAGATGGGTTTTTAACCTGGATTTGGAAAGGGCGAGAGAAGGAGCCTGACATACTGATTCAGGTAGTTTGTTCCAGAGTTATGGAGCAGCAAGGTGGAATGAACAAAATCTGGAGTTGGCAGAGGCAGAGAAGGGCACAGATAAAAGGGATCTGCCAGAAGAGCGGAGTTCCCGAGGAGGTGTATAGAGTGAGATAAGAGAGGAAAGGTAGTGAGGAGCTGCAGAATGGATGTACTTGTAGGTCAGTAGGAGAAATTTGAACTAGATGTGAAAATAGACAGGGAACTAGTGAAGTGACTTGAGAAGAAGGGTTACATGAGTATAGCGACATTGGTGGAAGATAAGTCGTGCAGCTAAGTTTTGAACAGATTGAAGGGGAGAGAGATAATTCAGAAGGAGACCAGTGAAGGGCACATTAAAATAGTCAAGATGGGAGGTGACTAGAGAGTGGACAAGGGTCTTAGTAGTGTGTTCAGTAAGGAAGGGATGAATTTTGCTGATGTTATAGAGAAGGAAGTGACAGGTTTTAGCTATCTCTTAGATATGTGCAGAGAAAGAGAGAATAGAGTCAAAGATGACCCCAAGGTTGCTAGCTGAGGAGACAGGGTGGAATGTCTTGTTATCCACAGAAATATAGAAGGGAAGAGGTGGGATTAAGGGGAAAGATAAGTTGCTCAGTTTTGGTCATGTTCAATTTCAGATGGCAGTGAGACATTCAGGCAGTAATGTCGGATAAGTAGGCGGTGATCCGGGCCTGGATTTCTGGAGAAATTTCAGGTGCAGAAATAGATCTGAGAGGCATCAGCATAAAGATGGTACTGAAGACCATGGGAAGAAATAAGTACACCAAGGGACTGAGTAGAGAGAGAGAAAAGGAGAGGTCCCAAGACAGAGGCATGAGGTACACCAATTGAAAGCAGGATGGCAGTAGAGGAGAATACACCAGAACATACACTAAAAGTGCAATGGGAGAGTGAAGATGAAAAACTAGGACAGAACAGAGTCCCTAAATCAAAGTGAAGGCAGGGTATCAAAGAGAAGGTGTTGATCCACAGTGTGAATGGCAGCAGAAAGGTCAAGAAGGATGAGGATCGAGTAAATGCCCTTGGATTTGGCAAGGAACAAGTCATTAGAGACTTTGGTAGGAGCCTTTTCTATAGAATGTAAAGGCCGAAAGCCAGATTGAAATACATCCAGAAGACTTGAGAGGAAAGAAAGTCAAGACAGTGGCCGTGAACCGCTCATTCAAGTAGTTTTGAAACAAAGGGGAGGAGAAAGATAGGCCAATAACTGGAAAGACAGATAGGATCTAGTGAAGGCCTTTTGAGGAGCATGTTTGAAGGCCACAGGAACAGTTGCAGTGGACAGCGATAGGTTAAGGATATGACAGATGGAAGAGATGACAGCAGAAGAGAGAGTTTAGTAGATGGGAGGGTATGGCATCAGAGCAGCAGGTAATGAGTTTGGAAGAGGAGAGATTTGCAATTTCCTCCTCAGTGATTTTAGGAAAGGAAAAAAGGGTGACAGAAGTTGAGGGAAGGATTTAGGACTGAAGAGGGGAAAGGGGGGGATGGAGGTGACCCTGTGGAGAATTCAAGGCTAATTTTCTGGACTTTATTCTGGAAATAGTCGGCCAAAGCCTCGGTAGAAAGTGAAGAAGGGATGGGGGAGGAGAGTTGAGTGTAGTGAAGAGATGGCGAGGGTCAGAGGCAAGAGTTAGTCAGATGGACATAATACTCTTGCTTGGCAAGTGCTATGGCTGACTGGAAAGAAGTTAGCATGAACTTGAAATGTAGGAAGTCAGCAAAGGTATGGAATTTAAGCGAGAGGCACTCAACGGAGCGGGCCCAGGCACGTAGGTAGCAGGCTGTTTAGAATGGAGACACAGCACTGTCAAGAGCAGGAGCTGGGTAAAGAACAGACAGAAGATGGGATACACACTGACAATATATAAATAAGGAAAAATAAATGAATAAATGACAAGCTATATTCTAAACAGGCACAGGAAAATGCCTGAACAGAGACAACGGGGGTGCTCTCACCAAGTAGAAACCTCCAAATCAAAGGTCATGTACTCAGAGATGTAAGCTTTTGAACAAAGCCATAGCAGGGGGAAGGGGATAGCCGGATAGCTGAATTGCATAAAGTGAGGATGTTCTAGCTTTTTGCAGTTTAGCTAGCTGAATATTGCCGCTGACTGGATAGCTGCCATGGTTGCCGGTGAAACCTGATGTTCAGCGCTGGCATTGTATAGGCTCAAGCACCCAATATACAGTTTTAATTTCTGCAGCAGTGGTGGCCAGGCGCTTTAAAAGTGCTGACTGCTACCACTTAATATCAACCCCATAGAGTTTAAAATATTGAAAGCGTTACCCATGATACAAGACAACTATTGCAGAATATGTAGATATCCATCTGCACGTGCACTGGAAGGCATTATCTGTCGATAAGGGTATAACTAGTGTGGTTTGGACTAATATGCCCAGGCACCTCCCCCCCCCCCTTGCTCCCCCTGTAAAAAAAAACATCATTTCTGAATACGCCATTGTTGCATCCATGCAGAAACTCCTTTCATTCTAAACAATTATACAGAATTTATTGATGGTAAGTTTCATCAGTGGTCTGTAGCACCGCTTCCCGCCCCCACTCCTCCAACTCCCAGTTCCTTAGGTAGCTCCTGAGGAGTCATAGCTTAGGGCTCTGTTGGAGTTCCCTCTGCTAGTTCTTATACCTTTCTCCTAAAGAACACCTGTGATTTCCCAAAAGAAGTTGCTGAAACTCCAGCATGGGATATGCACAGATTTAGCACACCTGTGGTCTCCCTGGAGAAATGTTGCAAAGATCCCAAAGAGCAGATCCTCCAACCTGGACTAAAGACTCCATGACTCACATCTTATCAGAGAACTCAGATCTAATAAGACAAAGGAGGGAAGAGCAGATGTTTCATCAGTAAGATTTGTCATCATTATCCTCCATAGATCGATGGCGGACTCTTTAAATATTGATGCTCAGAGGTGGCTAGAATGAAAGATGATCACGCAGGAGGAAGAGATGTTATAGACTCGTCTAGTTTCTGGCTTACAGCCTACTTTTGTCTTTAGAAGAGCAGGGCGGTCAGCAGAAGTGCTTTGTACAGATCAGTCGGTTTCTTTTACATCAGATAAAAAGTGCCCAGGCGTAGACCCCTTGTTACATGGTTTCTTTTCTTTTTTGTCTTCTACAGGATGTTAAGCATTATAGTGCCTAGACTCTAGAATCCAGGTTTCGCCAAAGTCTGATGAGTTGCCTTCTCTCTTGTCTGCTGTTCCATCTGTTGAGTTCAAGCTGCTTTCAGGCGTTTCAGTAGAATATGCAGCGTGTACTAACTGAAATGCATTTTTCTATGTAGAAGAAAAGCCAAATCGACCTACAGCTTCAAAGACAAAACATGAGAAGTGCAGCAAATTACAACACCAGCAGAGACTCAGTGAAGGAGTTCATCATTTTTGGATTCCCAAGTCTTCAAAATGTGCAGATGCTGCTCTTTGGGATAGTTTTTCCCATCTACCTCTTCACTATCACAGGTAATGGGATTATACTTACGCTTATATGGCTTGATCAGCAGCTCCACACCCCCATGTACCTCTTTCTCAGTAACCTATCCCTTCTGGACATCAGTTGTACATCAGTCATCGTGCCCAAAATGCTGGCCAAGTTTCTCCTGAACAGCAGCACCATTTCCTATAGTGGTTGCTTGCTGCAAATGTACTTCTTTAATTCTCTACTTGCAACAGAATGCTTCCTCTTGACTGTAATGGCGTATGATCGTTACTTGGCCATTTGCACACCCCTTCACTATCCCATGCATATGACTAAAAAATTCTGCTTTTGTCTCTGCATCACTGCCTGGATCGGTGGCTTTATGGTTCCATTCACTCAAACCATTTTAGCTCAGAAATTGCCATTCTGTGGTTCCAATGTGATCCACCACTATTATTGTGACCATCCACCCTTACTTCAGTTGGCTTGTTCTGACACATCTGTCAATGTTGCTATTGGTTCCACTATCAGTTCATTTGTCATAGTGGCAACACTGCCTCTCATCATGGCTTCCTACATTAAAATAATATCATCTATCCTAAAAATTAGCTCTTCCAGTGGCCGCAGGAAAACCTTTTCTACCTGTGCATCTCACTTCATAGTAGTGAACCTCTTCTTCCTTCCTCTTGTCTTCATGTACGTTCGTCCTACTGCATCTTATTCCTCTGATGTGGACTCATTAGTGGCCATGATTTATACTATAATGATGCCAATGCTGAATCCCATTATCTATTGCCTGAGAAACCAAGAAATTAAGGAGGGTTTTTGGAGGCAAATGAAACATAACAGAGACGTCTTTGCTTAAGGAAATATAGCATTTTATTTTGCTTTATTCACTGTAAATTTGTTGAAAGAAACGTCACATTGAAGGTAATTTTATGAACCCAAAAGATGACAGATTCCAGTGACGTACATCAAGACCATATAATAAAAAATTACTATCCAACAAATTATTTTTCAAATATATCCTATACCTTGTATCATCAGTGCATGTATTAAAAATGGTGAGCTGTTTGCTATACGTGTACAAGGTTTAAGATATATATGAAAAACATTTTTGTTGAACAGTAATTTTATGAAGCCATTCACATTATATGGTCTGAAGAGTACATACATTTTATAAATGACGTTTAAGTGCAATCTGAGATGCCTGATCCCGAACATCTGTCACTTTCAGGTGCAGGCATGATTTCACAAACATGGGCGTGCCCGATATGGATGCCCGCAGGGGCATCGACGTAGACATCCCCAGAATAGCATTTCAGAACCTAGACATCTTGGAATAGCCTAAAGGTTAGCATAGTGGGCTAGGACCCGAGAAGCCAGGTTTCACAGCTCCCTGCTGTGATAGTAGCCGAATACTTGGGATGCCGGAATGCTGTCTTCTCTACACTCTCTGGATGCCGTACGGCCAAAACAAGCACTTTCCTGAGCTCTGTTCCGACCTGAAGCAGGTAGAACCTTAGATGTGGCTCCCCCGATCAGGCAGTGACGTCCAAGTTCATAGGAGTGTCCTGGCTACGTCTCCACTATGCCGCCATTCAGACTAACACATTCACAGACCTGGTTTCTAAAATGCCTCTGGAGAAGTCTCCGTGCTTTGGACATCTCGATGCCCTTTTGTGGATGTTCAAAGCATGAATAGGATTTCTAAAAGAAAGAGTAGGCATAGCAAGCATAGCAAGGGCCGCTGTCCGAGCAGAGTGGAATTTGCATGTATGTGCATAGATTATAAAATACCTTAATCTGTTAATGAATCTGCATAATATACATGCAAACATTTATAGTGGTAATATTTTGTCAGAACAAGCTTAAAATAGTTTTTTTAAATACGTATCTGAAAACTTGCTTTAATGAGATGCTCCTTTATAAAATTATCATTATTAAGAAAAAATCCTTGTGTCGAGTAGGGCCCTCATTGTTTTTCAGGTGGGTTACAAAGTCTGTTGAACGTACTGAGAGCAAATCAGTGGAATGTCACACTAAAGCTGCTAATTAAAATATGTTTACTTATTAGATTCTGTGATGGAATGTATATTCTCATCAAAAGGGAGAGAGGAAATGGGCCTCCAGGAAAGAAGGAAGTCATACAAAACGAAAAGGGAGAAACTACAATTCCCAGAATGCAAAGGTCTCTAGAAATGGAGTCTCTGAGAGTGTGAAAGTGGAGACGGCAGGCAAGATGGGAAAAAGTTGGGCAGAAGAAACAGAAAGGGCTGCAGTGGAGGAGAACAAACCTGTACACCAGCACAAAAAAGTCGAACCAGGTCTGTCCTGGAAAACTCTGAGAGCTATAAGTCTGCGGTGGGTGGATGTGGTCATGGTTCCCAAGTAGAGTGCTGGTAGCAGATAATCAGGACGAGGGAGAATCCTGAAGAAATCACAGGAGGCTGGTGGCAGGGACTCGACCTGGCTGTGAGACTGACTGGAACTAGAATAGAGCGAATACAGATACTTAATTGAGAGACTAATGGTTCAAAGGGAAACTTAAACCACCTAAAAGAGAACACAAGGAATAAACTGTGGGGCAAGTGTCTAACAAGGGAGTAATACATTTAAGTAACATGTATGCAAGCCCTGAGAACTGAGAGTCCTGGGTTCAGTATACCAAGAGACAAGCGGACTACAGAGAATACTGCAGTGAGGAACCACCAGGAGAAGTACGAGCAGCAGTAGAGTGAAAAGAGGGTGTGGGCTGTGACAATATTCATTTAGAATAGATATAAGGCAGTTACAGGTAGAACATTTCCACAAAAGGCGGAGACATGCTAAAATAAGAGCTTTCCTGTTTAGGCTGAAAAATCTTTGAAGTGAATGGCAGGGAAGGAACAAACAGGGAGCAGTAAGATTGTCTATATGATTTAAGAATTTGCTTCTTAAAACATGAAACAAAGGTTAGCAAAGTGCAGCAAAGCTATTGTAAAGGTAAGTGGTTAGTGAGATGTTTGTCCTGACAGACCCTTCAGCAAAATATACATGGCATCTGATGAACACCATAGCTATTCTTTCTGTGGTCATGGCTGAAAACAGTATTTGCGATGCTAAGATTGGGCCAGAAAAAAACAGAAATGGGTCTGTACAGCTACATGTCAAAACATATCTCTGTCATTCACAGGAAACTATCAGGATCGGAACATGCAACAATGCAAACATCAGAAAGACATGCTCAAAAGCACCATCATCTGTCCTGGCACATGTTAGAGGCCTCTGACGGTGTATTTGGATATGCATTAGTGCTGTCCACACTGCAGCATGTCTCCACTCTGAGGGTCCCTCACCATTGACTGGGACATGCCCTGTTATGTTGCTGCAGAGCAGCTGTACAGAGGTTACTGCCCATTCACACTGACACCTGGTGATGCAACAGGTAGCCGTACGGTTAAGGCATACATAGAAACATAGAAAAATGACGACAGACAAATTCCACATGGCCTATCTAGTTTGTCCTTCCATATCAACCACTACAACAGTCCCCTTTTTTCCTTTAGAGATCCTCTGTGTTGGTCCCATGCTTTTTTGAATTCAGATACTGTCCTCATCTCTACCACCTACACTGGGAGACTATTCCATGGATCCACTACTCTTTCCGTAAAGAAATATTTCCGCATATCACTCCTGAATCTATCTCCCTTCACCCTCATCCCATGTCCCCTTGTAGCAGAACTTGCTTTCAATTGAAGGAGGTGCTCCCCCTGTGCATTTATGCCATGGAGGTATTTAAATGTCTCAATCATTTATTTACATTCTCTTATATACTGTGCTATTCTGTATCAGTGTGGTTTACATTAAACAAACTGAAATTACATTGAACAGGGCATTATAACTTGGAGATAACTATTTTACAGGGAACATGGGCTATGGAGGGTTAAGTGGCTTGCCCAAGACCACAAGGAGCACCTGTGGGACTAGAAACCCCAGTCCTTCTGGCCCAAGGTTGCTGTCCTCTAGTGGGATTTGAACCCCTGACTTTCCAGCCTGAAGTACCTTGCCCCAACCACTAGGCCGCTCCTCCACTCCATCATGACATCTCTATTATGCCTTTCCTCTAAGGTGTACATATTAAGATCCTTACGTCTGTCCTCATATGCTTTATAATGAGTAGCCTAATGGCTAAGAGCACTGGCTTGAGAACTCAAAAACCAGGGTTCAATTCCCACTCCTTGTGGCCTTGGGTAAGTCACTTAACTTTCCATTGTCTCAGAAAAATCCAAGTTATCAATGTCCCTGTTTAATGTACATTGCCAAGTTTAAGTTTCAATGTAAGCTGCTTTGATTGAAATGATAAAGCAATATATAAACCTGTTAAATAAATAGCCATTTTAGTAGCCACCCTCTGTACTGACTCCATCCTGTTTATATCCTTTTGAAGGTGCGGTCTCCAGAATTGCACACAATACTGCAAATGAGGTTGCACCACAGACTTATAAAGAGGCACTATCACCTCCTTTTTTCTGCTAGCTATTCCTCTCCCTATGCACCCAAGCATCCTTCTAACTTTTACCATCGCCTTTTCTAACTGTTTAGCTACTGTACTTTAAGATCATCAGACACAACCACGCCTAGGTCCCGCTCTTCTTTAGTGGACAAAAGTACTTCACCCCTATACTATATTGCTGCCTTGGATTGCTGCAGCCCAAATGCATGACCTTGCATTTTTTAACATTAAATCCCAGCTGCCAAATTCTAGACCATTCTTCAAGCTTAGCTATATCCCTCCTCATGTTATCTACACCTTCCTGGGTGTCTACTCTATTGCAGATTTTGGTATCCGCAAAGAGGCAAACCTTACCCAACAGCCCTTCAGCTATATCACTAGCAAAGATGTTAAAAAGAATCGGACCTAGGAGAGATCCCTGGGGCACACCATTGGTAACTTCAGAGTGAGCTCCATTTATCTGTAACCTTTGTTGCCTCCCACTCAACCAGTTTCTAACCCAAGCAGTAACTTTACATGTCCCCCCAGAGTTGAGGATCAGCACACCAGGATCTCCCTTGCAGCCCTCATAACACACACATACACACACACACACACACACACACACACACACACACACATATTACTCTTGCTTGCGCTAACAAATGTCACACTCCTGCCAAAACCATGTCCTGCATCTATAAATAACTGCTGGTAACACATAATAGTACAGCATCTCAGACCACACCTCTCAGCCAAACATGCTTTTGCTACATCCAAGGGTGTTGAAAGAACTGAAATAAGAGATTTGGATATTAGTAATCTGTGAACTATCATTAAAATCATCTCTAATACCTGAAGACTGGCGGATCACCAATGTAACACCAATTTTTAAAAAGGGTTCCAGGGGTGATCCGGGAAACTACAGACCGGTGAGCCTCACGTCAGTACCGGGAAAAATGGTAGAAACCATCATAAAGAATAAAATTACAGAGCACGTAGATAGTCATGGCCTAATGGGAGACAGCCAACATGGCTTTAGACAAGGAAGATCTTGTCTTACTAATCTGTTATGTTTTTTTGAAAGTGTGAATAAACAGGTGGACAAAGGTGAGTCGGTTGATATAGTGTATCTGGACTTTCAGAAAGCCTTTGACAAGGTCCCTCATCAGAGACTTTTGGCAAAACTAAAGAGTCATGGGATAGGAGGCAGTGAACTACTGTGGATCAGGAACTGGTTAAAAGACAGAAAGCAGAGGGTTGGGCTAAATGGCCAATTTTCCCAATGGAGAAAGGTGAATAGTGGTGTACCACAGGGATCTGTGCTGGGTCCGCTGCTTTTTGACATATTCATAAATGAGCTGGAAAGTGGAATAACGAGTGAGGTTATCAAATTTACAGATGACACAAAACTATTTAAAGTTGTTAAAACCCAAGAGGATTGTGGAAAATTGCAAGAGGATCTTGATAAATTGGAAGACTGGGCATCAAAATGGCAGATGAAATTTAATGTGGACAAGTGCAAAGTTATGCACCTAGGGAAGAACAACCCAAACTATGGTTACACGATGCAAGGTTCCACATTAGGAACCACCACTCAGGAAAAAGATTTAGGTATCATTGTGGATAACATGTTAAAACCCTCGGCCTAGTGTGCAGCGGCAGCCAAGAGAGCAAATAGAATGCTAGGTATCATAAGGAAAGAAATGGAAAATAAAACAAAAGATATTATAATGCCTCTATACCGTTCCATGGTGAGACCGCACCTTGAATATTGTGTGCAATTCTGGTCGCCGTATCTTAAAAAGGATATAGCGTTATTAGAAAAGGTTAAGAGAAGAGCCACCAAAATGGTAAAGGGAATGGAAGGATACTCCTATGAAGAAAGGCTAAAAAGGTTAGGGCTCTTTATCCTGGAAAAGAGAGGCTGAGGGGAGATATGATAGAAGTCTATAAATTAATGAACGGAGTGGAACGGGTAAACGTAGATCGACTGGTTACGTTATCAGAATATAGGAAGACTAGGGGACATGCAATGAAGCTACAGGGTAAACTATTTAAGACTAATAAAAGAAAATATTTTTTCACTCAACGTGTAATCAAACTCTGGAATTTGTTACCAGAGGATGTAGTAAAGGCTGTTAGTGTAGCTGGGTTTAAAAAAGGTTTGGACAAGTTCCTGGAGGAAAGGTCCATAAACCATTATTAAGAAGCGACCCAGGATATCAATGCATGACCCAATACAAGCATTGTGGGACCTGTGTCCCTTGGGGAAACTGCTAGGTACGTATGACCGAGATTGGCCACTGTTGGAAACAGGATACTGGGCTTGATGGTCTGACCTAGTATGGCATATCTTATGTTCTTATGTTCCATACTAACTCACATGGCACCCCTACATCTACATTCCCATTTCTTCGAACACAGGAATTGTCAGGGAAGCCTAGAATAGTCCCTTTAGCACAAACAGCAAATGTCAGCCAAGCCAGAATAAAGACTACTGCAGTGCTTTATAGTTCCATGTGAGTGTTTTTTATTGCTACTTCACTTTACAAACGTCCTTCACCTGTGCATTCTGTTCTTTACAACTACATCTTGTGCCCTCTCACACAGCAGACACACCAGTTCAATACAGACTTGTCACAGCCATTTATCTCTATGGGACACATTGAGAATCAGAGCAGAAAATCTTCACGGGCCTTACCTGAATATGCTTCATATGTCTCTGTGGCTTGCCATGCCCCTGTTCCGCCCCCTCCCACCCACATTCTGAGATCCCCATTTTAATGCTGCATACACCAGGGCCGCATGGTTTCGGAATATGGGTGTAGACATTTTCACAAGGTAAATGGCCATCCCACATGTCCAGGTGGCCTATTTGTATTTTGGAATGACCCCCATGGGAATAGAGGAGGGATCAGGAAATGCCAAGACCTCCTTTAAATATTTATGAAGCAAAGCAATTGGTGATAACTATCTTGTATAAGGGAAATTAAAAAATCTAAGATTAGCAGACCTTAAAGTATTATCTTGAGCTTCAAGCTGCCGCTGGAGGGAAACAGAGCAATTAGCAAAGAGGTAGCAGAAGAATCTTGTAGGGCGGCAGTCTGCTTAATCTGCTAAGCCATTTGTTCACTCAATTCCTTAATTTTATCCTCATGTTCCCCCAGCTTGGCTGCTGTATCTCCAGAAAACTTAGAGATCTGGCAGAACATATTCGACAAAAATAAGTCAATATGTGAAACAAACCTGCCAGATGTCATTTAAAGTAACGTCCGCCTGTAGGGAAACCAAAGCAGACGGACAGGATCTGTAAATGGCAAAGGAAGAGGAATAATACTTGGCTCTGCACCGTCAGGACTGTCTAATATGTCCGCTCCAAGAGGAAAGCTGATCTCCGCCATAGGTCCAGCTAAATATGCTGAACCCTGGGAGTCCACATCTTCAGATAAACAGCTGGGCTGAGTCAGATCGTCCTTAACAGGAAAGAGAGTAGGGGAAGAATCACATCCGTCGGGAGAGGAAACTTCTGTGTCAAAAGAGGAAGTCAAACATTTAATATATTGGTCCATTGGACCCAGTACCTTAACTGCCTTATGCACCTTCAGCTGTCTGTTTTTTTTTTTTACTCTTCGGCCCCATACACAAGGAAGTAGTCCACTGTGCCTTCTGTAGATTTTTTGGACCTGATACTTAAAATGGCTTTGAATATCGGGCCACATATGTTGAGTTTAGGCCTGCAGAAGACATCAAATCAATGAAGTGCTCTTGACTTTGGTACAGAATATTATAATTAATTAGTTACAAAATTTTACACTATATTGACTTGTATACAGTTGTGTGAAACCTGCAGATACTTGAGTTATACAATAGATAGAAATTAACTACACAGGTCATTCAGCTTTGGAAGAATTTTCCTTGGGAGTTGCTGGAATCTTTGTCATTGCAGGTTTATTTTCTGGTATCTTCTTTAAAGTGCCTCCAGAGGGCTTTGTGTGGTATCAGGGCAAAGAGAAAGATGTGAAGGCAGATTTTACATATTATGTGAACACTATATATAGAATGACCACAAAATTGCAAATCAATCAATCAATCAATAACACAATGCAATTATCAAAATTACACCAAAGAACACTCATACATAAACAAACCCAAACTTGGATGTTTAAATATCTGTAATTCCATAGTGACCGGACAAACCACACATCTATTGCATTTGCTATGTCCACCATTATACACAACCGGTCGATCATAATAACGTGAATGAACTAAAAAAATCCTCAAATTCCATCCTCTACGATATGAAAAAATAGGCGGTGTAGCAAACACCGGATGAACCCTCAAAATGTCCCAATGAGAAAGTATCAAATTGCGTATATGGGAGGCCTGTGTTGAAAACGGAAATACGTAGGTCAAAGAAGGTTCAACCTGCTTCTGTGACCGTAAAAAAAGCCAATCCCGATGAACATTAGAGGCCCATTTATATGCCCTGTGTAATTGAATGAATATTGAATATTATAAATGTAAAAAATTTTCAGTGATACGTTTTGGAACATTTAATGGGTATATTGATTAATAGTGCTTTGTTTAAAAGTGTGTACGATTATATTTATTGTTGTATAAGTGATTGTTATTTGTGTCTTGTGTTGATTGAAGATATATTATTTAATAATATAATATAATAAATAATAATTTGAGAAATAATTAAACATGGTATTGTATCATTTTTGTAATATGAATTTTTTATTGTTTACATATTATGTGAAGACAGGAATTCACACATCCAAGTAGGAAAATGGAGAATTCCCATAGTATTTTACAGGAGGCTCTGGCAAACCTAGAACCTCTTGTAAATTAGGCGCAGGACTGCATGCGTATGTCTGTCCTCATCCAGTGGCGGCAGAAATTTTAGAAGCTGCATGTGGGGAAAAAATGTACAAATACCCCCCATGTATGCATGGAAGCAGCTATTTAAAATGATTCCTCTCAATGTATAAGAACAGCCCAAGCCAGTAGGATATTCCCCTTCCTAATAAGCCCTCCTCATCAACTCCACTAACCAGTCCATTCCCTATGATTTTGAAGACATGAGATCCCATGCCAACCCCCCATTGTCAGCTGATTTGCCTGACAGTGGAAGCCCTCCAAAACATCCCATACCTCAGCATCAAGACCCCTCCAGACAACCCCCTCAGCAACAAGGCCCCCACCCCCACTCCCTGCCCCTCAGTACCCCTCTTGGGACGGGTTGCTAATGACTAGTGGAGCAGGTATGATTTCCAGTAGCTCCTACTCTTCTAGCCCTTAGTTTCAAAATGGTGCTCAAAGACAATATGACTCTAATTTTGTGGTGCTACCACTAGGGGGTCAGGCTGACAAATAAGGACATTTTAGACGCCTTCTGTGGCAATTCTACGTAAATGCTGGTATTCACAAGTGCAAAGTGCATGCACATGTAAATGCCAATTTTACAATGGAGCAATTTACTCCTGGAATGGGAATTCATATATACTTTAACAATCTGTCTGTCGGCATTTACATTTGCTCGGTAGTATGCATAAATGTCAGCTACCTGCTCTTTTGACCCTGGGGGTCTCCAGCAGCAAATAAAGGAGCAATTGTGCTTACCTATGTGGTGTCTAACACCACCTCAATATTTCAAAAATTAGTGATTTCACTCAACTCCTTAATTGACTTCCACTATACATACGAGTACATATGCATATATTAGGCAGCCTAATATGTACACCTCCCTACGAGGTCAGCTACTCCCCCTCCTCTCCCTTTTCACTCCCAACCTTCCCCCCTCTCTCTACCTCTGCTACCCTTTTTTCCTTTTCTATGATCTCTGATGAGGAAACCATTCACCTTCTTTCCTCATCCAAACTCACTACCTGCTCCTCTGATCCTATTCCCACCCGTCTCCTAAGCTCCATCTCCTCCACTGTAGCCCCTTCCATCTCTCATATTCTCAACCTATCGCTCTTCACTGCAACTTTCCCTGCAGCTTTCAAGCATGCTGTGGTCACTCCTCTCCTCAAGAAATCCTTACCTACCTGTCCTTCTCAGTATCGACCCATTTCCATCCTCTCCTTCATTTCTAAACTACTTGAACTGAGGTTCACTGCTGTTACATAAGAACATAAGATATGCCATACCTTTGTTTTATTTTCCATTCCTTTCCTTATGATACCTAGCATTCTATTTGCTCTCTTGGCTGCCGCTGCACATTGGGCGGAGGCCAAGAAAGCAACTTTTCCTCAACTTTCTCTTTTCTCAAGCCCTTCTGGATCCTCTACAATCTGGCTTTTGTCCTTTACATTCTACCAAAACAGCTCTTGCCAAAGTCTCCAGTGACCTGTTCCTGGCAAAATCCAAGGCCCTTTACTCGATCCTCATCCTTCTTAACCTTTCTGTTGCTTTTGACACTGTTAACCACAATCTTTTCCTTGATACCTTGTCCTCGCATGGTTTAAAGGGCTCTGTTCTATCCTGGTTCTCTTCTTATCTCTCCCATTGCTCTTTCAGTGTTTGTTCTGGAAGATCCTCCTCTACTGCTATCCCGTTCTCAGTAGGTGTACCCCAAGGATCAATCCTGGGTCCAATCCTTTTCTTTCTCTATACCCAGTCCCTTGGTGCACTCATCTCTTCCCATGGCTTTCAGTACCATCTTTATGCTGATGACTCCCAGATCTACCTCTCTACACCTAAAATCTCTCTGGCAATCTAGGCCCAGATCTCTGCTTGCCTTTCTAACATTGCTGCTTAGATGTCTCACCACCACTTGAAATTGAACATGGCCAATACTGAGCTTCTTATTTTTTCCCCTAAACCCTCCTCTCCTCTCCCCTTCCCTTCCTCCTTTCTCAGTCTCTGTGGATAACTCTCTACTCCTCCTTGACTCTTCAGCTTGCAACATCGGGGTCGTCTTTCACTCCTCTCTCTCCTTCTCCATACACATCCAACCAATAGCTAAACCTGCAGTTTCTTTCTCTAAAACATCAACAAAATTTGCCCATTCCTTTCTGAACACATTACTAAGACATTTATCCACTCTATAGTCACCTCCCGTCTAGACTACTGTAACCTGCCCCTTGCTTGTCTCCCTCTCAGTCATCTCTCTCCCCTTCAATCTGTTCAACACTGTGCTGCATGGCTAATGTTCTGCCAACCTCGTCATGCTCATATTCATTGGCTTCCTATCCTATTGGTTTCCGCATCCATTTCAAACTTCTCTTGCTGACATATAAGTGCATTCACTCTGTAGCTCCTTACTACCGTTCCTCTCTTATCTCTCCCTACACTCCTCCTCGGGAACTGGCAAATTGCTTCTGTCTGTGCCCTTCTCTTTTATTGCTAACTCCAGACTTCGCTCCTTTCACCTTGCTGCTCCTTATGCCTGGAACAAACTACCTGAGTCTGTATGTCAGATGCCTTCTCTGACCCTTTTCAAATCCAGGCTGAAAACTCACCTCTTCACTGCTGCTTTTGGATCTTGACTCACTTGATCTCCTTTGTGTTTCCTTACCATTCCCCCTAGCTCTATTCCATGTTTACAGCTACTGTGTTAAAAGAACATAAGATATGCCATACTGGGTCAGACCAAGGTCCATCAAGCCCAGAATCCTGTTTCCAACAGTGGCCAATCTAGGTCATACGTACCTAGCAGTTTCCCAAAAGAGACAGGTTCCACAATGCTTGTACTGGGTCAAGCATTGATATCCTGGGTCCCTTCTTAATAATGGTTTATGGACCTTTCCTCCAGGAACTTGTCCAAACCTTTTTTAAACCCAGCTACACTAACAGCATTTACTACATCCTCCGGTAACAAATTCCAGAGTTTGATTACATGTTGAGTGAAGAAATATTTTCTTTTATTAGTTTTAAATAGTTTACCCTGTAGTTTCATTGCATGTCCCCTAGTCTTTCTATATTCTGATAACGTAAACAATCGATCTACGTTTACCCGTTCCACTCCGTTCATTAATTTATAGACTTCTATCATATCTCCCCTCAGCCGTCTCTTTTCCAGGTTAAAGAGCCCTAACCTTTTTAGCCTTTCTTCATAGGAGTATTCTTCCATCCCCTTTACCATTTTGGTGGCTCTTCTCTGAACCTTTTCTAATAACGCTATATCCTTTTTAAGATACGGCGACCAGAATTGCACACAATATTCAAGGTGCGGTCTCATCATGGAATGATATAGAGGCATTATAATATCTTTTGTTTTATTTTCCATTCCTTTCCTTATGATACCTAGCATTCTATTTGCTCTCTTGGCCGCGCTGCACACTGGGCCGAGGGTTTTAACATGGTATCCACAATGACGCCTAAATCTTTTTCCTGGGTGGTGGTTCCTAATGTGGAACCTTGCATTGTGTAACCATAGTTTGGGTTGTTCTTCCCTAGGTGCATAACTTTGCACTTGTCCACATTAAATTTCATCTGCCATTTTGATGCCCAGTCTTCCAATTTATCAAGATCCTCTTGCAATTTTCCACAATCCTCTTGGGTTTTAACAACTTTAAATAGTTTTGTGTCGTCTACAAATTTGATAGCCTCACTCGCTATTCCACTTTCCAGTTCATTTATGAATATGTCAAAAAGCAGCGGACCCAGCACAGATCCCTGGGGTACATCACTATTCACTTTTCTCCATTGGGAAAATTGGCCATTTAGCCCAACTCTCTGCTTTCTATCTTTTAACCAGTTCTTGATCCACAGTAGTACACTGCCTCCTATCCCATGACTCTTTAGTTTTGCCAAAAGTCTCTGATGAGGGACCTTGTCAAAGGCTTTCTGAAAGTCCAGATACACTATATCAACTGACTCACCTTTGTCCACCTGTTTATTCACACTTTCAAAAAAACATAATAGATTAGTAAGACAAGATCTTCCTTGTCTAAAACCATGTTGGCTGTCTCCCATTAGGCCATGACTATCTACATGCTGAGTAATTTTATTCTTTATGATGGTTTCTACCATTTTTCCCGGTACTGACGTGAGGCTCACCGGTCTGTAGTTTCCCGGATCACCCCTGGAACCCTTTTTAAAAATTGGCGTTACATTGGCGATCCTCCAATCTTCAGGTATTACAGATGATTTTAATGAAAATTCACAGATTACTAATAGCAGGTCTGCAATCTCATATTTCAGTTCTTTCAACACCCTTGGATGTATACCATCTGGACCAGGTGATTTGCTACTCTTCAGTTTATCTAATAGTTGTAATACATCTTCCCGATATATCAATATTTCCTTCAATTCTTCCACACCTTTAAATACCACTTCAGTCATGGGTAACATCCCTACATCTTCGTCAGTAAAGACCAAAGCAAAGAATTCATTCAGTCTCTCCGCTATCGCCTTGTCGCCTCTTAGTGCCCCTTTAACTCCTCTATCATCTAATGGACCAACTGTCTGTCTCTATTAGATGGTAAGCTCCGATGAGCAGGACTGCTTTTTACATGTGTCTTTGCAGAGCTGCATACACCTTGGTGCTATACAAATGTTCAGTAGTAGTAGTAGTGGAGGAGTGGCCTAGTGGTTGGGGCAAGGTACTTCAGGCCAGAAGGTCGGGGGTTCAAATCCCACTAGAGGACAGCAGCCTCGGGCCAGAAGGACTGGGGTTTCTAGTCCCACAGGTGCTCCTTGTGGTCTTGGGCAAGCCACTTAACCCTCCATAGCCCATGTTCCCTGTAAAATAGTTATCTCCAAGTTATAATGCCCTGTTCAATGTAATTTCAGTTTGTTCAATGTAAACCGCACTGATGCAGAATAGCGCGGTATATAAGAGAATGTAAAAATAGTAGTAGTAGCTTGACCTCTAGTAGTATTACCAAAAGATTACTGCTAAAGCTCACAGGGTCTCAGGCGCCAATTTGAAACCTGTGGCCAGCAAAGCCGGAGTGATTGGGAATCGTTCCTACTCCACTAGACACCAGGAACCCTGGTAAATACAGGGAAGGTGATTGTGGATATAGGGGAAGGGAGTGGGGTCTGCTGGGGAGGCCTTGTGGGTGGGGGGTTGTCACCAAGAGGAGGGACACAAAGGGCAGTATTTTTGCAAGAGGGATTGCGAGTGAGAGGGGATTGGATACTTTTGGAGAGTTCCACATTCAGGGGGATCAGCTGTCAGGGAGTGGTTGGGCAGGGAATCTCATGTCTTCAGTAGTAATCGAGGCAGGAGATTGAGGTGGGGTGGTTGATTGGGGGTTAGCGACGTTTATAATTTTCCCTAGAGATCTGGATTCCCCTTGTGAAATGAAGAATCCATATCTATGTTGTAGGCTTGCAAAAACCACCCCATCTTCCCAACTTAACCACACCTTCTAGTCATCCACATGTACTGAGCATCCCCACAGCTAAAATAGCCCCTTTCTTAAATGGCATTTATACACACATGCCAGTCTATACGCGAAAATGATGCTATTTACAGTTTGGGGTGCTTCTAAAATAACCTCTTAATTCCAGGCATGACTAACAGGCCTAAACTAAACAGATGGTGGGAATGGCAATCAATGGCTAATACGAATATTTAGCACTGCTATCTATATATATAGCAGCACCGAATATACATGTGATGTGGGTGTCACTAAGTCCCTAGCAATGAGAGCTAGAGCTTTCAGTGCTGACACTCAGGGTTCGGCATGCTCTGGAAGCAGCTTAAGGAACCATGCGCCTAGGAAGACTGGGAGATGAGCAAAGAGGTCCCTAAAGGCAATAAAAATGCAAGTTTTGAAGGGAAAAGAGGTCTTTTGCCTTTTTTCTGCCTCTCAAAGCAGGCTGACCACTAGCTATGGGGAGCCTCAGACCTGCCCCTTAAAAATATTCATTTTGTCTCCCTCCTTTCTCTGCCTTCATCCTCAGCTGTCCTCCTTGTCATCTCCAGAAACACTTCCTATGTCGGCCCCTCCTTTGGAGCTCCCCCTTTCACTTCACGCTTAACCATCCTTCCCCACCTTTAAGAAGAAGCTCAATACTCTGTTGTTTCTACAAGTGTTTCCCCAATTCCCTGCTCCTTAACCCCCCTCCCCCTCCCCCGGAGTACTGCCTGCTCTTTTTCCTTTTGCCCCTCAGCCTCCCTCCCTGTATATGAATTGTAATTTCCTCTCTCTTTTTCATTTACTTTTTACTTTTTCCTCTTTGTTTAATGTTTGTAAACTGCTGTGATAGCCTTGGCTCTCAAGTGGAATATCACGCGCTCTAAATAAATAAGGAAAATCAAATAAAAACAGGAACGGAAATATTTTTTTCAAATTAAACACCTTGGCAACACATGGACTTAATAAAGATAGAAATTGGACTGTGTTTTAAAAAGCCCTAAAGCTATTTTTGCATTCTCAGCAAGATGCTTTCCTTTGGGTTTTGCTTTCTGTTTTTGGTTTTTCATTATTCACGTACACTTTAGTGCCCCTTTGAAGCATCCAGCAGTGCGACATCAGTTCCTTGGTCTGCTGTTTAACTCCCAGAACCCCCCTTTAAATGCTATTGACTTTTACTTTTTTGACTGTTTGGAGAATATTCAAGGCACTGCTATCTTTGGATATTTAGCTACATTACCTGGAAGTGATGCAGAATATCCTTACCTTACAGCCCAGCACTATCTTGATAGTGCCAGAGCAATACTTAAGCAAAGTGTGGGGAGAGCCAGACGTTATCCAGGGAGCAGTGATAACTTTAGGACAGCAAAAAAGCTACGGGTACCAGTCTGTCAACAATGAGCCGCCTGACTGAAGACCGAACACTGTTTAGGATAGCTATCCAGAGGGTCGCCATGAGTCGACTCCAACTCGACGGCACTTAACAACAACAAATTTACTTTTTATTTATTTATTTATTTATTTAACCAGATTTTTATATTGCCTTATCCTTCAATGAAAGCGGTTTACATTGTAATTTCACAGTGTACAATAAATGTTGAACAGATGGGGGGGGGTGGTGAATGGGCATGCAGGACAGGATAACAAGTTAACTTATGTACAGTGCAACTTCTAAGGTGTAACATATGTACAACTTAGATCTGTGGCATTGGGTAGACATCATTTGTTCATGGCTTGGAGTTGTCGGGGGTGATCAGAACCTTTCCTTGAATGGAAGGCTAAGTGACGTATCCCAAATGGTTTGTGTATAGGAATGCTTTCAATTTCTTACAGAGGTCTTTGAGATCTGTCATGGCTTGCATGTCGTCTGGTAGGGAGTTCCATAGCGCTAGGACATATAGGGGCATGTTTACTAAACTGCGTTAGTGTGATTCGCGTTAGGATCTGCGGTACAGGTAGAAATCCCAAATAAGGACATGGGCGGTACATCGTTACAGATAACGCGCGTTACCAGGCGCCATAGCCTAACGTTAAAAAAACATCGTGTAGAGCGCCAAGCAACGTGCCCTGTACGGCAACCATAAGGCGTTTGATAAGGTGGCTAGCAAGGTGTTTAGAACTGTAGCACAATGGTTAATACACTGACTAATGGTGCAGGGGATGTGAGTTCAATCCCCCTGTGAGTCTAATGAGTAAAGCTGGCTGAGACATCACTTTTTACTCAAAATCAGTGCTGTTTTAATTAGTGCTGCCAGCAAACACACCCTCACAGGGCCGTAACCTAAAGTGTCGCATAAGGCACCCTATAAGGCACCCCAGAGGGCACATTATAAAGTGCACTGTCCGCCAAGGCACCCTAGAATGTCCCCTATGGGGCACCCTATAGGGTGCAGTATAGGGTGCCGCATAGGGCACTGTATAGGGTGCCTGATGAGGCACCATAAGGAGACAGCACTGTGAGGGTGATGTAGCTGGCAGCACCATGTCAAATAACAAAAAGAATATGCCTCACACAGCCCCACCAAATAACCCCACAGTGGGATCAAAACCATGACATCTGGCTCCACAGGCAGTGAAGTAACTAGTGGGCTATATGGCTAGTGTGACTAACAAATCCCTAATAACGATGCAGTCAACCTTTGGAGTATAACTGTCAAATGTACAAAAGTCGCACTCCAGATCAACAACAGTTTCTCAACGTACAAACACAGAATGCTTGCCAATCAAACAAACCAAGGTCTCAGCAAACAAGGGCATATGGCAAACACGATCAAGACCAAGGTCAAGATCATTACCAAAAACAAAAAGCCCAATAACATCACCGACCTTGTCAAACACTGAAAGCTACGGGCAAAATCCAAGGAAACACTCAACTTACTATGAATACGTGGATACAGACTAGCCAGACGCTTGTTCCCCCAGCACTAACAAATCCCTGGCTGGCTGCTGAAGGACGTCAGGTCACCGCACAAACTGTCTGCTGTGGTGGCCAGGATTTGGGTTAACGCACCCATACCCATGGCGCACTGCACATGCAGATCAGCAGTCTATAGATGAACACAAGATGAGGTATGCACCACCACAGCACCTTGACCTGGTAGGGGGAACTGACCGTGTATGTCACTGGCACAGAGTAGCTACAGACAGTAGCCCAACAGGGTGCCCGATAAGGTGCATGAAAAGGTACCTAGTAAGGCATCCAGAGCTACAGCACAATGGTTGTTACACTGACTGATGGCACAGGGTTCATGAGTTCAATCCTCCTGTGTGTCCAATAAGTGAAGCTGTTTGACACATCACCTTTTACTTAAAATCAGTGCTGTTTGAAGCATTTTGTTTGTTAATTTTAATTAGTGCTGCCAGCAAACACACCCTCACAGGGCCGTAACCTAAGGTGCCGCATAAGGCACCCGATAAGGCACCCCAGAGGGAACATTATAAAGTGCACTGTCCGCCAAGGCACCCTAGAATGTCCCCTATGGGGCACCCTATAGGGCGCAGTATAGGGTGCTGCATAGGGCACTGTTTAGGGCGCCTGATGAGGCACCGTAAGGAGACAGCACTGTGAGGGTTTGTTGCTGGCAGCACCAAATTAAATTTTAAAAAGAAAATGCCTCAGGCAGACCTACCAAATAACCCCACCGTGGGAACAAACCCACGACCCCCGGCTCCATAGGCAGTGAAGTAACTAGTGGGCCACATCCCTAATGCTACTAGCAAATCCCTGGCTGGCTGCTGAAGGATGTCAGGTGACCAGGATTTGGGTTAACCCACTCATACCCATGGTGCACTGCACATGCAGATCTGCAGTCTATAGATGAACACAAGATGGGGTATGCACCCCCACAGCACCTCGGCCTGGTAGGGGAAACTGACCGTGTGCGTCACTGGCACAGAGTAGCTACAGACAGTAGCCCAACAGGGTTCCCTATATGGTGCATGAAAAGGTGCCTAGCAAGGCATGCAGAGCTGTAGCACAATGGTTAATACATTGACTAATGGTGCAGGGGTTGTGAGTTCAATCCCCCTGTGGGTCTAATGAGTAAAGCTGGTGGAGACATCACCTTTTACTTTAAATCAGTGCTGTCAGAAGCATTTAGTTTGTTAACTTTAATTAGTGCTGCAAGCAAACACACCCTCACAGGGCCGTAACCTAAGGTGCCACATAAGGCACCCTATAAGGCACCCCAGAGGGCACATTATAAAGTGCACTGTCCGCCAAGGCACCCTAGAATGTCCCCTATGGGGCACCCCACAGGGCGCATCAAAGGGTGCCTCACAGGGCACGTGAAAGGGTGCCTGATGAGGCACCGTAAGGAGACAGCACTGTGAGGGTGATGTAGCTGGCAGCACCATGTCAAATAACAAAAAGAATATGCCTCACACAGCCCCACCAAATAACCCCACTGTGGGATCAAAACCATGACATCTGGCTCCACAGGCAGTGAAGCAACTAGTGGGCTATATCGCTAGTGTGACTAACAAATCCCTAATAACGATGCGGTCAACCTATGGAGTATAACTGTCAAATGTTCAAAAGTTGCACTCCAGATCAACAACAGTTTCTCTACGTACAAACACAGAATGCTTGCCAATCAAACAAACCAAGGTCTCAGCAAACAAGGGCATATGGCAAACACGATCAAGACCAAGGTCAAGATCATTACCAAAAACAAAAAGCCCAATAACATCACCGACCTTGTCAAACACTGAAAGCTACTGGCAAAATCCAAGGAAACACTCAACTTACTATGAATACGTGGATACAGACTAGCCAGACGCTTGTTCCCCCAGCACTAACAAATCCCCGGCTGGCTGCTGAAGGACGTCAGGTCACCACACAAACTGTCTGCTGTGGTGGCCAGGATTTGGGTTAACGCACCCATACCCATGGCGCACTGCACATGCAGATCAGCAGTCTATAGATGAACACAAGATGGGGTATGCACAGCACCTCGGCCTGGTAGGGGGAACTGACCGTGTGTGTCACTGGCACAGAGTAGCTAGACAGTAGCCCAACAGGGTGCCCAATAAGGAGCATGAAAAGGTGCCTAGTAAGGCATCCAGAGCTACAGCACAATGGTTAATACACTGACTAATGGCGCAGAGTTCATGTGTTCAATCCCCCTGTGAGTCTAATGAGTAAAGCTGGCTGAGACATCACCTTTTACTTAAAATCAGTGCTGTGTGAAGCATTTTGTTTGTTAATTTTAATTAGTGCTGCCAGCAAACACACCCTCACAGGGCCGTAACCTAAGGTGCTGCATAAGGCATTCCAGAGGGCACATTATAAAGTGCACTGTCTGCCAAGGCACCCTATAATGTCCCCTATGGGGCACCCTATAGGGCGCTTGGTAGGGTGCCTCATAGGGCACGTTATAGGGCGCCTGAAGAGGCACCGTACGGAGACAGCACCGTTGCTAATACACATCCAAGCCATGTTGTGAGGCCACCTACCTGGTGCTGCCCATGGACCCCAACCACCCTGCAACCCACACCACCATTGTCTCCCCAACCCCTAGCTCCCATTCCGTCACCCGTCCCAACCAGACTGTAAGATGCGATGAGGAGGGTTCCAGCATGACACGTCCCCACAGTGCCCACCCCCACCGTATGCACAGCAGTCACCATCCCCAACACCCCATAGACCCAGGTTGAAGCATGCAAAGTCACCAGTGACGTGTCAATGTTCCACAACAATGCAAAGGTGATCCCCCCCCCCCCAGCTGCAATCAACGAAACACCCAGACACTTCATGGCAGCGACGGTGTGTCAGTTCCCCCAGTGACAGTCAACATAGCAGGCCAACAATGAGGTCCAAAAAAGGCCTGTGTCCAACTCGCAGAGGTCCATCTCCCAGTGGCAACAACACCCAGGGACAGTTTCACAGAGGTGCTGTGTCCAAACAAATGTGGCTGATGGGGTCTCCAGATGCAGTGTAGTAGATGTGCCATGTTTGTTGGCTGTGTCCTGTGTGAAAAGGGGTAGAAATAAGGTAAGGGAATGGCACACCCACACCCACCATCAGGTCACAAAGGACAAAGTGACATCACAATATGTGCATCATGAATGCTTAAATATTACAACATGACACGACCACAACACACAGCATAGTGCACATGGACCATAGCAGGAGATGGCCCTGCAGACCAGGACACCATCCCAACATGGTCATGTAAATGCCCATGTCACACAGGCATCCCAGAGGTCCACAGCATGTCCAGCAGTGGTGGTGCACAGAGATACCACAGAAAGGCACGTTGTTACTAACAGGCCAAATGCAGCATCTGCACGTGGCGTATGTCCCAGAAGATGGAAGGTGAAACCTACCTGAAAGGTAAAGCATTGGACTGATGGGGAAAGCCCGAGTCAGGCAAGGGCACAAGGGGCTCCAGTGGAGGCTGCAGACGTCAATGAACTGCATCCATCACCATGTCCTCATGGTCAGCTGTCAGTGGAGCATGTCCGAGGAATGCTTTGGTGCGTGGAAACAAAATGGTGATGTGCAGTGTCCTGCCAGCAAACATGAGACACATCAGGGAACAATATATTACACATGCACAAAATGTACAAAAGGGCATAAGCAGAAGGGCATAGAGAGATGGGTGAACATCACTGGACAAGTGGCCAGACACATCCCTGAGACAGACAAAGGCAGAGGGGAGCAGAAGGTACCGTCAGGTAGACACGTCCCAAAGACACAGAGACATACACCGTGAGACAAGGTAAGCATGCCGCAAGCTGCAGTTGGCTGGACTGTCGACAATCAGGGACAAGTGGAGACATGGGTGCACCGAGGTTGTCTAATGCCACATGGCAGTGAGGTCTGTATGTGCGCCCAAACAGTGCAATGCCCTGTGTCCGGAGACACACACAGCCTGGTAACATGTGCACAGGTACAGTATGTAGACCCCCAAGATGTGCACAGGCAATGGTCACATGTGTGTCAAACAGAGCATATGGTGGATGGAGTGGTAGGCCAAAGACATGTGCAACACCAGAGGAGCAGTGGAGAGGGAAACACATATATGTGTCATGTGGTACTGCCACATGAGGGGGAGGTGCCTGTGGATGACGTCCAGCGGACCAGGCAGGATGCGCTGTCTGCAGTAGCAGGGGTGATTGGGGAGATGCGGGCACACTCAGTGGCAGCACAGAGGGATGCAGAGGGTGAGTGTCCAACTGTGTTAGGGTGGCGATGCCTCTGTACAGGTGGCGGATGGTTCCCTGTCTCACAGCGCACAACCTGCTTTCCCCACAGGTGTACGGCATGTACTGCGGGTGGTGGTCAGAGAACAGCGACGCCAATGTCGTGCGGCACGCCGCATGCAGCGCACCATGTCGGGGATCCTGGTGGGGGTGCAGGACCTGGCCACATCGGCGCAGAGCATGGCTACCAGCCTGGAGCCGCTGGCGGCAGGCAGAGGACCACCCACTGGACAGCAGTGGCCACCACCAACACCACCACCGCCACCAGCGGCAGCAGCAGTGGCAGCAGCAGCAGCAGCGGCAGGCGTGCCACCAGCACCATGGGGTAGGAGGGGCCGCACAAGGCGTGGCAGGGGAGGGGAAAATAAATGGCTGCACAAGCGGCCGTAGCTGATGCCATGTGTCCTGTGTTGCTTGTGTGGGGCCACTATATGCACAGCCCCCCCATGTCCGCCCCAGGGAATGACCCTGTGCCACTGACGCAATCGGCCTGTGTCCCCCCCTTCCCCAGCTGTGTCCACCATGGGTAGACATCAGATCCTGTACCTTGTCATGCCAGCACCCCTCTCCCCTGGCTAAGGGGGGCGTGGGTCCCCATAGGGCCATTCTGCGGTCTGCATATCACAAGCCTCTCTCACCTATCGGTAGTCATTTCTTGGTGGTATGTGTGCATCTCACAGGGGACATGTAGTCAGGCTCCAAGGGGAGAGGCACATGACAGATATGTATGTTACACAATGGTGCAGTGTCACCACCTACAGGATAGGTGTCCAGGTTTCAGGGACACAGAGCATTCCCCGGAAACACACAGACACCCAGCAATGTGTGTTTCTGGGGCCACCATAGTGCAGGATACACCGGTCCGTATCAGCGGGGATTGCTTGTTCCCCTCCAGCCCTGCTGCCAGTGGCAGGTAACCACAGGTACCGTCATTGCCCACGATTGCATAGCCCCACAACAGCAACAGGTACCTGTGACCTACGAATATGATGCGGGGTAGGTTACAGCTCTGTTACAGAGGCTACATTCATACCCCGGTGCCCTCGCCCCTGCAGCAGGTGCTTAGCAGCCTCTTCTCCGTTTCCAGCTGTGAATCCGTAGTCACGATGACTGTCCCCCCCAGCGTCAGGAGGGTAATCAGGGCCACCCAACCTGGGCACTATGGGTATCCCTTCCTGGTGCACCCCCTCACAGGACTGGCATGTTTCATCCGTGTTCCGTAGGCTCTGGAGCATCGCACAGAGCACAGTCCATGATAGTGCCCTCCACTATTAGGTGTCCCGCAGCCTTCCCCAGCTGCATAGACCCCAGTTCTTTGTCCTTCACACTGTCCCCAGCTACCAGCCTCCCAGGTGAGCGTGGTATCCCTCCTGTGCATGGCTGCCAACCCTCCTGTGGACATGCTAGATCCCACTTAGTGGTCCCTGCTCCTGGGAGCTCCGTGCCCTTGATCTGCTCTGCACCGGTCCGACCCCTCCAGACTGTGGCTGTGCTATGGCCTGTGGCATTCTGGTGCCCTGCTTCCCCTTCCCCTCTGCTGCTGCCTCTGCCCTCGGCCCGGTTCCCGCCTTGGCTCTCCCTATCATATTCTGGCCTCGGCTGCTGCTTCCAGGGCTCTGGCTTCGGCCCCCCCCATGTGGTGACAATCGGCCTGCCCTCCCGCACCTGCATACGTGCAGCATGCCCTGCCTATGGGGCTCCGTGCTCTGTGCACCTCCCCCGTCCATCCAACACGGGGACCCTGCGGTGTTGGCCCTGTGGAGGCCATCGTCTTCCCGGGGGTGTATGTGTCATTCCCACCCTGCTGCATGTACAAGGGGACCCTGTACAAGGGTGAACCCCCTGTCACCTGGCCCCCCCCCTCATAGCGCTGATAGGCCTCCTTGCCACAACGTCTGGTGACATGTGCATGCTGTCTGACCTGTCCCCACGCCCAACCCTGGTAGCACACTGGTAGCGCACTGCTGGTACTTTGTACACCTCCGTGCATGGGTTATTGTGCTGTGTGCCATGGGGGTGCCCTGACCCCGTAGGCCAATCTCCTGGGACGCTCGGACACTCCTGATGTACCTGGGCCAAGATAGGTGCACTGTGTGTCCCGCATGGGTATCCACATGGCACGCTGCCACCACACTGAACCGAACCAAACTGTTAACTGCACATGTCACAACCTTCGGTTCACCAAGTGGCCCGATCCCCTCCCCCATCGCATCCCCACTACCAACCGCCCACTATGGGCCCCAGGCGACTCCTTGGTGCTCCCCCCTCCACAGGTTGCCGCCCCTTCCCACCCCCCCACACCACCCTGTACACCCGTGGCCACCCCATCCTCCTACCCCTCCATGCCCCCCATTAAGCCCCCCCACGGTACCATAGTAAGCCCCGTAGGGTATATCCACCACCCCACCTGGTAACAGTCACACCATCCACACTCCACTCCACCGCATCCACGCCCCCGGCATCCTGTGGCGCTCCCAATCACTCCCAATAACTCCCTCCACCCACTATCCCCCCTCCCCTCCCTCTGATGGGCCAAACCCCCCTACTCCCCACCCCTTCCTTCCCAAAATGGGTACTACTCCACACCCCCGCCCCCCCTCTCTTTGCGTATCCCCCTACTTCGCCATCCAAAGCTGGCCACGCCCCTCCCTCCAGTTTGCATACCCCCCCAGGTCTCCTCATGTTGTACCATCTTAGCTCGCCCACGTGCACCCACATTACTGATCTCCCACAGAAACACCAACCTTCCAATACTTTCCCTCATCCTCGGTACGTCCGCACTCGTCCATTTTTGTAACATGGCCGGTCTAGCCGCTAACACACAATAGTTACGGGAGAGAGCAACTCCCCAGGTCCCATCCCCCTTCCCCTTCAGCAATTCCACGTGGGCTGGGGCCACGTCCATCCGTATCCCTGTAGCCCCTCTATAAAATCTTCTAGTTCCCTCCACAAGGGTTGCACCTTATGGCATCCCCACACTATATGCAAAAGGTCACCCCTCTCCCCACACCCCCTCCAACAGGTATCCGCTTGCTCCAGATAAATACGGTGCAGCCTAGCTGGGGTACAGAGCATCCTGAGCTGGTATTTAAGAGAGCTCTCTACCGGAGCCATTCCCCATGCAAGCCTCCATTCCCCTACAGAGATGGGCTTCCACCGCTCCACCTCCCAGGTACCCCTCAATCCCCCTCCCACTGTTCCTGCCATCGGGCCTTACCCTCTGCCCTTGCATTCAGTAAGCGCTACGGTTTGGACACCAGCCCTGTAGATCCCTCTGTACCCCCTGCCTTTGCAGATAGTACCAGAGCTGCATATACGCATATAGGTCGGTATCCCTCACCCCAAACTCTTTTTGGAGCTTTACATAAGGCCGTAACCCCACTATCGCATCCACCACCTGCCCCACCCTCTCCAACCCCTTCTCGGCCCAACGTTGTAAACTCCCCCCCCACCTCCCCGGGGCGAAGGCAACCATGTTCTGTACGTATGTGGCCCGGGGCAGGCTCTTCCCTTGCAGTAATTAACCCTTCCATTTCCCACATATCTGCAAAGTTAACCTCCGGGACGGGTTCACAGTCCCCTACCCGACCCTTCCCCTCCCCACCCCATACCACTGCCTCCAAACACACTCCCTCTGCCTACTCCATTGCGGGGTTTCCCCCCTCCCTCTCCACACAAACAATGCCCTAGGCTGTGCGGCGTCGTAGTAGTTGTCCAAATTGGGAACTCCCAGCCCCCCTTCCTCCTGTGGTCAAAACATGGCAAGCCTATCTACCCTCGCCCTCTTGCCCTCACAAATACACATCATTATCGGATCGTGCATCCCCTTAAGGCACTTCCTCGGCACGTTAGACGGTAGGGCCATAAAGACAAACAAATTCTGTGGTAGCACATTCATCCTTATTGTAGCTATTCTCCCCATCCACATCAGGTGGAGCCCCCTCCATCTTTCTACGTCCTTCCCTATCGCCACCATCAGGGGTTTATAATTCCACTCCTGTACACAGTCTAGAACTGCTCCCAACTGTATCCCCACATACCGAAAACCTCCATGCACCCCTTTAAATGGAAATGTGCCCCCAACCTCTCCTCCAACTCCCTATCCATATTAGAACTCAATATTTCCATCTTATCTACGTTCAAATGATAGCCCGACACTTCACCATACTGCCCTACTGCCTTTAGCAGATTTGGCAGGCTAACCAAACGGTGCCCCAAAGTATGAATAACATCATCCGCAAAAAGTGCTACCTTACTGAGCTGCCCCTGCACCTCAATTCCACCAATATCTACCTGACCTCGGACGTATGCTGCCAATGGTCCAATAACCTAGGGATACAATAGTGGCGACAAAGGGCACCCCTGCCTTGTTCCTCTGCCCAGCACAATGCTCTCAGGGTATCCCCCGTTCACCCATATTCGCGCCTGTGGACAGGCATACAGCGCTCTCACCCTCCTTAGGAATGACTCTCCCACCCCTACCTTGTCTAACACCTGCAACATAAATCCCCACTCTACCCTGTCATAATACCTTTCATTATCAACCGACAGATATACTGCCTCCCTCCCTGTTGTTTGCAAAGACCAGATAACATCTAGCAGCTTCCGAATGTTATCGCCCCCATGCCTCCCTGTAATGAGCCTGTCCAAGAGAAGTCCAATGAACAGAAATGAAAAGAAAAACAAATGTCCATAAGTCCCAGTTTCCCCAAAACCCCCACCCACCCCAACAAAATCAAAATGCAGCAAGGTCCAGAACATAAATGTCCGGCTGCCCCAAAACCCCCACCCACCCCAACAAAAGCAAAACAGCAGCAATGTTCGTCACATAAATGTCCAGCTGCCCCAGAAACCCCCACCCACCCCAACACAACAAAAACAGCAACAATACATGAAATGATATGTCACCCCAAACCAAACACCCACCCCCCAACAATGCCCAACAAATCCCCATACAACGAAATGAAACCCCAGAAACCCCCACCCCCACCCCCACCCCCAAAACATCCTTCTCATAAATCCCACAATACAGAGCACAACCCCACATACCCCACCCCAAACCCACTCAAGAAACCCCCACTGCCACACATACCACCCACCCCGAATAAACGATACCCACCTTACACAAACAAAAAGGAACAAAAACCATCCCCTGACCTGTTGCCCAACAAAAACCCACAAACAGAAATCAAAGCAATACAATGAAACAATATAAACTCAACCAAAACAAAACAACAAAAGCCCGGTGATGCTGGATGGAGGAGCAGGATGCACAGAGGAGGGATATCTGTCGCTGCAGCAACCCCCCCCCCCGCGCGCCCCCCGAGGACCACCCAACCCAAGCCCTTTCCCCACCCCCCCCCTGGATTCACGGGGGACGGAGGGTGAGGTGACGCCACAGACGCTCCCAACGATGGACCTCAACCACCCTCCTCTCGCGTTGCGCCATGCCGGACACGTCCTCCAGAATGTCCCGCACCACCTCGTCGAGGGGCAGGACCAACCCCCGGGCCGAGGCATAACCGCGCGCACGCCACAGGTGGTAGCGCACTACGGCCGTGACGAGGTAGAGGGTCCCGGAGTCCTGCCTTGGGGGAAAGGACCAGGCCCCGTACACCCACTCCGCATACGTGAGGAGGGAAAGATCGGGCAAGTGAAGAGCAGCGGACACCAACCGGCAGGCCTTGACATTATAAGGGCACTGCCGGAGGAAATGTTCCATGGTCTCCGGCTGCTCTTCACAACCCGCCCTCGGACAGTTCCGCTCAGCCTGTGACCTGTACTTGAGGTTGTCCCTCACGTACAAACGCCCGTGGAAAGACAACCAGGCCACATCCCGAACTTTCTTCTTCGGCAGCCGAGGGGAGTTCAACTGCTGAAGGCCCCGCTGCATCGTATCCGCTGGACAGTCCCACAGGGCCCACCGTGGTTGAAAGTGGGAGGCGAGAACCATCCGATACAAGCCTTTCCGCCCTTGAGCTTGGGCGAGCGGGTCGGTCACCCCCCACCGCCGAATGAGCCCCACCATCTGAAAAACATACGATGGGGCCTGTTCCCTGCTCCGACGCACACGTGGGACCGAGGACGCCCCCTCCCACTGCTCCCAGAAGCGAGAAAACCATGCCCGGTAGGAGGCCACCCACCAAACCCCACCCCCTCCCGTATGCGATTCAGGTGAAACGCGAGAGAGAAGACGGACAAGAAGACAAGGGGGTGCAACATACACAAACCGCCCTGCTCCCGACCCAGGCAAACAATGTTGCGCTGGACAGGGATCATGCGGTTACCCCACAAGAAACAGAAGAAGACAGCACAAACAGCCGCCTGACAGGACGACGGAAGAACGAAGACCGTGGCTACGTGCAGAAAGAGGGGAAGCAGAAACGTCTTGAGGAGGGTGACCTTCTCCCCAAACGTATACCTCCGCCCCCTCCACCGCAGCACCCGACACCGTGCAGTCTCAACACAACGATCCCAATTGGACACCGCACAGTCCTCCGATCCAAAGACGAGGCCCAAAACGCGGACCTCCCCCACCGGAGGAGGAAAGGGGACGCAGGAAGGCGGGGAGGCCTCCGAGGGTCCCAACCACAGCGTCTGGCACTTGCTGTGGTTAACAACAGAGTGGGCTACCTCTGAGTACTCCTCCACGGCCTCCCGCAGGGCCTCCACCCCCTCGGTGCCGTCCACGTAAACTGAGATATCGTCAGCGTAGGCCATGACAGACACCGGAGACGCACCAGGCGCCTCCAGGCCTCACAACCCACCCGAGGACAATCTCCTGAGGAAGGGGTCGAGGGAGAAAACATACAGCAAGGGGCTCAAAGGGCACCCCTGCCGCACCCCCGAGGCGACACAAAAAGGCCGTCCGAGCCACCCGTTAATAAACGGGAAGCTCACCCCCCCTCGGTACAGCACCTGCAAGACGAAGAGGAAACCTGCGGGGAGGCCGAAGTACTGAAGCACCACCCACAGGTACCGGTGATTGACCCGGTCAAAAGCCTTGGACTGATCCAAGGAGACCAACCAGTGGTCCCGTTGAACAGACCGGCCTCTCTCGACCATCTCCCGAACCGTGGTGGCGGCGTCCAGAACCCCTCTCCCCTGAACCGAACAATACTGGGAAGGTGACAGCAAAACACCCGACACCTCCACCAGTCGGTTGGCCAAACACTTGGCCAGGATTTTCCGGTCCGCGTTCAACAGAGAGAGCGGCCGCCAACAGTCCAAAGAGCTATCGTCCGTCCCCGTGGAGAGCAGCAACAGGAGAGACTCGCGAAATGACCGCGGGAGAAACCCCGTATCCATGATCTCCTGAAACAGGGAGGTCAGGAAGGGGGCCAGCTGGGCGATGAAAGTACGATAGAACTCCACCGGGAGCCCATCGCGCCCAGGCACCTTCCCCAACGGCATGGCACGAACCGCCCTCACTACCTCCACCTGCTGAATCGGAGCAGCCAGTGCATCGACCTGCGCCTGAACCGCAGCCGAATACACCGGGGGAAGGCCCAAGTACTCTCAGATACGTGTGAGGTCAACGGGGCGATCCCCAAACAGGTCCGAGAAGTAGTCCCCCACCATACGTAAAAGGTCCTCCTGAGAGGTGTGAAAGGTGCCGTCCGTGCCCCGCAGGGCCATCACCTCCCGACGCTGAACCCTCTCCAATGCAAGTTCGGAAGGGGTCTGGGGGGGAGACCCTACAGGCCGTCCCCTCGAAGCAAAGGGAGGCGTGGCGATCGTAAAGCAGGCCATGGAGCTGGACACGCACCTCCTCCACCTCCTCCCGCGCTGCCCCTCGAGACACCAAACGATCCAGCGACCTCCGGAGGACAGTATAAGTGAGGTAGCGGGACCGAGCAATGGAGGTGCCCCGGGAGCGAAAGAGTTCGCGGGCACGCATCTTCACCTCATCCCACCAAGCGCCACGGGAAGGAAAAATGCCCAACAGCGTCTCCTGGTCTGCGAGAAAGGCCAAGAACTCCTGGACCACCTCTGATGTAGCTAACAACTGCACATTCAGTCGCCACAGGCCAGGACCCCTGCTGAGCTCCTCGTGGCCCAGGAAGGACACGGAGAGGACGCAATGATCCGAAAAGTCAACCGCCTGCAGCTGCGGCGGGGAACACTCCACCCGAGCACTCACATATATCCGATCGATACGACTCCTGCAGGCCCCCCGGGAATAGGCGAAACCCGGCGACCGTGGAAAAGCCCGGTGGTAAACGTCCGCCAGATCAGCCGTCCGGGTCACCTCAGCCAAAAAATGACCATCGTAATGCGGAGGGCAATGCTCCCCCCCTCGGTCCTGACGCAAGGTGGTGGTGTTAAAATCCCCTGCCAGAACCACCAAACGAGAGGTGTGTAAGTAAGGGCGAATGACCCCGAAAAGGGCCTTCCGCTCCCACCTAGACTGGGGGCCATAGACCACCACGAAACGAAACTGGTGAGGCCCACAGTAGCCGTCTAAGAGCAAGCACTGGCCCTGCTCCAGTTCCCACACATACTGCACTTGAAATCGGTGAGACGTGAACAAAACCGCCACTCCTGCGTAGGGCTGGGCCGCAAGGGACCAGTACGAAGGACCCCACCTCCACTCCCGCTTCGCCCGATGAAGGCTAGCGAGCGAGGTGAGCCTGGTCTCCTGCACGAAAATGACATCCAGCCCACTCGTGGAAAGAAAATCATAGGCCGCAGCCCGCGCCTGGTCCGTCAAAATACTGGCCACGTTGATAGTGGCGCACGAGAACGCAGGAGTGCCCGCCATACCTATTTCAAGTGCTGTGTCCCCTTCCTCCTCTTCTCCCCAACCCCGGAATCCCCAGAATCCCGCTTGCAGGACAAGCCTGCAAGCTGGAGCGGCTCGTCAGGGTCCACGTCGACCACCTCGAGGATCTCCCCATCCTCCTGTTCGACCCTATCACCCCAGTGGGTGCTGGTGCCCTCGGGACCACCAGGCAAAGCTGTCACGAGGGCAAGTCCAGTCCCCACGG
This sequence comes from Ichthyophis bannanicus, assembly GCA_033557465.1. Classification (NCBI taxonomy): domain Eukaryota; kingdom Metazoa; phylum Chordata; class Amphibia; order Gymnophiona; family Ichthyophiidae; genus Ichthyophis; species Ichthyophis bannanicus. The sequence goes on from CM066035.1 coordinate 53,566,061, forward strand.
AATGAGGGGGCAAAAACAGGTCAGGGGTCGGAGGAATGACCTCCTCCGTGGGGTCCACCACCAGTGCCGCCGCCCCCTCCCCATCCCCGGACAGAGACTGAGACAACATAACAGTGCCCACCCCCGCGGGGGAGGCCGGGACGGCCGGGTCAACGGGGGGCTCCTGCGAAGGCCCAGCACCCAACTGCGGAGGCAAAAGCCCGTCCTCCCTCACCCGTTCCGGCAGCTTCTCCAGGGCCACTACCGGAAGCCGGGTGCCAGTATCCACACTCTTAGGCGGACCCTGACCGCGGCGTGCCTTCGGAATTTTCTGAGGCCGCCGCTGAGGAAGAGGGGTCGCCTCCGTCGCTAACCGTACCAAACGCCGCACAGGAAGCCCTGCCTCCACAGGCATGCCCTCATCCGCCTCAGCCACATCAGTAGCCAAGAAGACGAAACGGTTGACATCCAACACGGGCTCTACCTCCAGCAATGGGGAGGTCTCCCGCTTCTTCCTCTTGGACTTGCTACCCTTAGAAGGGACAGTAGTCCATTCCTCAGGCGGTACCACCCGCAACCCCCTATCCTGACGTGCAACAGCCACCTCCACCACATCAACCCTCTCCTCCAACCTACCCAAATCCCCTCCCCCGGGTGGCTCCCTGGGCTCAGTGGCCTCCTCCACCTTAGGGCTCACGGACACCTCCTGAGGGAGAGGGACCTCCACCACCTCCTCCCTCACAGGAGCCCGAGATGGGGTGACGGCATCCCCCCCCCCCCCGGTCCATTGTGTGATGCGGAGGGGCAGCAGGCAAAGGGGTGGCCCAATTCCCCACAAAGGTTGCACCCGATGAGCAAACACCCGGCCGAGGCATGACCCCGTCCACCACAACGAGTGCAGACCTGCTCGGGACAGTTCATGCTCAGATGGCGGAATGAGCCACAGCGGTGACACTCGCGAGGTTGCCCAGGGTAATAGCACAAGATGCGATCCCGACCGAGGAAACCGGCCGAGGGCACGTGCTGCACGACGTTACCCACCTCACGCAAACGGATCCTACCCTTCCACGACCCGTCCCACACCCCTAGGGGCCCAGCGCCCTTAACCAGGGGTGCGAGAAGCACCGCATGACGCGACAGCCAAAACTGAATGTCCTGCCCTGGGAGCGACTCATTCCTCACCAGGATGGTCACAGGTACTGCCCCCTGGCGAGAGACAGGCACAACGCGAAAGTTGACCCACCCCCCCTGCCCCCTTTGCTGCTGGTATTTGTCCCAGAAGACCTCCAGCCCCCGCCGCAGCATGAAGCTAACATCGTATTCCACGATGTTGCTCATGTGGATGAAGGCATACAAGTCCCCCGGGAGAAACCCCAGCCCAAGGACCATCCTCAGGACCTGCTCCCTGGCCGGAGGGGGCCCCTCCCCGGCCCACCTGATCTGCGCCATGTTGCGGCGCCTGGTCTCACCCCCCCCCTCCACGCAACCCACCACCACCCCCCTCCCCCCCAGAGGAACCCCTCCAAGGAGGAACCCCCCCACCCCCTCCCACGGGAGCAGACCCCACAGGCCCCCGGAGGGCCTCCACAAACGTACGAGAGGGTCCCGCCGGATTAGCCGCAGAACCCCCCACCGACCCCTGTGACCCTGAGGCCTGGGAGACTGGCCGCTGGGAAGACCCCTGCGACATCCCGGGATTCCCAACCTCCAACAACTGTGAGTCGGTGGGGCTGGGGACCACCAACGGGGCCAACGGCAAGACAGGGAGACTCCCAAACCTCACCTCCGGTGACCCCCCTCGCATCCCCCCCTCCCCCACAGCCCCCTGCCGAGACTCCAACAGGCGCTCGATCTGAACAACCCGAGCCGCTCCCTCCGGCTCGTTGGGACTACCCAGGGCCAGCAACAAAGCAGTCTGGAGGTCTTCTTCAGAAAGCCCCTCCAGGCCCTCAATCCCCCCACGATCCCTGGCCCCCCTTTCCAAACCAGAGGCCGCAACCTGGGTGTCCCCCACCACCACAGGAAAGACCGCAGTCCCTCCCCCTCCCCCACATTGCTCTTCACCTGCGTCCCCTGGGTGACCATCAATCTCCTTGGCCCCCCCAGCCACCTCCATACCCGCAGACCCACCAGAGGCCTCCACCCCCCCACCATGCAGCTCTAGCACCGATTGTGCCTGCGGAGCCACCTCCCCATCCAACACAGGTCCCTGACCCACCTGCAGAAGCCCAGCAACCCCCTCCAAGGCAATGCTGCTGGACATCCCCCCATCCGCTGGGTCCCCTGGGGCCCCCGTGAGCAAGGCAAGACCCCCCGACCCCCCTCCCCGCTCCCCCCCCCCACTTCCCCAAGGCTTACCTGACCTCCAGTGCCCCCAGCGGACCCAGACTGCGGCTGGCTCAGTTGCTCCTGGGCTGGAACAAGGTGCCCACCTGCCCTGGCTTCAGCAGGGACTCCTGTCCCGCGAGCCGAGCCACCCTCGATCCCCCCCACAGCACAAGATGCAGCAGGACCAGACCCTAAGCACAGGGACCCCTGCAGGGACCCAGCACTGCCTCCCGGACGTGCATCCTGCTCCCCCAGAGCAGGCAAGAAAGACGACTCAGCAGGGCTGCTCCGTCCCTCCGACGAGGGCACAAGCAGCAAGGGATCCCCCGAACACAGCTCCTCCCCCTGCAGAGACGGGCCAAAGTGCAGCCGTGGAGGAGCCGTCTGAGCAGCTCGAAGGGGGGTACCCCGAGGAGAAACAGCCCTCGGATCCCCCAACCCAAAGGAAATTCCAGGGCCAGCAGCGAAGGAAGGCAGACAGACAGCTGAAGGGACGTCGGCAGGTCGCGGAGGCTGCCTCAAAGCAGAAAACGGCTGACCGGCATCATGAGTGTAGTTCTCCGGTCCCCGATGCTGCCCCGAAGTAGAAGCAGGCTGACGGTCTTCGCTCCCCCGAGGCGGGAAACCACCTCCGGAGCCTCGGGGGAGCCTATCAAGGGCCTCAACAGACCCCCGCCGCAAAGAGGAACCAAACGCCAATGCTGAAACAGCACCGGCACCACACTTCCGGGCCGACCCGGAAGAGACATCAGAGAAGCTCCGGCGGCCATCTTGGAGACGAGCTGGGGCTTGGGGAAGCCCGGGAAACCCCACCGCTGCCGATACAGCCTCCTTCCAATTGGCCACAGGAAAACCGACGTCAGAGCAAGGGACATCACGACCAGCAGCTACCCGGCGGCCATCTTGGGAGATCCCAGCATCGGAAGACAGTGTCGGAGGGGCTCCAAAATGCGGCGAAAAAGCTCGCCAAGGGCAGGAATCGGCTCTGCTGCTCCTCTTCTCTCCAGCCACAGTCGCCATGCTGGAAACCGCCGTTTCCACCCGCGCCGCCACAGGGACAGACACAGCAGCCTCCGGAGGGACAGGGGGGCCTGAAACCATGCCCCCAAACGCCGAGGTGCCATCTTGATGCAGGGGCTGTAGCAGGGAAGGCAAGACCACGTCAGCAACCACCGACTCCATATCCAAGCTCCGAGGATCCTGGACCACCCTCTGGTAAGTGGCCTCTTCTCCTCTGAGGGCTGGGAGGGCACAGGAAGCCGGCACCCTTTTCTCACCCCTTCTCCCAGCAGCCAGGAACTCCAAAGGGGGATAGTGAGCCCTAGCCTGCCAGCTCACCCCCGAGGGCCCCCCCCGGACTGTGGCACCTATAGCGGCCCAGCGATCTTGATGCTGGTAAACCTCCGTGAGGGACCCACATCCCTGAGCTCTCATGTAAGCCACCCATCGGCGCTTACCCTTCAGGGCCCGCTTTATGATTCTTACCTGCTGGCAGTACGGCAGCCAGCCCTCCACAGGCACCAGGCCCTGCATGCTCTCGAGATGGGAGAGCTGGGCCTGCAGCAGGGTGGCCTCCTCCTGGAGGCCCTGAAGCATGCGCACCGCAGCCACCACTTCCTCCGGAGCCCTGGCGGGCCCCGGGAAAGGTGGCGGGCCCATCCCCTCCGCCTCATCCTCACTAGAGGAGGTAGAGGCCTCCTCCAGGACCCGAGGCGGAGGGGGAATCCCACCACCACCACTACTGCTGCCCCGGCGGCTCGGGACAGAGCTCCAGGGCCCCCCCAGGGCCTCCCCCTGCCACCACCCGGCCTCCACACCTGTACGGGACAGAGAAAGCGGGCCCTCTCCAGGGGGCAGTTGGCCTATCCCCCTGGGCGTGTGGGTCCCTCCCCAGCAGCCCATCGCAGTCCTACCTGGAACACCGGGGGCCCCCTCCTGGGGCACCGATCCCAAGGAAGAGCCAGGCTCCGAAACGACAGGCAGGGGCCCACCAGGCTTGGCAGGCCCCTGGGCCTGGGCCGCTCCCGCCGGAGGCGGCCCAGGACACGACATCCTGGCTCAAGCAAGCAGGCAGGGCCCTACTCCCCAGCAGGAGCTCCAGCAGCACCAACCTCCCTCACTGCCACGAACAGGAAACAGGAAACAGGAAGTCAGGATGGGGGAAATTTTTAATAGTAAACATGCAACAATATACAAAAACAAATGAAAAACACACAAATCCAAAACAGTCCCAGACCCCCCAAAAACCTCCACCCACCCCGACAAAGTACAGACAAGGAACCAACCCCCCCCCCCCCGTGACCCACCCCAACCCACCACCACACCCGGCAAAACATGCCCTCCGTGCCCAACCCCCCAAACAGCAGCACAACAATGTCCAAGAGAAGTCCAATGAACAGAAATGAAAAGAAAAACAAATGTCCATAAGTCCCAGTTTCCCCAAAACCCCCACCCACCCCAACAAAAAAACCCCAAAATGCAACACGGTCCATAACATAAATGTTCGGCTACCCCAAAACCCCCACCCACCCCAACAAAAGCAAAACAGCAGCAATGTTTGTCACATAAATGTCCAGCTGCCCCAGAAACCCCCACCCACCCCAACACAACAAAAACAGCAACAATACATAAAATGATATGTCACCCCAAACCAAACACCCACCCCCCAACAATGCCCAACACATCCCCATACAACGAAATGAAACCCCCACAAACCCCCCCCACACCCCCCCAAAACATCCTTCTCATAAATCCCCCAATACATAGCACAACCCCACACACCCCACCCCAAACCCACTCAAGAAACCCCCACCACCACACATACCACCCACCCCGAATAAACGATACCCACCTTACACAAACAAAAAGGAACAAAAACCATCCCCTGGCCTGTTTTCCAACAAAAACCCACAAACAGAAATCAAAGCAATACAATGAAACAATATAAACTCAACCAGAACAAAAACAACAAAAACCCGGTGATGCTGGATGGTGGAGCAGGATGCACAGAGGAGGGACGATCTGTCGCTGCAGCAACCTCCCCCCCCACCGCCCCCCGAGGACCACCAAGCCCAAGCCCTTTCCCCCCCCCCCCTGGATTCACGGGGGACGGAGGGTGAGGTGGCGCCACAGACGCTCCCAACGATGGGCCTCAACCGCCCCCCTCTCACGCTGCACCATGCCAGACACGTCCTCCAGAATGTCCCGCACCACCTCGTCGAGGGGCAGGACCAACCCCCGGGCCGAGGCATAACCGCGCGCACGCCACTTTTAGGGTCCCGGAGTCCTGCCTTGGGGGAAAGGACCAGGCCCTGTACACCCACTCCGCATACGTGAGGAGGGAAAGATCGGGCAGGTGAAGAGCAGCGGACACCAACCGGCAGGCCTCGACATTATAAGGGCACTGCCGGAGGAAATGTTCCATGGTCTCCGGCTGCTCTTCACAACCCGCCCTCGGACAGTTCCGCTCGGCCTGTGACCTGTACTTGAGGTTGTCCCTCACGTACAAACGCCCGTGGAAAGACAACCAGGCCACATCCCGAACTTTCTTCGGCAGCCGAGGGGAGTTCAACTGCTGAAGGCCCCGCTGCATCGTATCCGCTGGACAGTCCCGCAGGGCCCACCGTGGTTGAAAGTGGGAGGCGAGAACCAGGCGATACAAGCCTTTCCGCCCTTGAGCTTGGGCGAGAGGGTCGGTCACCCCCCACCGCCGAATGAGCCCCACCATCTGAAAAACATACGATGGGGCAAGTTCCCTGCTCCGACGCACACGTGGGACCGAGGACGCCCCCTCCCAATGCTCCCAGAAGCGAGAAAACCATGCCCGGTAGGAAGCCACCCACCAAACCCCACCCCCCTCCCGTATGCGATTCAGGTGAAACGCGATAGACAAGACGGACAAGAAGACAAGGGGGTGCAACATACCCAAACCGCCCTGCTCCCGGCCCAGGCAAACAATGTTGCGCTGGACAGGGTTCATGCGGTTACCCCACAAGAAACAGAAAAAGACAGCACAGACAGACGCCTGACAGGACGACAGAAGAACGAAGACCGTGGCTACGTGCAGAAAGAGGGGAAGCAGAAACGTCTTGAGGAGAGTGACCTTCTCCTCAAACGTATACCTCCGCCCCATCCACCGCAGCACCCGACACCGTGCAGTCTCAACACAACGATCCCAATTGGACACCGTACAGTCCTCCGATCCAAAGACGAGGCCCAAAACGCGGACCTCCCCACGGAGGAGGAGGAAAGGGGGCGCAGGAAGGCGGGAAGCCTCCGAGGGTCCCAACCACAGCGTCTGGCACTTGCTGTGGTTAACAACAGAGTGGGCTACCTCCGAGTACTCCTCCACGGCCTCCCGCAGGGCCTCCACCCCCTCGGTGCCGTCCACGTAAACTGAGATATCGTCAGCGTAGGCCACGACAGACACCGGAGACGCACCAGGCGCCTCCAGGCCTCGCAATCCATCCGAGGACAATCTCCTGAGGAAGGGGTCGAGGGAGAAAACATACAGCAGGCGGCTCAAAGGGCACCCCTGCCGCACCCCCGAGGCGACACAAAAAGGCCGTCCATGCCACCCGTTGATAAACAGGAAGCTCACCCCCCCTCGGTACAGCACCTGCAAGACGAAGAGGAAACCTGCGGGGAGGCCGAAGTACTGAAGCACCACCCACAGGTACCGGTGATTGACCCGGTCAAAAGCCTTGGACTGATCCAAGGAGACCAACCAGTGGTCCCGTTGAGCAGACCGGCCTCTCTCGACCATCTCCCGAACCGTGGCGGCTGCGTCCAGAACCCCTCTCCCCTGAACCGAACAATACTGGGAAGGTGACAGCAAAACACCCGACACCTCCACCAGTCGGTTGGCCAAACACTTGGCCAGGATTTTCCGATCCGCGTTCAACAGAGAGAGCGGCCGCCAACAGTCCAAAGAGCTATCATCCGTCCCCTTGGAGAGCAGCAACAGGACAGACTCGCGAAATGACCGTGGGAGAAACCCCGTATCCATGATCTCCTGAAACAGGGAGGTCAGGAAGGGGGCCAGCTGGGTGATGAAAGTACGATAGAACTCCACCGGGAGCCCATCGCGCCCAGGCACCTTCCCCAACGGCATGGCACGAACCGCCCTCACTACCTCCACCTGCTGAATCGGAGCAGCCAGTGCATCGACCTGCGCCTGAACCGCAGCCGAATACACCGGGGGAAGGCCCAAGTACTCTCGGATACGTGTGAGGTCTACGGGGCGATCCCCAAACAGGTCCGAGAAGTAGTCCCCCACCATACATAAAAGGTCCTCCTGAGAGGTGTGAAAGGTGCCGTCCGCCACCCGCAGGGCCATCACCTCCCGACGCTGAACCCTCTCCCTGCAAGTTCGGAAGGGGTCTGGGGGGGAGACCCTACCGGCCGTCCCCTCGAAGCAAAAGGAGGCGTGGCGATCGTAAAGCAGGCCACGGAGCTGGACACGCACCTCCTCCACCTCCTCCCTCGCTGCCCCTCGAGACACCAAACGATCCAGTGACCTCCGGAGGACAGTATAAGTGAGGTAGCGGGACCGAGCAATGGAGGTGCCCCGGGAGCGGAAGAGTTCACAGGCACGCATCTTCACCTCATCCCACCAAGCGCCACGGGAAGGAAAAATGCCGAACAGGGTCTCCTGGTCTGCGAGAAAGGCCAAGAACTCCTGGACCACCTCTGATGTAGCTAACAACTGCACATTCAGTCGCCACAGGCCAGGACCCCTGCTGAGCTCCTCGTGGCCCAGGAAGGACACGGACAGGACGCAATGATTTATTACATTCTCTTATATACCGCGCTATTCTGCATCAGTGCGGTTTACATTGAACAAACTGAAATTACATTGAACAGGGCATTATAACTTGGAGATAACTATTTTACAGGGAACATGGGCTATGGAGGGTTAAGTGGCTTGCCGAAAAGTCAACCGCCTGCAGCTGCGGCGGGGAACACTCCACCCGAGCACTCACATATATCCGATCGATATGACTCCTGCAGGCCCCCTGGGAATAGGTGAAACCCGGCGACCGTGGAAAAGCCCGGTGATAAACGTCCGCCAGATCAGCCGTCCGGGTCACCTCAGCCAAAAAATAACCATCGTAATGCGGAGGGCAATGCTCCCCCCCTCGGTCCTGATGCAAGGTGGTGGTGTTAAAATCCCCTGCCAGAACCACCAAACGAGAGGTGTGTAAGTAAGGGCGAATGACCCCGAAAAGGGCCTTCCGCTCCCACCTAGACTGGGGGCCATAGACCACCACGAAACGAAACCGGTGAGGCCCACAGTAGCCGTCTAAGAGCAGTCAGCGGCCCTGCTCCAGTTCCCACACATACTGCACTTGAAATCGGTGAGACGTGAACAAAACCGCCACTCCTGCGTAGGGCTGGGCCGCAAGGGACCAGTACGAAGGACCCCACCTCCACTCCCGCTTCGCCCGATGAAGGCTAGCGAGCGAGGTGAGCCTGGTCTCCTGCGCAAAGATGACATCCAGCCCACTCGTGGAAAGAAAATCATAGGCCGCAGCCCGCGCCTAGTCTGTCAAAATACTGGCCACGTTGATAGTGGCGCACGAGAACGCAGGAGTGCCCGCCATACCTATTTCGAGTGCCGTGTCCCCTTCCTCCTCTTCTCCCCAACCCTGGGATCCCCAGAATCCCGCTTGCAGGACAAGCCTGCAAGCTGGAGCGGCTCGACAGGGTCCACGTCGACCACCTCGAGGATCTCCCCATCCTCCTGTTCGACCCTATCACCCCAGTGGGTGCTGGTGCCCTCGGGACCACCAGGCAAAGCTGTCACGAGGGCAAGTCCAGTCCCCACGGAATGAGGGGGCAAAAACAGGTCAGGGGTCGGAGGAATGACCTCCTCCGTGGGGTCCACCACCGGGTGCCGCCGCCCCCTCCCCATCCCCGGACAGAGACTGAGACAACATAACAGTGCCCACCCCCGCGGGGGAGGCCGGGATGGCCGGGTCAACAGGGGGCTCCTGCAAAGGCCCAGCACCCAACTGCAGAGGCAAAAGCCCGTCCTCCCTCACCCTCTCCGGCAGCTTCTCCAGGGCCACTACCGGAAGCCGGGTGCCAGTATCCACACTCTTAGGCGGACCCTGACCGCGGCGTGCCTTCGGAATTTTCTGAGGCCGCCGCTGAGGAAGAGGGGCTGCCTCTGCCACTAACCGCACCGAACGCCGCACAGGAGGCCCTGCCTCCACAGGCAAGCCCTCATTCACCTCAGCCACATCAGTAGCCAAGAAGACGAAACAGTTGACGTCCAACACAGGCTCTACCTCCAACAATGGGGAGGTCTCCCGTTTCTTCCTCTTGGACTTGCCACCCTTAGAAGGGACAGTAGTCCATTCCTCAGGCGGCACCACCCGCAACCCCCTATCCTGACGTGCAACAGCCACCTCCACCACATCAACCCTCTCCTCCAACCTACCCAAATCCCCTCCCCCGGGTGGCTCCCTTGGCTCAGTGGCCTCCTCCACCTTAGGGCTCCCTGACACCTCCTGAGGGAGAGGGACCTCCACCACCTCCTCCCTCACAGGAGCCCGAGATGGGGTGACGGCATCCCCCCCCGGTCCATTGTGTGATGCGGAGGGGCAGCGGGCAAAGGGGTGGCCCAATTCCCCACAAAGGTTGCACCGGATGAGCAAACACCCGGCCGAGGTATGACCCCGTCCACAACAATGAGTGCAGACCTGCTCGGGACAGTTCATGCTCAGATGGTGGAATGAGCCACAGCGGTGACACTCGCGAGGTTGCCCGGGGTAATAGCACAAGATGCGATCTCGACCGAGGAAACCGGCCGAGGGCACGTGCTGCACGACGTTACCCACCTCACGTAAACGGATCCTACCCTTCCACGACCCGTCCCACACCCCTAGGGGCCCTGCGCCCTTAACCAGGGGTGCGAGAAGCACCGCATGACGTGACAGCCAAAACTGAATGTCCAGACCTGGGAGCGACTCATTCCTCACCAGGATGGTCACAGGTACTGCCCCCTGGCGAGAGACAGGCACAACGCGAAAGTTGACCCACCCCCCCTGCCCCCTCTGCTGCTGGTATTTGTCCCAGAAGACCTCCAGCCCCCGTCGCAGCATGAAGCTAACATCGTATTCCACGGTGTTGCTCATGTGGATGAAGGCATACAAGTCTCCTGGGAGAAACCCCAGCCCAAGGATCATCCTCAGGACTTGCTCCCTGGCCGGAGGGGGCCACTCCCCGGCCCACCGGATCTGCGCCACGTTGCGGCGCCTGGTCTCACCCCCCCCTCCACGCAATCCACCACCACCCCCCTCCCCCCCAGAGGAACCCCTCCAAGTAGGAACCCCCTCCCACGGGAGCAGACCCCACAGGCCCCCGGAGGGCCTCCGCAAACATACGAGAGGGTCCCGCCGGAGTAGCCGCAGAACCCCCCACCGACCCCTCTGACCCTGAGGCTTGGGAGACTGGCCGCTGGGAAGACCCCTGCGACATCCCGGGATTCCCAACCTCCAACAACTGTGAGTCGGTGGGGCTGGGGACCACCAACGGGGCCAACGGCAAGACAGGGAGACTCCCAAACCTCACCTCCGGTACCCC